>OZ018393.1:1896325-2221965 GCA_963969525.1 Ontholestes murinus
TTTTTATTATTAATATTCAAATGCTATAATTGATTGTCAATTGTTAGTATTTCTGGCAAATCTAAGCTTTAATTGATTGTCAATTGTTTTCAGGCATTGTCAACTGTTGTCTTTATTTAAATTTCTAATAATTTCAAGCTGTTTATATCTATCTGTTTATAAGAATTTTCAATTAATTTGTTTATCAAATTGTTCCTTTATTTCTAACAATTTTAATTATTTTAATTTGTTTTAAACTTTTGCATCACATCGTCATATTTTTTTCTATGAATTTTTTTATATCTAATAACTCCAATTGTTTTCTAGAATCTCACTTTAGAAATTAAAACATTTTTTTGAATTTTTTTTCTTAAATATTTTTTTCGTTCGATAATCATTTTTTTTTTAAATTTTAGTAGTTGCAATTGTTTTTTTAGAAATACAATTGTTTTAGTGCTTTGATATTTCATTAATTTCATCTGTTCTTTTTTCTTACTTTATTAAAAACTAACTGAATATTAAGAATATAATTAACTTTAAATATTTTTGGTCATTAGATGTTCTTGACCTACCACAATAAACAGTGCAATGGTGAGAAGTGACAGATGCTTAGTGATATATGCAAGGAATTTTAAATTAGATAGAAATAAAATGTTGCATTAAATTTTCTATATATTAAAGGCTTATTATGATTTGAAATACAAATTGTTTAAATTAATTTAACGAATTTTATTAATGTTTAATCTTTCTTAAAATCCCGTTTTCTTTTGAATAGACTTTTTTAATCTTTTTATATTTTTGTTTTTTTTTTTTAATTTTCAACTTTTGATTTAGCAAAAAATTAAAATCTTAAAACAAAAAATGTCATTTATTTAAAATTACCATTTGCCTTTAAATCACTGCGTTACTCATTTTTTTCCTTTTTGCTGAGTATATAAATTATTAAAAATTATTATTATTTTGATCACCTGCGCGAATGTAGAGTTAAGGTGGCTGTGCAAGCCGCTGTGTAATAAATGGAATTGCTGATTAAATATTTGTTTTATCATATCTATTCGAACCAATATTTGATGAATATATATTTTTTTATCTTCTTTATCTATTTAATGTCATCACAAACATTTAAATTACGTTATCTATTAAGCTTGAATGATTAAATTAGGGTAAGAGTTTAATCAAATTAGTTTTCGATATAAATCGTACAGTATTTAAATTTTTAATTGTTTATCTTTTTAAATATTATATGTTTTTTTTAATTTCATTGATTTTTATTAAAAAAGATACATAAAATATATGATAACTTATTACTCTCTTTTTTTTCATAAGTAAAACAAACATTTCAACAGCTACAGTCTAGTTTGGAGCTCTGAGTTTCAATGGTGTTTTATAGAAATAAGTCAATATGTTAAATAATAATTTAAAAATTATAGATTCACGAAATGTTTTCGTATTTTTAAATTATTATTAAACGAACTAAAGGATTTTAATACATTTTATTATTCAATATGTTAAATTCAGATATTTCAAATGATCAAATGGTGCTATCAGATATTTTAGTATAATAAAATTTTTGAAATATATTCAGATATGAAATGAATTTTTATTACCTGTTCAAGAGACATGGCTGAATTATATACTTGAACTGGATACTTAAAAGTCTTCAGAATAAATTTATACCATTCCAATATGATTTATTATTCATACGAATTAAAATTTAAAACCACGTAATTTCCATATTCTTGAATGACATGTATGTAATTTTTTAGAACTAATTTAAAAGTCTGTTTTTAACGTACATTTATATAATAAATAATTTATCAATAAATGATACACCCTATAGACATGCAAACTGAATTAATTTATATATTAATGATTTATTATTATGTACAATATTTTAATTTATTTAATCAAAAGTTATTACATAACAGGTATAGTGAGATCTGTCGGTGGCATATTTATGGTGGCCGCCAGCACCGGCTGGCTTTGTTCCTTCCGCATGCAAAACACTTTGATGTTCTGCGTGTTTGCGGTAGCCAGACCTTGAACGATTCCACCACCCTCCTCCTCGTTGATCAACTCCTCCACCTTCGTTTCCGCCTTGTACGTTAAACCTGGAGGCACCATTGGTATCTAAAATTGAATATCAATATCATAAAAAATGCCCGAAATTTTGAATTATTGAGATAAAGTAAATTTTCTTGTAATAGGTCAAGAATACGATATTTCAAGTGATTTTAATGCTACCACAATTTATCTCAATTAGGTTTTTGTTATCAATGTAGTGTTTATTTTAGTAGGTCTAGGTAGAATTTAGTTTCGATTGAGTAAATTACAAAATTAATACACTTACTTGTATATAATGACTGGATAATTTGTAAACTGTTGGCCTGCAGTGAAACACTACGGAAATATCCATTATCGGTTTATCGGTGCTCATATTTTCCAGGCTGAGAATTAAGGTGAATTTCGGTCCAAGGCCTAAAACCTGCAATAATATTAACATTAAATTTTAATCGTTGCCATTTTGTTTACAACCATGATACATCAATTGTTTTAGTGGGATGTTAAAGATACGTCAATGCTGTATGCATTTTGTAAATTTTAAACCAATCCCACTGGTAATTATTTTTTTATAATGATTCAAACCACCGAATGTATTTTTACTTCAATCAATTTAAATTTTAATCGTCGCCATTTTGTTTACAACTGTGATACATCAATTGTTTTAGTGGGATTTTAAAGATACGTCAATTCTGTATGTATTTTATAAATTTTAAACCAATCCCACTGGTAATTATTTTTTTACAATGATTTAAACCACTGAAAGTATTTTTACTTCCATCAATTTAAATTCTAATCGTCGCCATTTTGTTTACAACTATGATAGATCAATTGTTTTAGTGGGATGTTAAAGATACGACAATTTTGTATGCATTTTGTAAATTTTAAACCAATCCCACTGGTAATTATTTTTTTACAATGATTCAAACCACCGAATGTATTTTTACATCCATCAATTTAAATTCTAATCGTCGCCATTTTGTTTACAACTGTGATACATCAACTGTTTTTGTGGGATGTTAAAGATACGACAATTTTGTATGCATTTTGTAAATTTTAAACCAATCCCACTGGTAATTATTTTTTTACAATGATTCAAACCACCGAATGTATTTTTACTTCCATCAATTTAAATTCTAATCGTCGCCATTTTGTTTACAACTGCGATACATCAATTGTTTTAGTGGGATGTTAAACATACGTCAATTCTGTATGCATTTTGTAAATTTTAAACCAATCCCACTGGTAATTATTTTTTTACAATGATTCAAACCAACGAATGTATTTTTACTTCCATCAATTTACATTCTAATCGTCGCCATTTTGTTTACAACTGTGATACATCAATTGTTTTAGTGGGATGTTAAAGATACGTCAGTTCTGTATGCATTTTGTAAATTTTAAACCAATCCCACTGATAATTATTTTTTTTAAATGATTCAAATCACCGAATGTATTTTTATATCCATCAATTTAAATTCTAATCGTCGCCATTTTGTTTACAACTATGATACATCAATTGTTTTAGTGGGATGTTAAAGATACGTCAATTCTGTACGCATTTTGTAAATTTTAAACCAATCCCACTGGTAATTATTTTTTTACAATGATTCAAACCACCGAATGTATTTTTACTTCCATCAATTTAAATTCTAATCGTCGCCATTTTGTTTACAACTGTGATACATCAATTGTTTTAGTGGGATGTTAAAGATACGTCAATTCTGTATGCATTTTGTAAATTTTAAACCAATCCCACTGGTAATTATTTTTTGCAATGATTCAAACCACCGAATGTATTTTTACTTCCATCAATTTAATTTTTAATCGTCGCCATTTTGTTTACAACTGTGATACATCATTTGTTTTAGTGGGATGTTGAAGATACGTCAATTCTGTATGCATTTTGTAAATTTTAAACCAATCCCATTGGTAATTATTTTTTTACAATGATTCAAACCACTGAATGTATTTTTACTTCCATCAATTTAAATTCTAATCGTCGCCATTTTGTTTACAATTGTGATACATCAATTGTTTTAGTGTGGTGTTAAAGATACGTCAATTCTGTATGCATTTTGGAAATTTTAAACCAATCCCACTGGTAATTATTTTTTTACAATGAATCAAACCACCGAATGTATTTTTACTTCCTTCAATTTACATTTTGATCGCCGCCATTTTGTTCACAACTATGATACATCAATTGTTTTAGTGGGATGTTAAAGATACGTCAATTCTCTATGTATTTTGTAAATTTTAAACCAATCCCACTGGTAATTATTTTTTTACAATGATTCAAACCACCGAATGTATTTTTACTTCCATCAATTAAAATTCTAATCGTCGCCATTTTGTTTACAACTAAGATAGATCAATTGTTTTAGTGGGGTGTTAAAAATACATCAATTCTGTATGCATTCATGTTTTAGTGGGATGTTAAAGATACGTCAATTCTCTATGCATTTTGTAAATTTTAAACCAATCCCACTGGTAATTATTTTTTTACAATGATTCAAACCACCGAAAGTATTTTTACTTCCATCAATTTAAATTTTAATCGTCGCCATTTTGTTTACAACTGTGACACATCAATTGTTTTAGTGGGATGTTAAACATACGTCAATTCTGTATGCATATTGTAAATTTTAAACCAATCCCACTGGTAATTATTTTTTTACAATGATTCAAACCAACGAAAGTATTTTTACTTCCATCAATTTACATTCTAATCGTCGCCATTTTGTTTACAACTATGGTACATCAATTGTTTTAGTGGGATGTTAAAGATACGACAATTTTGTATGCATTTTGTAAATTTTAAACCAATCCCACTGGTAATTATTTTTTTACAATGATTCAAACCACCGAATGTATTTTTACATCCATCAATTTAAATTCTAATCGTCGCCATTTTGTTTACAACTGTGATACATCAACTGTTTTTGTGGGATGTTAAAGATACGACAATTTTGTATGCATTTTGTAAATTTTAAACCAATCCCACTGGTAATTATTTTTTTACAATGATTCAAACCACCGAATGTATTTTTACTTCCATCAATTTAAATTCTAATCGTCGCCATTTTGTTTACAACTGCGATACATCAATTGTTTTAGTGGGATGTTAAACATACGTCAATTCTGTATGCATTTTGTAAATTTTAAACCAATCCCACTGGTAATTATTTTTTTACAATGATTCAAACCAACGAATGTATTTTTACTTCCATCAATTTACATTCTAATCGTCGCCATTTTGTTTACAACTGTGATACATCAATTGTTTTAGTGGGATGTTAAAGATACGTCAGTTCTGTATGCATTTTGTAAATTTTAAACCAATCCCACTGATAATTATTTTTTTTAAATGATTCAAATCACCGAATGTATTTTTATATCCATCAATTTAAATTCTAATCGTCGCCATTTTGTTTACAACTATGATACATCAATTGTTTTAGTGGGATGTTAAAGATACGTCAATTCTGTACGCATTTTGTAAATTTTAAACCAATCCCACTGGTAATTATTTTTTTACAATGATTCAAACCACCGAATGTATTTTTACTTCCATCAATTTAAATTCTAATCGTCGCCATTTTGTTTACAACTGTGATACATCAATTGTTTTAGTGGGATGTTAAAGATACGTCAATTCTGTATGCATTTTGTAAATTTTAAACCAATCCCACTGGTAATTATTTTTTGCAATGATTCAAACCACCGAATGTATTTTTACTTCCATCAATTTAATTTTTAATCGTCGCCATTTTGTTTACAACTGTGATACATCATTTGTTTTAGTGGGATGTTGAAGATACGTCAATTCTGTATGCATTTTGTAAATTTTAAACCAATCCCATTGGTAATTATTTTTTTACAATGATTCAAACCACTGAATGTATTTTTACTTCCATCAATTTAAATTCTAATCGTCGCCATTTTGTTTACAATTGTGATACATCAATTGTTTTAGTGTGGTGTTAAACATACGTCAATTCTGTATGCATTTTGTAAATTTTAAACCAATCCCACTGGTAATTATTTTTTTACAATGATTCAAACCAACGAATGTATTTTTACTTCCATCAATTTACATTCTAATCGTCGCCATTTTGTTTACAACTGTGATACATCAATTGTTTTAGTGGGATGTTAAAGATACGTCAGTTCTGTATGCATTTTGTAAATTTTAAACCAATCCCACTGATAATTATTTTTTTTAAATGATTCAAATCACCGAATGTATTTTTATATCCATCAATTTAAATTCTAATCGTCGCCATTTTGTTTACAACTATGATACATCAATTGTTTTAGTGGGATGTTAAAGATACGTCAATTCTGTACGCATTTTGTAAATTTTAAACCAATCCCACTGGTAATTATTTTTTTACAATGATTCAAACCACCGAATGTATTTTTACTTCCATCAATTTAAATTCTAATCGTCGCCATTTTGTTTACAACTGTGATACATCAATTGTTTTAGTGGGATGTTAAAGATACGTCAATTCTGTATGCATTTTGTAAATTTTAAACCAATCCCACTGGTAATTATTTTTTGCAATGATTCAAACCACCGAATGTATTTTTACTTCCATCAATTTAATTTTTAATCGTCGCCATTTTGTTTACAACTGTGATACATCATTTGTTTTAGTGGGATGTTGAAGATACGTCAATTCTGTATGCATTTTGTAAATTTTAAACCAATCCCATTGGTAATTATTTTTTTACAATGATTCAAACCACTGAATGTATTTTTACTTCCATCAATTTAAATTCTAATCGTCGCCATTTTGTTTACAATTGTGATACATCAATTGTTTTAGTGTGGTGTTAAAGATACGTCAATTCTGTATGCATTTTGGAAATTTTAAACCAATCCCACTGGTAATTATTTTTTTACAATGAATCAAACCACCGAATGTATTTTTACTTCCTTCAATTTACATTTTGATCGCCGCCATTTTGTTCACAACTATGATACATCAATTGTTTTAGTGGGATGTTAAAGATACGTCAATTCTCTATGTATTTTGTAAATTTTAAACCAATCCCACTGGTAATTATTTTTTTACAATGATTCAAACCACCGAATGTATTTTTACTTCCATCAATTAAAATTCTAATCGTCGCCATTTTGTTTACAACTAAGATAGATCAATTGTTTTAGTGGGGTGTTAAAAATACATCAATTCTGTATGCATTCATGTTTTAGTGGGATGTTAAAGATACGTCAATTCTCTATGCATTTTGTAAATTTTAAACCAATCCCATTGGTAATTATTTTTTTTACAATGATTCAAACCACCGATTGTATTTTTACTTCCATCAATTTAAATTCTAATCGTCGCCATTTTGTCTACAACTGTGATACATCAATTATTTTAGTGGGATGTTAAACATACGTCAATTATGTATGCATTTTGTAAATTTTAAACCAATCCCACTGGTAATTATTTTTTTACAATGATTCAAACCACCGAAAGTATTTTTACTTCCATCAATTTAAATTTTAATCGTCGCCATTTTGTTTACAACTGTGACACATCAATTGTTTTAGTGGGATGTTAAACATACGTCAATTCTGTATGCATATTGTAAATTTTAAACCAATCCCACTGGTAATTATTTTTTTACAATGATTCAAACCAACGAAAGTATTTTTACTTCCATCAATTTACATTCTAATCGTCGCCATTTTGTTTACAACTATGGTACATCAATTGTTTTAGTGGGATGTTAAAGATACGACAATTTTGTATGCATTTTGTAAATTTTAAACCAATCCCACTGGTAATTATTTTTTTACAATGATTCAAACCACCGAATGTATTTTTACATCCATCAATTTAAATTCTAATCGTCGCCATTTTGTTTACAACTGTGATACATCAACTGTTTTTGTGGGATGTTAAAGATACGACAATTTTGTATGCATTTTGTAAATTTTAAACCAATCCCACTGGTAATTATTTTTTTACAATGATTCAAACCACCGAATGTATTTTTACTTCCATCAATTTAAATTCTAATCGTCGCCATTTTGTTTACAACTGCGATACATCAATTGTTTTAGTGGGATGTTAAACATACGTCAATTCTGTATGCATTTTGTAAATTTTAAACCAATCCCACTGGTAATTATTTTTTTACAATGATTCAAACCAACGAATGTATTTTTACTTCCATCAATTTACATTCTAATCGTCGCCATTTTGTTTACAACTGTGATACATCAATTGTTTTAGTGGGATGTTAAAGATACGTCAGTTCTGTATGCATTTTGTAAATTTTAAACCAATCCCACTGATAATTATTTTTTTTAAATGATTCAAATCACCGAATGTATTTTTATATCCATCAATTTAAATTCTAATCGTCGCCATTTTGTTTACAACTATGATACATCAATTGTTTTAGTGGGATGTTAAAGATACGTCAATTCTGTACGCATTTTGTAAATTTTAAACCAATCCCACTGGTAATTATTTTTTTACAATGATTCAAACCACCGAATGTATTTTTACTTCCATCAATTTAAATTCTAATCGTCGCCATTTTGTTTACAACTGTGATACATCAATTGTTTTAGTGGGATGTTAAAGATACGTCAATTCTGTATGCATTTTGTAAATTTTAAACCAATCCCACTGGTAATTATTTTTTGCAATGATTCAAACCACCGAATGTATTTTTACTTCCATCAATTTAATTTTTAATCGTCGCCATTTTGTTTACAACTGTGATACATCATTTGTTTTAGTGGGATGTTGAAGATACGTCAATTCTGTATGCATTTTGTAAATTTTAAACCAATCCCATTGGTAATTATTTTTTTACAATGATTCAAACCACTGAATGTATTTTTACTTCCATCAATTTAAATTCTAATCGTCGCCATTTTGTTTACAATTGTGATACATCAATTGTTTTAGTGTGGTGTTAAAGATACGTCAATTCTGTATGCATTTTGGAAATTTTAAACCAATCCCACTGGTAATTATTTTTTTACAATGAATCAAACCACCGAATGTATTTTTACTTCCTTCAATTTACATTTTGATCGCCGCCATTTTGTTCACAACTATGATACATCAATTGTTTTAGTGGGATGTTAAAGATACGTCAATTCTCTATGTATTTTGTAAATTTTAAACCAATCCCACTGGTAATTATTTTTTTACAATGATTCAAACCACCGAATGTATTTTTACTTCCATCAATTAAAATTCTAATCGTCGCCATTTTGTTTACAACTAAGATAGATCAATTGTTTTAGTGGGGTGTTAAAAATACATCAATTCTGTATGCATTCATGTTTTAGTGGGATGTTAAAGATACGTCAATTCTCTATGCATTTTGTAAATTTTAAACCAATCCCATTGGTAATTATTTTTTTTACAATGATTCAAACCACCGATTGTATTTTTACTTCCATCAATTTAAATTCTAATCGTCGCCATTTTGTCTACAACTGTGATACATCAATTATTTTAGTGGGATGTTAAACATACGTCAATTATGTATGCATTTTGTAAATTTTAAACCAATCCCACTGGTAATTATTTTTTTACAATGATTCAAACCACCGAAAGTATTTTTACTTCCATCAATTTAAATTTTAATCGTCGCCATTTTGTTTACAACTGTGACACATCAATTGTTTTAGTGGGATGTTAAACATACGTCAATTCTGTATGCATATTGTAAATTTTAAACCAATCCCACTGGTAATTATTTTTTTACAATGATTCAAACCAACGAAAGTATTTTTACTTCCATCAATTTACATTCTAATCGTCGCCATTTTGTTTACAACTATGGTACATCAATTGTTTTAGTGGGATGTTAAAGATACGTCAATTCTGTATGCATTTTGTAAATTTTAAACCAATCCCACTGGTAATTATTTTTTTACAATGATTCAAACCACCGAATGTATTTTTACTTCCTTCAATTTAAATTTTAATCGTCGCCATTTTGTTTACAATTGTGATACATCAATTGTTTTAGTGGGATGTTAAAGATACGTCAATTCTGTATGCGTTTTGTAAATTTTAAATCAATCCCACTGGTAATTATTTTTTTACAATGATTCAAACCACCGAATGTATTTGTACTTCCATCAATTTAAATTCTAATCGTCGCCATTTTGTTTGCAACTGCGATACATCAATTGTTTTAGTGGGATGTTAAAGATACGTCAATTCTGTGTGCATTTTGTAAATTTTAAACCAATCCCACTGGTAATTATTTTTTTACAATGATTCAAACCACCGAATGTATTTTTACTTCCATCAATTTAAATTCTAATCGTCGCAATTATGTTTACAACTATGATACATCAATTGTTTTAGTGGGATGTTAAAGATACGTCAATTCTGTATGCATTTTGTAAATTTTAAACCAATCCCACTGGTAATTATTTTTTTACAATGATTCAAACCACCGAATGTATTTTTACTTCCATCAATTTAAATTCTAATAGTCGCCATTTTGTTAACAACTGTGATACATCAAATGTTTTAGTGGGATGTTAAAAATACGTCAATTCTGTATGCATTTTGTAAATTTTAAACCAATCCCACTGGTAATTATTTTTTTACAATGATTCAAACCACCGAATGTATTTTTACTTCCATCAATTTAAATTCTAATCGTCGCCATTTTGTTTACAACTTTGATACATCAATTGTTTCAGTGGGATGTTAAAGATACGTCAATTCTGTACGTATTTTGAAAATTTTAAACCAATCCCACTGGTAATTATGTTTTTACAATGATTCAAACCACTGAAAGTATTTTTACTTCCATCAATTTAAATTATAATCGTCGCCATTTTGTTTACAACTGCGATACATCAATTGTTTTAGTGGGATGTTAAAGATACGTCAATTCTGTATGCACTTTGTAAATTTTAAACCAATCCCACTGGTAATTATTTTTTTACAATGATTCAAACCACTGAAAGTATTTTTACTTCCATCAATTTAAATTCTAATCGTCGCCATTTTGTTTACAACTGTGATACATCAATTGTTTTGGTGGGATGTTAAAGATACGTCAATTCTGTATGCATATTGTAAATTTTAAACCAATCCCACTGGTAATTATTTTTTTACAATGATTCAAACCACCGAATGTATTTTTACTTCCATCAATTTAAATTCTAATCGTCGCCATTTTGTTTACAACTTTGATACATCAATTGTTTCAGTGGGATGTTAAAGATACGTCAATTCTGTACGTATTTTGAAAATTTTAAACCAATCCCACTGGTAATTATGTTTTTACAATGATTCAAACCACTGAAAGTATTTTTACTTCCATCAATTTAAATTATAATCGTCGCCATTTTGTTTACAACTGCGATACATCAATTGTTTTAGTGGGATGTTAAAGATACGTCAATTCTGTATGCACTTTGTAAATTTTAAACCAATCCCACTGGTAATTATTTTTTTACAATGATTCAAACCACTGAAAGTATTTTTACTTCCATCAATTTAAATTCTAATCGTCGCCATTTTGTTTACAACTATGATACATCAATTGTTTTAGTGGGATGTTAAAGATACGTCAATTCTGTATGTATTTTAAAAATTTTAAACCAATCCCACTGGTAATTATTTTTTTACGATGATTCAAACCACCGAATGTATTATTATTTCTTTGAATTCAACTCTTTGATAGGCAACCCAACATACTCAAACTTATGGAGTATATTACGGGATTCTATATCCAAATTATGCATTTGAAGCAATTTTAAATTTTATTTCCAAACAATAAAACCGTAATTGTGTTATTTACCTGTGCTGATATTTTAACCATTTCCTTTTCATTTCCAATCCCCGATTGATCCGGTAAACTCTGCACCATCGCTCTAGCGGCTTGTAATCTTAATCGGATCAGATCCTGCTGAAAGTGTTGGTGCATTTCTGAAAAAATAAAGAAAACAAAATATTACCATTAATTAAATAATAAATTAACGTGTATATTGTGTTGCCTATATCAGGTAAGAGTTTTTGTTTTGATTAATTGATTTTATTAAGTTGTTTTTACTTTCTGGTGTTTTTTTAATGTAATCTAGAACCTAATATATTTTCTCACCCATTGCGTTTTGTCGTTCCCTTGCACTCTGCTCCAAAAACAGTTTACTTCTTTTAGGCAGTGGTAACGGTTTGCTCTGCAACGCCGGCGAAGCGTTCGCGTCCTGCTGGGTCAGATTAAAATCGGCCGTTCTCTTTAATATCTTAAAATCCAAGATTCCACCTAGAAAAGAATAATAAAAATATAATTCCATATACATATTTTATTATCACTAACCTATCTCAACTCTGCTTCGTCGTTAATTATAAAAATTCTTATATGTGTAAAGGTATTTAAGTAAACTATTGAGATAGCCTACTGCAAGGTTTTTTGAGAAACGTCAGCATAGCGCTACCATTGATTGAATTTATAGAATAATTTATTACCTGTGGTAATAAAAATGCATTTCTAATTATTACCTGTGGTAATGGTGACCAGCACGTGTTCCTCCTGTCCCATCTGACCGAACGCTAACACCGAAGGCGTATCTGGTGCGGAGACGTGGTCTACTAATTGTCTACCTCGAAAAATATGCACCACACCACCGGTCATTCCGACCGCAACTAAAGTCGTGCTCAGATATTTCAGTGGTATCAAACAGAGGCAGGTAATGGGATTTTTCATTTCCATGGACCACAGTTTACTACCCTAAAAGGCGTTCTTAATTCATAAACATTATAAACACTCACGTTCACAGTATAGACATAACTTTGCACACAGACAGAACATGTTAGCACACATCTGGCGACTACTCTATTCGTCAGCGCTCCGCACGGTGTACTACTATCCTACCATCCTTCGTATGTTCATAACGGTTAATAATTTTCAGTTGTTGCCTTACCTTTTTCGTGTAACAACTAAACATCTTATCGGTCGTAGCTAAAATAATATGATTATCCGCTGGTGTAATCACCATATCCACGATGTACGCCGTCATCTGTAGCAAGCTGCGCCCTTCCAACCATCCCCTTCGTATCAAACAAACGTAACCCTCTCTGGTTGCAACCAAAATCCTAAACTCCACATCGAATAGACCGACCGTTTTAATGATACAGGGCGTCGTTTTACTACTAGACGTCGACGCCTAAAAGAATTACTCGATCGTACTACAATTCATTTGTTTTTTCTTATTGTACGTACCTCTTGTAAAATGGAGAAATTCTGCGGATCAAGAACGAAAACCTGTCCGGACTCTGTCGCCACAACCGGGCACGAAATCGAATTCCACTCTTGGTTTTCCCTGTTGATCGTCGTCGCACAAGTGATCGGTAAATATTTCTTCAGCTCTTTATCTTTGAATTTACTGGCGTATTCCGGAATATCTTCGGGTTTCAACGAAAATAAAACTTGCGACCTAAAATTTTATTGTTTTAAACAAAGATTAAATTTATATTAAAGAAATTTGAAAGAATATTGTATTGTAATTTTCACTTGACATACAAAAATTATCTGTAGAAATTTCCAGTTTTCGAAATAAATGTACTCAGTCGCCGAGAGCACTCACGCTCACGTTCCTTCAGTTTCTCCACCGATCGTCTCTGTTTACCTGGAAACCGCGGCACTCGCTCACCTACCTCGGCGATAAGGAGTGAAAAGGCAGCGCTTTCAGGTCGGCCAGCAAGCGGTGCACGTCGCAGTTCTTGCTGTTCTCGGAAATCCTCCTCCAGACGTCCTCCTCCAGCGGCACCACCGGAAGCGAAGGCACCGTGAATTTGAAGTACGGCTTGTTGTTCTTGTAAATTAGCAGATCCGGTCCGCAGGCGACACCAATAGCTACAAAAAAGTATAAGCTAAAAAGCACAAAACTGAAAATTTTCTTTGCATCTATCATCTCTTGTCATCAATTATTTGTCACCTATAATGTGCCATTTGTTATCTATCAACAATAACGTAAACTGTAATTTTTAAATCATAATGATCAACTGTTAGTTGTCATTTGTCAAATATATGCAAATGTTTGCAAATGTCATTTTTAACTGACAATTGTCAATTGTCACTCGTCATCTGTTGAATATGTCTTTTGTCCCGTCCCGTGTTTTGTAACGTAACCTTTCAATTGTAAAAACCAATCATCTGTTAGATGTCAATTATGGTTTTGTAAAATGGCAAATTTCATCTAACGATTGTAACTATCGATTGCAATTTATCAAATATAATTTGTGGCTTACGTTTCACAACTTGATTTATTAGATATCAACTGTTAATTATCTCCATTAGGGGAGAAAAACTGTCAATTGTTCTATCGTTTGTAATTTAACAATCGTCAACTGTCATCTGTCAAATATGATTAATGCTAATATCAGTTGTCAACTGTCATTTGTAATTTAACAATTGTCAACTGTTACTTATCTTTCAAATATGAATTGTGTCTTATGATTGATAATAAATTATCAGATGTCAAGTGTCAACTGTTGTCTCTAAACATCAATAATCTGTCATCTGTAAATTAACATTTGTAGCTTGGCAAATGTTAACTGTCATTTGAAACTGTCATACAACAAGTACAATTTGTGTCTGTTGGTTACTAACTTAACTTATCAAATGTCTACTGTCAATTGTTTCTGTCAATATCAATCATCTCTCAGCTGTCAAATTTTATTTGTAATTTTCAACTCTCATTTTTAATTGTCGATTGTGATTTTGTCACCTGTCTAATCTTGTAATTTGTAACTTAACTTGTCAAATGTCAACTGTCTAAAATCTTTGTGCTCCCTAATTTATTAATTTTATTTCAAACTGTCAGTCAATTGTAAACTGTCACTTGACATCTCTCAAATACGAGTTGTGTTCTGTGATTTGTAATAATTTATCAGATGTCAGCTGTCAATTATTGTCTCTGTAAACACCAATAATCTGTAATCTGTCAATTAGCTTTTGTAGCTCGGAAACTATCATTGTCATTTGTCAAACATAAATTGTGTTTTGTGAATAGTAAATTGACTTATCAAATGTCAATTGTCTTTATAAATGGTATTCATCTATTAGCTGTCAAATGTAATTTGTAATCTGTCAATTTTCAACTGTCATTTTTTAAGAATCGATTGACATTTGTCATCTATCAAATATGATTTGTATCCTGAGAAGTTGTAACTTACCTTGCTGACTGTCAATAATCTCTGTAAGCCCCAACTTGCCAAGTTCTCAAATTCAATATGGCAATTATCAATTGTCATTTTTAATTGTAACTTGTCAATTGTCAAATATGATTTATGTTCTATTAATTGTGAAATAACTTATCAACAATGATAACTACAAATTGTTTTTGTCGATGCTAATTATCTGTCAGCTGTCAACTATTATTTATAAACTGGCTTTAGTAACTATCTGTCAATTATTGTTTCTGTAAACTGTAAATAGTAACTATCAGCTGTCAATTGTAATTTGTGGCAATTTTCAACTGTCATTTTTAACTGTCGATTGATTTATCCGTCAAATATGATTTGTATCCTGTGGATTTGTAACTTATCTTGTTGGCTGTCAATTTTCTCTGTAAGCTCCAATTTGCCAACTTGTCAATTTATCGTTTATCAACTATTATTCGCATTAAGACAATTATCAATTGTCATTTTTAACTGTCAACTGTCACTTGTCATCTATCAAATATGATTTATGTTCTGTTATTTGTGAAATAACTTATCAAATTAGCTATAAACTATTATTTCTAATCTCTCAATCATCAATTGTCACTCGTCATCTGTCAAGTATAGTGTTCTGTGGTTTGTAACTCAAGTTATCAAATGACAATTGACTATTGGTTTTGTAAGCTGTCGACTATTAATTTTAATCTGTTAATTGTCAATTCACTTTGAACTGTCAAATGTCATTTGTCAAATATTATTTGTGGCCTTTGATTTGTACCTTAACTTATCACGTATCAACTGTCATATATTGTCTCTGTAAATGTCAACCATTTGTCAACTGTCAATAATTATTCTTAATTTGGTAATTTTCAATTCATTTTGAACTGTCAATTGTCAACTGTAACTTGCTAAATATAATGTATGGCATCTGATTTGTACTTTAACTCTTTAGAAATCAATTGTCAATTATTGTCTGTGTAAACGTCAATCATCTGTCAGCTGCCAATTATTATTTTAAATCTGGTAATTGTCAATTCACTTCGATCTGTCAATTGTCAACTGTCATTTGTCAAATATTATTTGTGGCCTTTTATTTGTACATCAACCTATAAGATGTCAACTGTCAATTATTGTCTGTGTA
This sequence comes from Ontholestes murinus, assembly GCA_963969525.1. Classification (NCBI taxonomy): domain Eukaryota; kingdom Metazoa; phylum Arthropoda; class Insecta; order Coleoptera; family Staphylinidae; genus Ontholestes; species Ontholestes murinus. Next base: position 1,912,688 of record OZ018393.1, read on the forward strand.
AATGTCAATCATCTGTCAGCTGTCAATTATTATTTTAAATCTGGTAAAATTAAAATATTATTTAGAATTTTGATTTGTAACTCAACTTATCATATGGCAACTTTTAAATGTTGTCTCTGTTAACATTTATCTGTCAGCTGTCAACTATTTTTTTTAATCTGGTAATTGTCAATTTATTTGAACTGTCACTTGTCAAATATTATTTGTGGCTTTTGATTTGTACCTTAACTTGTATGTCAACTGTCAAATGTTGTCTCTGTAAACGTCAATCATCTGTAAGCTGTCAACTATTTTTTTTAATCTGGTACTTTGTACTGTTAATTGTCAACTGTCATTTGTCAAATATTATTTGTAGCCTTTGAATTGTACCTTAACTTATCAGATGTCAACTGTCAAATATTGACTCTATAAACGTCAATCATTTGACAGCTGTCAACTATTTTCTTTTAATGTGGCAAATGTCAATTCACTTTGAACTGTCAATTGTCAACTGTAACTTGGTCAAATATTATTTGTGGTAAACCATTACTTTTTAATCTGGAAATTGTCAATTTAATTTTAACTGTCAATTCTGAACTGTCACTTGTCAAATATTAGGCGATAAATAATATTTGACAATTAACAGTTCGATGTAAATTGATTATTGCCAGATTAAAAAGAATAGTTGACAGCTGACATTTGATTGACGTTTACAGAGACAATATCTGGCAGTTGACATCTGATAAGTTACAAATCAAAGACAACAAATAATATTTGACAAGTTACAGTTGATAATTGAGTTCGAAGTGAATTGACAATTGACAAATATTAAAAAACAATGTTGACAGCTGACAAATAATTGACGTTTACAGATACAATAATTGACAGTTGAAATCTGATAACTTAAGGTACAAATCAAAGGCCGCAAGTAATATTTAACAAGTGACGGTTGTTAATTGACAGTTAAAAATGAATTGACAATTGGTTGTTTGATTTGTACCTTAACTTATCAGATGTCAACTGTCAAGTATTGTCTCTGTAAATGTCAATCGTCTATCAGATATCGACAATGATTTTTAATCTGGTAATTGTCAATTTATTTTGAACTGTCAATTGTCAACCGTAACTTCTCAAATATTATTAGGACCGTTGATTTATATCTTAACTCATAAGATGTCAACTGTCAAATGTTGTCTCTGTAAACGTCACTCATCTATCAACTGTCAACTAATATTTTTAATCTGTCAATTTACATCGAACTGACAATTATCAACTGTCACTTGTCAAATATTATACGTGGCCTTTGATTTGTAACTTAACTTATCAGTTGTCAATTGTCAAGTGTTGTCTCTGTAAATGTCAATTGTCTTGCAGCTGTCAATTATTTTATTTATTTATTTATTTAAACTAATTATTATTATTAATCTGATAATTGTCAATTCATTTTATTTTTCATCTGGTAATTGTTAACTCGTTTTGAACTATCATTTGTCAACCGTCACTTGTCAAATATTATTTGTGGCATTTGATTTGTACATCAACTTATCAGATGTCAACTATCAATTATTGTCTTTGTAAATGTCAATTATCTGTCAGCTGTCAACTATTATTTTTAATTTGTTAATTGACAATTCACTTTGAACTGTCAATTGTCAACTGTCACTTGTCAAATATTATTAGGCCACAAATAATATTTGACAAGTGACGGTTTGTAGTGAATTGACAATTGCCAGATAAAAAAAATAATTGGCAGATGACAGATGATTGATGTTTACAGAGACAAAATTTGGCAGTTGACATTTGATAAGTTACAAATCAAAGGCCACAAATAATATTTGACAAATGTTTAAAATTAATTATTGACAGCTGACAGATGATTGACGTCTACAGTTAAAAATGAATTGACAAATGGTTGTTTGATTTGTACCTTAACATATCTGCTTTCAACTATTTTTTTTTTAAATCTGGCAATTAACTTCGTACTGTCAATTTTTAACTATCGATGGTAATTTTGTCACATGTCAAATACGATTTATAACCTGTAATTTGTAACTTAACTTGTCAGATGTCAACTGAAAATTATCTCTGTGAGCCGTAATTTATTAACTTGTTAACTTGTTTGTTATCAACTATTATTCGTAATTTAGAAATGATCAACTGTCATTTTAAACTGTCAATTGCCAACTGCCACTTGTCATCTCTCAAATATGAGTTGTGTTCTGTGATTTGTAATAATTTATCAGATGTCATCTGTCAATTATTGTGTCAGTAAACACCAATAATCTCTAATCTCTAAAATACTAATTGTATTTGTAGCTTGGAAAACGTCAACTGTCATTTGTCGTATAATTTGTGTTTTGTGAATAGTAACTTAACTTATCAAATGTCAATTATTTTTGTCAATGGTAATCATCTATTAGTTGTCAAATGTAACTTGTAATATGACAATTTTCAACTGTCATTTTTAACTGTTGATTGACGTTTGTCATCTGTCAAATATGATTTGTATCCTGTGGATTTGTAACTTTTTTAACTGTCATTTTTCATTTGTCAAACATAATGTGTGTCTCGTCATTAGCAACTTCACTTGTCAAATGTCAATTGTATCTGTCAATTTATAATCTGGCAATTTATAGCTGTCATTTTTAAATGTTGATTGTCATTTGTCATCTGTTTAATTTGATTTGTAACTCATGATTTGTAATTTGACATGTCAGATGTCCATTGTTTCTGTAATCCCGAATGCGTTGATTTGTCAATTAATTATCTAGAAACTATTATTTGTAATGTCGCAATTATCAACTTTCATTTGTCAACTGCCAATCGTCGTCTGTCAAGTATGATGTTCTTTGTTTTTTAACTTGTTATTAAATGACAATTGGTTTTGTAAACTATTCATTTTAGTCTGATAATTGTCTATTTACTTTGAACTGTCAAATGTCAACTGTTAATTATTACCTCTGTGAATGTCAATTATCTGTCAGTTGTAAACTATTTTTTTTTAAATCTGGCAATTGTCAATTTATTTTTAACTTTCAATTGTCAACTGTAACTTGTCAAATATTATTTATGGCCTCTGACTTGTACTTTAACTCTGAAAAAGTCAATTGTCAATTATTGTCTCTATAAATGTTAGCTGTAAGCTGTCAACTATTTTTTTAAATTTGGAAATTAATTCAATTTGAACTATAAATTGTCAACTGTCACTTATCAAATATTATTTGTGGCCTTTGATTTGTACTTGAAACTCATCAGAAGTCAGTTGTCAATTATTGTCCGTAAACGTCAATCATCTATCAGCTGTCAACTATTTTTTTAATCAGGCAATTATCAATTTACTACCAACTGTCAAATAATATTTATGAATTTTGATTTTTAACTTAATTTATCAGATATCAAATGTTGCCTCTGTAAACGTAAATCATCTGTCAGCTGTCGACTATTTGTTTTAAATCTGGTAATTATCAATTCATTTTGAACTGTCGATAGTCAACTGTCATTTGTCAAATATTATTTGTACCTTAACTTATCAAATGTCAACTGTCAAATATTATCTCTGTAAACGTCAATTATCTATCAGATTTCAACATTTTTCTTAATTTGGTCATTGTCAATTCAATTTGAAATGTCAATTATGAACTGTCACTTGTCAAATAATACTTGTGGCCTTTTAATTGTATATTAACTTATTAGATGTCAACTCTCAATTATTGTCTCTGTAAATGTCAATTATCTGTGAGCTGTCAATAATTTTTTTTTAATCTGGCAATTGTCAATTTATTTCTAGCTGTTAATTGTCAACTGTCGCTTGTCAAATATTATTTGTGACCTTTGATTTGCAACTCATCAGATGTCTCTGTAATCGTCAATCTGTCAGCTGTCTGGAAATTGTCAATTCACTTCAAACTGTCAATTGTCAAATGTTACTTGTCAAATATTATTTGTGACTTTTGATTTGCACCTTAACTCATCAGATGTCATCTGTCTATTATTATATCTATAAACGTCAATTATTTGACAGCTGTCAACGTTTTTTTTTAATCTGCCCATTGTCAATTCACTTTGAACTGTCAATTATCAACTGTCGCTTGTCAAATATTATTTGTGGCTTTTGATTTGCAACTTATCAGATTTCAACTGCCAAATGTTGTCTCTATAAACGTCAGTCATCTGTTGGTTGCCATTTTTCCTAATGTGGAAATTGTCAATTCAATTTGTACTGTCAATTCTGAACTGTCATTTGTCAAATATTATTAGACCACAAATAATATTTGACAATTGCCGTTTGAAAATTGACAGTTAGAAATGAATTGACAATTAACAGATTAAAAATCTACAGAGATAATAATTGACAAGTGACATCTAATGGAGTTAAGTTATAAATCAAAGGATATAAGTAATATTTAACAAGTGACAGTTGACAATTGACTATTAAAAATGAATTGACAGATGATTCGATTTGTACATTAACTTATCAGATGTCAACTGACAAATATCGTCTCTGTAAATGTCATTCGTCTGTCAGTTGTCAACAATTATTTTAAATCTGGTAATCGTCAATTCATTTTGAACTGTCAATTGTCAATTGCAACTTGTCAAATATTATTTATGACCGTTGATTTGTACCTTAACTTATCAGATGTTAATTATCAATTATTGTCTCTGTAAACGTCAATTATCTGTCAGCTGTCAATTATTATTTTTAATTTTTTAATTGTCAATTCATTTTGAACTGTTAATTTCTCCTGTCACTTGTCAATTATTATTTGTGGCTTCTGATTTGTACGTTAATTTATCAGATGTCCATTTTCAATGATTGTCTCTGTAAATGTTTGATTTGTACCTTATCAGATGTCCACTGTCAAATGCAGTCTCTGTAAATGTCAATCATCTGTCAGCTATCAACATTTTTTTTTAAATCTGGCAATTGTCAATTCACTTTGAACTGTCATTTGTCAAATAATATTTGTGGTCTTTGATTTGAACCTTATCAGATATCAACTATCAATTATTGTCTTTGTAAATGTCAATTATTTGTCAGCTGTCAACTATTTCTTTTAAAATCTGGCAATTGTTAATTCACTTCGAACTATTATTTGTCAAATATTATTTGTCACCTTTGATTAGTAACTTAACTTATCAGATGCCAACTGAGAAATGCTATCAACTATTATTATCTGGTAATTGTCAATTCACTTTGAACTGTCAATTGTGAACGGTCACTTGTCAAATATTATTTGTGGCGTTTGATTTGTACATCAACTTATCGGATGTCAACTGCCAAATGTTGTCCCTGAAAACGTCAATCATCTGTCAGTTGTCATTTTTTTTAATCTGGCAACTGTCAATTCACTTCGAACTGTCAGTTATCAAATATTATTTGTGGCCTAATAATATTTTATAATTGTCAGTTCAGAATTGTCAATTAAAATTGATTAGACAATTTCCAAATTAAAAAAAATAGTGGATAGCTGATAGATGATTGACGTTTACAGAGACAACATTTCTCAGTTACAATACAAATCAAAGGCCACAAATAATTTTTGACAAATGATAGTTCAAAGTTAATTGACAATTGCCAGATTAAAAAAAAAATAGTTGACAGCTGTCAAATAATTGACGTTTACATATATAATAATTGACGGTTGATATCTAATGAGTTAAGGTGACTTGATTTGTAACTTAACTGATCAGATATCAACTGTCAATTATTGTATCTGTAAACATCAATTATTTGACACCTGTTAACTATTTTTTAATCTGGTAATTATCAATTGACTACGAACTGTCAATTGTCAACTGTCATTTGTTTAATATTATTTGTGACTTTTGATTTGTATTGTAACTTGTCAGATGTCAACTGTCATTCTGCAAACGACAATCATATGGCAATTGTCAATTCATTTGTCTATTGTCAACTGTTACTTTGTCAAATATTATTTGTGGCTTTGAATATGTACCTTAACTTACCAGATGTCAACTAACAATTGTTAATAGTTTAATGTCAACTATTATTTTCAACTATAAATTGTCACTAGTCATCTGTTAAATATGATTAGTTGTGATTTATAAATTAACTTATCAGATGTCAAAAGACAGTTGACGATTTTTAAATTACAGATGATAGTTGGCAAGTGACAAATGATTGACGTTTAGAGAGAAATTTAAACATCAATAATTTGCCAACAGTCATTTCTAGCTATTATTTATCATCTGCAAAATATAATGTGTGTACTGTGATTTGTATTTTAACTTATTAGATGTCAATTGTCAGTTATATAGATGTCATTCATTTGACTGTATTACATCTGCAATTTGGCAATTGTCATTTGTGAAATATGTGTCTTGTGATCAGTAACTTGACTCACCAAATGTCAACTGTCAATTGTCTCTGTCAACACCAATCATCTGTCAGCTATTTAATATCATTTGTAATGTAGCTATTTTCAATTAGTAACTGTTGATTATCCATTGTCAACTGACATCTGCCAAATATTATTTATGGCCTTGAATTTGTACCCCAACTCATCATTGATTAACTGTCAATGATTGTTAACGATAATCAGCTATCAACTGTCAAATATTAATTTTAATGTGTCAATTGCCAATGGTTGTTTATCGACTATCATCTATCACTAGTTATTTGTCAAGTATGATTAACCCCTTTTCGATTTGTAACTTAACTTATCACATGTCCGCTGTCATATGACTCTCTAAAAGTCAATAATTTGTCTGTAATTTGACAATTGTCAACTATCATTTCTATCTGTCACTTATCATTTGTCAAATATTATTTATGTTCTGTGATTAGTAATTCAACTTATCAGATGTCAATTTTCAATTGTTTTTATGGACGTTAATAATCTGTTAGATATATATTATCTACAATTTGGCAATTGTCATCTATCAAATATAATTTGTCTTGTGTTTAGTAAGCTACTAATATCAACTATCAAATATTATTTGAAATCTAGCAATTACCAACTGTCAATTTTTTATGATTGTCAACTGTCACCTGTCATTTGTCAAATATTATTTGTGACCTTTCATTTTTACCTTATCATATGTTAACTGTCAATGAATTGGATGTAAAATCACAATCATCTGTCAATTATTATTTTTAATGTGGTAATAGTCAGTTAATGGTTATTTATCAACTATAATTTTTAAATGTCAACTGTCAGTAGTCATCTGCCATGTATGATTGATATGTAGTGATGTGTAACTTATCTTATAAGATGTCAACTGTCAAACGCCAATCATTTGTTACCTGTCAAATATCGTCCGTAATTTAATAATTGTCAACTGTCGTTGCTATATGCCACTTGTCATCTTTCAAATATAATTTGCGTCAATTCTCAATTGTTTCTATAGACACCAATCATCTGTTAGATGTATTTCATCTACAACTGTCTATAATGATTTGTGATGCGTGATTTGTAACATAATTAATTAATGTAAACTACCAATTATCTTTGTAAATAATTAATTGTCAGCTGTCATTGATCATTTATAATTTGACATTTTTAAAATTCTCATATTTAATTGTTAATTACCAACTGTCATTTTTCATCTGTAAAATATTATCTGTATCATATATTTCTAACTTAAGATTACTGTAAGCGCCAATCATTTGTTAATTGTCAAACTGTCATTTGTCATTTGATTTGTCGACTGTCATTTGTCACTTATTTGATGTCGAATCTCTCACGTGTTAATAAAATAAAATTACATCATCAACTGTTAGCTATGATTATTTGTTATTTGTGAGAGTTAATTTTTAATTTATCATCTATTAACAGTCATTGTAATGATTTATATTTTTTTTTTAGTGTGAATACCTGGTACTCTAGGTTCTAAATTATCAGGATAAAACGCTATGATGGCCGATGGTATTTCAGGAACGGTCTGATCGGCCGTCAACAGAGTGCCCTTGTACACCTTCAACCTCGACCTGGTGTCGTCCTGCAGCTTAATATCGCCAATGACTAGACGATGGTCTCCATCTCCAGCAACGTCCGCCAGTGTGACATTATTGGGCAACGCTTTCAAACCAGCGCTTCTGTCCGAGTGCGCTTCCAACCACCTCGAAATGTTCAATTCGCTGCAACAACAAAAAAACAGGAATTAAAATTATCACAAATTTTAACTAATTACTTTACGTCTTCTAATATTTGCACAATAATTAACTCTTAATTTACGTTTTATCTTATCGATTTACGTAAATACCTAAGCGATTGTAAATTCTTTTCCATTTTTTCGCATTTTCCATCCAGCCTTTCTCATAACTTTATTATTGTTCATTTGCATTCGGGAACAAAAGCGTACGATCATTAAGGCATTCACGGCACGATTGTCTCGAGACGTTTATTTATAAATAAACAAGAGGCGAGTTTCCCATTGTCTATGCACACTTCAATCGGGTTCCCTTGACATGTTTTAATGAGCCCCGAAGATTTTCCACGGCGACGACAATTAAAGCGAATTATTGTAATAATGATGATGATGCTGAAAGCAAGCATTCAAAGCGCCCACTCTGATTAGGAAAGAATGAAAAATTCTAATCATTCGGGTGACTAATGAACGAGAGGGCTTATCTTTTCGTTAGAAAAGTATTACGCATAGATAAAGGAAATTAATCAACACAAATAGTGTAATTCGTAATGCTTAAATAATTAATTAATTAAACGTGAATTGATTTGTTGGTTTTTTTTTTAAATACACGCACGCATATTGTGATTTTGTGTGCTTGTGCAAGCGTTTGACAATTTCTTCTTGCGTAATGCAGTAATTGCGAAACGCTCGATTGCAAAAACTCACTCACCTTCTGCTCATAATTAGTTTACTTATTTAATTGCTCCGTGTGGTTTAATAATAATTCACATCTCACTACTCTAACAAACACGAATAAAATCGTGTTTGTATTCAGTGACGGTTGCCATGGATGTCACACATAAATCAATCGATTGGAATAATAAGAATATTACAATGCGTTCGTTGGTTTGGTAAAATTTATACATTTAAGTTAATAATCGTCGTAGTTATAATGCTACAATTACACGACAATTTGTAGTTATTAATGTGTGTCCAACCGACCATCCAGACAGTCTTATTATTATTATTATTGATGTGAGTCTCAATTTGCCAGCATAAACAACCACGTTATTTATTATCACCACTTTCTCCCGACGGAGAGGATCATGATGTTGATGATGATGATGAAAAGCTCATGCGTGTTTCCATTCTACGTTCCTCGTGTGGCGTCTTTCCCACAGCGTCTTGGATTGATTGTTGTGTATGCAAACGAGAAATTGAAAGTAAGAGCCGCAGAGAAAAGAAATTTCGGTAAAAGTGGCCGCCCGATGGACCAAAACAAACACCGCCGGACGAAAAGGCGCTCCTCTCGACCGTGACAAGAAAGTACAGTGATGAAATGTGACTGTATGGCGGTCATTAAGGACGTGGAGATGTTTATTTTTTTTTTGGTTACTTTTCGGTTGCTTTTCTAAACAATTATTGCTTAAATGCTGGTAATTATCTTAAATACAGTATAAGTATAATATAAACAGACGCTAAAATATAATGATGATGTTTGAGCTATAGTCAAAAGCGAGAAGAAAGTCTAGTTGTTCATAAATAATATAATTTTCTAACTGGACTTTACTTACACTAAAAAAATTCCGATTTTTTAATCAAAACTCTCAAGTTATTAAAGAATTAAGGGTTATTGCCCGATTTTTCTTTATATTTATGAACAGTTATTAATTTTTTTAATTGAACTTCACTTAAACTAAATAAAATATGTTTTTTTTATCGAAACTTCAAGTCCCTTTTTTTAATGAGAGAAAGACAAACATCTTTATTTATTATCTGATCCATTAGGTATTTACACTAATAATCGTAATTAATTTTTGCCAATTTTATTAATGAAATTCATGATTTTTCTATAATTTTTGAAGAGTACAATATCACGACAGTTCTGACCCAGAAACAAGGTTTATTTATATTATTATAAAATACTTAAAAATAACCTATTTTTAAATACATTTTATTCATAAAACTAAAACAAATAATTACAATTTTTATTACCATACGATAAATTTAATCCTATTTGTAGAAATCGTATAAACAAACACATTTTACGACGGGTTCATTAATATTAAATGCAGTATTGAGATGATAAGTTTATATTTGTTTGTTTGTTGATTCAATAACTGGACGGTTGATAAGGACGAATAGAAACGCGTCTGCGTTTCGTACGTATTTTCGCAATCGTAGAAAATTTGTATGCGATCGGTGAAAGAATTCCTCCGCACACCGGCAGGCCAGAAGTGCCGTGTTAGGAAATTTAATTAACTAATTGCAATGACCCACTCTGGAATGCTCAGCTATTCGCTATTTGCCAAGTCGACTTTTCTTCGCTTGCGCATTCTTTGTTTTTATTGGTCTATTGTGGCGTAATTTCTTCCGGTTGCACAAAAACTATATTCCACATGTGCACTATTGCGACAGATTGATTTTTTTCCGTCCTACGTAAAATTTTTACATTAATTTTGTCCAATATTGCAAAAAAATCATTCTTCATTCTCATTTGTCATCTGTAATTTTTATTTATCATCTGTCATTTGTAATTTTCAGTTGTCACCTGTCATTTTTTATTGAAAAAAAAACATAATCTTCCTAATAAGTCATTCTCATTTTTATTTGTCATCTACCATTTGTTATTTTTCAGTTGTCATTACTGCCATTTGTCATTTATTATTTGTCAATTGTCATCTGTTATTTGTGATTTATCATTTGCCATTTGTCATTTGTTATTTCTTTTCTTTTATGAAAAAAAATATATATAGTAGGCTTATTAAAGTAAAGAAAATTGCTTTATTTTATTCACTCTAATGAATTCATTATGAAAATACGACAAAAAAAATATGTATTCAAACACTAATTCTTTATTTTCTTTTTCTCTTCTATTATTCTGTTTATTATTACTTATAATTAGGTTAGTTAGTATAGTTAATTTTAAGTATTAATTAATTGTGTTCTATTGTATTCTTTTTATATTGTAAAATGGGGTCTCCCGTAAATAAATCTTTATTTATTATTTATTATTTATTAAAAACATATAAAAAACAAATCCATTAAAGTTAATAAAATTGGAAAATCTGTAAAAATCTTAGATTACAAAAAAAGACTCAAAATACTTAAAACAATTCTAATAAATCAAAAAATAGAAGATCTGAAAAATATAAACGAAAAAAACACTTTCCTAGTTGAAACAATAAAAAAAATCTAGAAAAAAAATTATTCATTAATTAATATTTTAAAATTCCAAATCAAGGCGTTAGAAAAGAAAATAATAAATTATCTGTGTTATATGCTCTAATTTCTTTTTGTCACTCATTATCTGTCATATATCAGTTGTCAATTTTTTATTTATCATCTGTTATTTTTCATTTGTTGATTCGAAAAGAAATCATCTATCATTTAACATTAGCCATTTACAATTTGTTATTAATCTTTTGTCATAGGTCTGTTTTTCGTCTACCACATTCTAATTCTAAATATGCCATTTGCAATTTGTCATAACACAATTTTCATTTGTCATTATTCATTTATCTTTTGTTATCTGTAGTTTGTCATTACTTTTTTTTAGTATCAATCATTTGTATGCCAATTTTTCATGTATCATCATATATCAACTGTTAATTAATTTTTAGATGATTTGTGATTTGTTTTTTATCATCCGTCATTTTTATTTGTCTTTTGTTATTTAGCATTAATTATTTATTCATTTGTAACTCGTCTTATTTATCATGTGTCATTTATTGTCAGATGTTTGTTATCATCTTTTATATCCATCATTTGTTTTTTCGTATACCTTTTGTCATGTATCAACTATTATTTGTTTGTGTTTATCTGTCATCATCTATCGTCTACTATCTATCTGTCATTTTTAGTTGTTATCTGTCATTTACCCTTTGATGGTTGTTTTCTGTCATTTATTATTTGTGACTTGTCATTCGTCATTCATCATCTGACATTTTCACTTCTAATTTGTCATCTGTCATTTGTTTTTGCCAATTGTCATTTATCATCTGCAATTTATCACTTGTCATTTGTCATCTGAGGATTCTTATCTGTAACGTATCTTCTGTCATATGTCATCTGTCATTTGTTATTTGTCATCTATTATTTATTACTTATCATTTGTTATTTGTCATCTGTAATTTGTCATCTAATGATTTTTATCTGTCATTTGTTTTCTATCATTTATCATTTGTTATTTGTCATTTGTCACTTTCCTTTTGTCATCTGTTATTTTGCCATCTGTCATTCATCCCTTCTCCTTTGTCATCTGTCATTTGTTACTTATCACTTGTCATGCGCCATTTATCACTTCTCATTTTTCATCATTTGTTAATTGTCATTAGTCACCTGTCATTTGTCATCTGGATTATTATCCGTTATTAGTCTTCTGCCATCTGTCATTTGTTACTTATATTTGCGATTTCCCATTTGTCACTTGTATTTTGATATCTACAATTTATCATTTGTATATCGTCATCTGTCATTTGCCATTTATCACTTCCCCTTCGTCATCTGTCATTTGTTACTTATCATTTGTCATATGCCATTAATCACTTCTCATTTGTCATATGTCATTTGTAATTTGTCAATTGCCATTTATCATCTGCTATTTGTCACTTTTCATTTGATATATATATATATTATCTGATAATTCTCATCTGCCACTTATCTTCTGTTCTATGTCATCTGTCATTTGTTATTTTTCATTTATTATTTATCATTTGTGATTTGTTATTTGTCATCTATTATTTGTTATTTGTCATCTGCCATTTATCTCTTTTCATTTGGCATCTGTTATTTGTTACTTATCATTTGTACTTGTCATTTGTTATTTGTCATCTGTCATTTGTCATCTATCATCTGTTATTTGTCATCTGTCATTTATTCTTTAGATTCTTATCTGTCATTTGTCATTTGTTACTTATATTTATGATCTGTCGTTTGTCACTTGTCTTTTGTTATCTATAATTTGTCATTTGTACTTTTTCATCTGTTATCTGCCATTTATCACTACTGACTTTGTCATCTGTCATTTATTATCTGTCATTTGTCACCTGCTATTTGTTACTAGTCATCTGTTATTTGTCATTTCTATTTTGTCATCTATAATTTGTCATCTGTCATTTGTCATTTCTCACTTGTGATTCGTCATTTGTTATTTATTACTTCTCATTTGTCTTGTTATTTGTCATTTGTTACTTATCATTTATGATTTGTCTATTGTCATCTGTTATATTTCATTTGTATTATGTCAGTTGTCGTCTGCCATTTGTCTCTTTTTTATCTTCTACCATTCATTACTTCTCTTTTGTCATCAGTTATTTGTTATTTGCCACTTGCTATTTGTCAATTCTCATTTATTATTTGAAATCAGTCATCTGTCATCTTATGATTCTTATCTTTGTGATTTGTCACTTGTTATTCTTCACGTATCGTTTATCATTTGTTAGCTGTCATTTGTCATCTGCCATTTATTACTTCTCATTTGTCATCTGTCATTTTTCGTTTGTTATTTGTGTTTTTTGTCATTTGTGATTTGTCATTTGTCTTTTGTCATCTGCTATTTGCCATTTATCATTTGTTATTCTTCACTTGTCATCTGTCATTTCACACCTGCTATTTATTGTTTCTCATTCGTCAACTGTCATTTATCATTTGTTATTTATCACTTGTCTTTTGACATTTGTATTTTGTCATACGGCATTTGTCATTTGTTATTCTTCACTTGTTTTTCGTCATTTGTCATCTTTCATATCGGTGAAAAGGGTTTTATCTGAACCACGCCGGAATTCCTGTGACCTGTCATTTGTTATCTGCCATTTATTACTTCTCATTTGTCATTTGTTATTTGTCACTTATTATTTGTCATTTTCGATTTTTGTCACTTGTTTTTGGTCATCTGTTATTTGTCATTTGTATTTTGTCATCAGTAGTTTGTCATTTGTTAATCTTCACTTGTGATTCGTCATTTGTCATCTGTTATTTATTACTTCTTATTTGTCATTTGTGATTTGTGTCTTTTATTTGTTATTTGTCATTTGTATTTGGTCATCTGTCATATGCCATTTGTCTTATTTTCCTCAATTTGTTACTCGTCATTTGTCATCTGTCATTTGTCATCTACTATTTATTACTTCTCATTTATCATTTGTTATTTGTCATTTACCAGATGCCATTTGTCACTTGTCATTTATTATTTGATATCTTTCATTTGTCATCTGATAATTCTTTGATTTGTCTTCTGCCATTTGTCATTTGTTATTTGTTACTTATCACTTGTGATTTGTCACATCTAGTATTTGTCATTTGTATTTTGTTTTCTATTATTTGCCATCTGACATTTGTCATTTGTTATTCTTCACTTGTCATTCGTCATTTGTCATCTGCCATTTATCACTTCTTAGTTGTCATCTGTCATTTGTTATTATTCACTTGGTCATTCCTTATTTATCATCTGTTATTTATTTCTTTTCATTTGTCATCTGTCATTTGTTATTTGTCATTTGTTACTTAACATTTGTGATTTATCACTAATCTTTTGTCATCTGTTAATTGTCATTTGTATTTTATTATCTGTCATTTGCTACCTGTCATTTCTCATCTATCTTTTGCCCTTCTTTCAAGTGCCATTTGTTGTTTGTTATCTGTCATTTTCATTTGTCTTTTGTCAATATTGATTTATGACTTGTCGTCTATCATTTGTTATTTGTTGTCGTTTATTAATTGTTATTTATCATTTGTTATTTACGATTTAAGATCGTTCATTTGTAATTTCTTATTTCTCGTTTGTTATTTTTATCTCTAGTCTGTCATTTGTCATCTGCCATTATTTCTTCTCAATTGTCATCTGTAATTTGTCAATTACATTTTGTCATTTGTCATCTGCCATTTGGCATTTCTCATCTATCATTTGTTATTTATCATCCGCACTCTGTCATCTGTCATTTATCTTAAGTCATTCACTAATTTTTACTTGTTATTTGACATCTGTCATTTGTCTTATCATCTATCATTTGTCTTCTGTCATCTACCTTATGTCACTTATCATTTGTTATTTGTCATTTATTATTTAGCACTTGTTTTTTGGCATAAGTCATTATCCATTTTGTCGTCTGCAACTTCCCAATTTAAAAAAAAATATTGTCATCCGCTACCTGTCATTTCTCATTTATCTTTTGCCCTTCTTTCAAGTGTCATTTATCGTTTGTGATCTTTCATTGTCATTTGTCTTCTGTCAATATTGTTTTATGATTTATCGTCTACTATTTGTCATTTGTTATCGTTTCCAATCGTTAATTGATTGGTATTCATCATTTGTGATTTACGCTTTAAGTTCGTTCACCTATAATTTTTTATTTTTTTTCATCTGTCATTTATTTCTTCTCAATTGTCATCCGTCATTTATCATTTGTTACGTATTATTTGTGATTTGTCACTTTTCATTTGTCATCTGTTATTTGTCATTTGTTACTTATAATTTGTGATTTGTCACTTGTCTTATGTCATCCGTTATTATTTGTCAATTGCATTTTGTCATTTGTCACTTGTCATTTGGCATTTCTCATTTATCATTAGTTATTTATCATTTATCATTTGACATCTAACAATTTTTACTTCTCATTTGACATCTGTCATTTGTTATATGTAATTTCCTATCTGACATTAGTCACTTGTCATTTATTATTTGTCATCTGTTGATTCTTATCTGTCATTTGTCTTCTGTTATCTGATGATTCTTATCTGTCATTTGTCTCCTGTCATCTGTCATTTGTTCACTTGTCATTCGTGTTTTCTCATCTGTCATTTATCACCTGTTATTTACTACTTCTCATTTGTCATCACTCATTTGTCATTTGTGATTTGTCACTGGTTCTGGTCATCTGTTATTTGTCATTTGTATTTTGTTTGTTGTCATCTGCAATTAGTTTTTTTTTATTTGTCATTTGTCATCTGTCATTTATTACTTCTCATTTGGTATCTGTCATTTGTTATTTGTAATTTGCCATCTGATATTTGTCACTTGTCTTTTATTATTCGATATATGTCATTTGTCATCTGATTATTCTTATCGGACATTTGTCTCATGTTATTTGTCATTTGTCACTTGTTACTTATCATTTGTGATATGTCAGTAATTTTTGGTCATCTGTTATTTCTATTTTGTCAGTTGTCATTTGCCATTTGTCTATTTTTTATGTCAGTTGTCATTCGCCCTTTGTCATCTGACATTTATTACTTTACATTTGTCATCTGTCATTTGTTATTTGTTACTTATCATTTATGATTTGTCACTTGTCTTTTATCATTTATTATTGTCATTGTATTTTGTTATTTGTCATCTACCACTTATTTTTTTTATTTGTCACTTGTCATTCATTAATCATTTGTCATCTGTGATTTGGTTTTTGTCATTTGCCTTCTGCCATTTGCCATTTTTCATCTGTCATTTGTTATTTATCATCTGTACTTTGTCATCTACCATTTATTATTATCATATGTCATTTGTCATCTGTCATTTAATATTTATCATCTGTTCTTTGTCATTTATCATTTGTAATCTGTCATCTACCATTTGTCATCTGTTATTTGTAATTTATTATTTTATCAAATTGATCGTTGAGGCGTTTACTTCGTTATAAATCTTATTTGTCAACTGACATTTTCCATTTTGTCATCAGCTTTTTTTCTATTTAAAAAGTTATCTTTCATCTATTTTTCATCTTCTTTTGAGGTACCGCTTGTCATTTGATCTGTCAATTTATCTTCTGCCAGTTTTGATTTATGATTTGTCGTCTATTATTTATCATTAGTTTGTCATTTGTTGTCGTTTTCAGTCGTTTATTAATTGCCATTTATCATTTGTTATTTACGGTTTGTGATCGTTCATCTATTATTTCTTATTTCTCAGTCTATTATTTTTATCTGTTGTCTGTCATTTTTCATCTGATGATTGTTATCTGTCATTTGCCTGTTATTTGTTATTTGTCATTCGTCATCTAATGATTGTTATCTGTCATTGGTCATTAGTCATCTATCATTTGGATTTTTTATGTCATCCGTCATTTGTGATTTGTCATTTGTTTTATTTATCATAATTTGCCATCTCTTATTTGCCAATTGTTACCTTGTCATTTTTTTTCTTTTAGTTTTTTTCAACTGCCATTTGTCATTTGTGATCTGTCCTATTTTGAGTCGTCTTCTGTTATTATTCATTTCTCATTTGTTATATAATATTAATCACCTAGGATTTGTCATTTATCGTTCATCATTTTATTTTATTCTGTATTGTATTAAATACATCCCGTTGAATAAATAAATATTTTTCTAGAATTTCCCATGTCATTTGTTATATATTATCTATCATTTGTCATCTGTCATTGGTCATCTTAATCGATAGATTGATAAATTGACATTTGTTATTTGTAGTATATAGATAATTTGCCGTTTGGAATATAAAATAGTTTTTTTTTAAACAGTTTCTTATAATTAATATGCCTAGCGTACTCTTGACCTACCTCAAACACTATTAGATTGCCCTAGCGTACCCGTGACCTACCCCAATGAACGGTGCATTGACCTAGCGCACTCGTGACCTTAACGTACGTAAACTAGGTTAATTGACCTACCTCAAATATTTCAAGATTGTGGTAGGTCAAGAGTACGCTAGGGCAATAGAAAATGTATTAGGGTAGGTTAAGAGTACGCTCGGTATACGTGAAAAATATTAGGATAGACTAGGGTAATGCGTTATTCCTTGGGGTAGGTCAAGAGTACGCTAAGGTAATGCATAATTTATTAAGGTAGGTCAAGAATACGCTAGGTTAATACGATGATATTATTTGAGGTTAGGGTTGTATTTTGAACTCTAACTTGTATTATTTAATTGATCTTCACGTAACTCAAGAAATTAATAAACTGAAAGAAAGGAATGATCTAACGAATTGAAAACTTTGTTAGAATTATAAATGATAAATACAGGTAGAGTATTATGGTGACTAAATTAAAAAAAAAATACATAGAAATTTGTTTTTGAGTTAAATGAAGATTTAATTGATAAACACTAAAATAATATTTATTTGAGCTTGGTCTACATTTCGATCACAAAGTGACCATTATTAAATAGCAAACATATAAATTCATTGATGTTAGAGAGGAATAATCTTGAAGATCTTTAAATTAAATTTTGTCTGATGGCTGAGATTAAATTTTGTGTCCGACCTTGTTTCACAAATGACGTACCGATGGTTTTATTGTGATAACCGTTGATTGAATGGCCGAGTATCTCTTACCCAGTTTTAGTACCTTGTCGAAAAATCCATCTCAGGAATGTTAATCGCTGACAAAGAAAACCGGTGTACCGCGGACGACCGAACGCGCACGAATCGCTCCAATCGACCGACACGACACGATCGCAACACCAGTCGACCGCCAGACGACGACGCGAAGACATATTCGCACCACACTGCGCCGAAAACCAACCCTCTCTCAGCTGTTTCAACCGAATTCCGGACGCGAATCAGTGCGCGAAAACTCCACCAAAACACAGTGCTCAACAAGTGTGTACTTAAATAAATCAAATTTAAAAAAAAATAAACGTGTAATTGTGTACAAAATGGGATTATAGTTAACGGAGCCATGCCGATCCTGTTGTTGTTCTGCTTCATCTCTCCACCTGTGGTGACTGATTTCGATTGAAAGAGGTAAATCATTTATTGCGTTGTTTTTACGTTTGCGCGCTATTGGCGTAATCAATTCGTAGAAAGTAGTGTATGGGTATGAAATGTGACGGAAATCAACTATTATTAACAGTTTGTATTCGTGGTATTTTTTGTTGTTTTTTTTTAATATCATTGGTGGTACGATTATTAAATATTGTAGAAATTTTACGAATAATTTCTACATCAAATATTTATGTTGTATGTGTTATCAAGGATCGTGTTTGTTTAATATAAGGCTGCTTGATTATCTTTAAGGGCACGAGCCAAAATCAATTTTGATGTGAATAAGGTGAACGCATTTAAAATTGTTTAATTGATTGATTTTTGGAGAATACAATTATTGCATATTGGATTATAGTTTTTTTTTAAATTCGATTACTTTTGTAAATTTAATTAAGAAAAAAATGGTAGATAGTAAATAATTAATTTTTCATTCGTATATATAAATTGCTGCTGTAATTAAAGATGTCTTCTCTATAAAAAAAGTATGTTTGGAATTCCTATAACTGTTTGCTGTTAAATCCATAATTTATAATTTGTTTTTAATTATTCATACATGAAACTATGATTCTTGCTGGCTAAAATTCTGTACGTGTTTAATTAATTATTACAAAGTTATAAAGAATATAAACTGTTATATTTATAATTATTAATAAAAATCAAATGTTGATGTTATGAGTAAGATTGCATCCAAAGGAAGCCATTTATATAAAACCGACTTATCTAAATATTGCCACACTCGTCTTATCACCAGCATAATATGTTGCCAGTGGTTATGATGTTGATGTTGATGATGATGATGCATCGAATTTCCTGCGATGCGGCCACTGCATAAACAAGAGGGTATACTGTTATGAACTGGACACCGATCTTCAGGTCGTAGTTTGCGTAATAACTAACTATTTATGCGTCACGACCGCAAATATCGAAACTGGAAACACGTAAGAAATTCTTCGATCAAATGTCACAACAATTACACGTATCGTTTTTTTCTTTTTTACTTCTGAATCGACTTGGAATGCTCTTAATCAGTTGGTTGAATAATCGCGCAGGTGTAGTCTATAAACGGAATGGAATTTTTCATTACGATTATTTCTTATGATTAAATTTCTATTTAATAAGTTTTTATATTTAAATCAAAAATTAATTGGAATATTTGTATGAATACATCAATTAAAAAATGCAATTATTTTGTATTTATGTTTTATAACTTTTAATTAAAACCCTCGCGTAGGTTTTTCTGATTGGAGGGTGGATAGAGGCCACCCACCCACCCTACATATACATGGTAACTTTAATTACTAATCGTTGATGATTTTGCTGCTAAAAACAATCAAACCCTTTATGTAATAAAAAATAAAACAAAATCAAAATTTAAGTTTAAATATAATTGATTTTCTATAGCTAATCTTATCTAATTTAGATTAAAAGTCTGCCCACCCATCGCAACAAATTTTTACTAATTTACTCGATCAAAAATTTTACCTTTTTTATTTCTTTTTTACTCCAAAAAGTTTTGTAATGATTTTTATTGGAAACCGCGAGACGATCAGTAATTGAAATTTAGAAGCATATGTAGGGTGGGCGGGTGGCCTCCAACCCACCCTTTAATCAGTAAAACATCATCAAAAATTTGTATGAATAAATCTCTAAAAATTGCAATTATTTTGTGTTTATTTATATGTCACATCTTCTAATCAAAACCCTCGTTTATATTTTACTGATTGGAGGGTGTGTCAGTGGCCACCCACCCAACCTACATATAGTTATTTATTTTAGTTGTAACACTGTTAATGATTTTTGCTACATCAATCAACGTTTCCACTGTTTGTTTCCCTGGAAACTAAACGCTAATCAGTGGGTGACGTTAATATGTATATGTAGAGTGGGTGGGTGGCCTCTATCCACCCTCCAATCAGTAAAACATAATCAAAAATTAATTGAAATATTTGTATGAATAAATCTCTAAAAATTGCAATTATTTTGTGTTTATTTATATTTTACAATTTTTAATTAAAACCCTCGCTTATGTTTTATTGACTGGAGGGTGGGATAGAGGCCACCCACCCACCCTACATATACATGATAACATTAATTGCTAATCGTTGATGATTTTGCTGCTAAAAACAATCAAACCCTCCGTGTAATAAAAAATAAAACAAAATCACAATTTAAGTTTAAATATAAATGATTTTCCATAGCTAATCTTATCTAATTTAGATTTAAAGTCTGCCCACCCATCATTTATCAAATTTTTACTAATTTACTCACTCAAAAATTTTACCTTTTTAATTTCTTTTTTTATTCAAAAAGTTTTGTAATTAATTTTACTCCAAACCGCGAGACGATCAGTAATTGGAATTTATATGCATATGTAGAGTGGGTGGGTGGCCTCTATCCCACCCTCCAATCAGTAAAACATCATCAAAAATTATTTGAAATATTTGTATGAATAAATCTCTAAAAATTGCAATTATTTTGTGTTTATTTATATGTTAACTTTTAATCAAAACCCTCGCTTATATTTTACTGATTGGAGGGTGTGTCAGTAACCACCCACCCACCCTACATATATTTATTTATTGTGCTTGTAATATTGCTGATGATTTTTGCTAAATTAATCAACGCTTTCGCTGGTTTTTTTTCCTAGAAACTAAACGCTGATCAGTGGTGCGATTAATATGCATATGTAGGGTGGGTGGGTGTCCTCAATCCCACCCTCCAGTCAGTAAAACATCATCAAAAATTATTTGTAAAAATTGTATCATTAAATCTCTAAAAATTGCAATTATATTGTGTTTATTTATATTTTACAATTAATTAAGTAAAATCCTCGCTTATGTTTTACGAATTGAAGAGTAGGATAGAGGCCAACCACCCACCATACATATATTTATTTATTTTAGTGTTAATCCTGCTGATGATTTTTGGTAAGTCAATCAACGTTTCCACTGTTTGTTTCCCTGGAAATTAAACGCTGATCAGTGGGTGAGATTAATATGCATATGTAGGGTGGGTGGGTGGCCACTATCCCACCCTCCAGTCAGTAAAACATCATCAAAAATTATTTGTAAAAATTGCATGATTAAATCTCTAAAAATTGCAATTATTTTGTGTTTATTTATATTTTACAATTTTTAATTAAAACCCTCGCTTATGTTTTACTGATTGGAGGGTGGGATAAAGGCCACCCACCCACCCTACATATACATATTACTATAATTACTAATCGTTGATGATTTTGCAGCTAAAAAAAAATAAAACCCTTTATGTAATAAAAAATGAAACAAAATCAAAATTTAAGTTTAAATATAAATGATTTTCTATAGCTAATCTTATCTTATTTAGATTTAAAGTCTACCCACCCACCATGCAACATTTTTTTACAAATTTACTCACTCAAAATTTTACCATTTTAATTTCATTATTATTCAAAAAGTTTTGTAATTAATTTCATTGGAAACCGCGAGACGATAAGGAATTATAGTTTATATGTATATGTAGAGTGGGTGGGTGGCCTCTATCTCACCCTGCAATCAGTAAAACATCATCAAAAATTATTTGAAAAATTTGTATAAATAAATCTCCAAAAATTACAATTATTTT
Organism: Ontholestes murinus; assembly: GCA_963969525.1. NCBI lineage: Eukaryota > Metazoa > Arthropoda > Insecta > Coleoptera > Staphylinidae > Ontholestes > Ontholestes murinus. The sequence goes on from OZ018393.1 coordinate 1,935,079, forward strand.
GTGTTTATCTATATGTCACAACTTTTAATCAAAACCCTCGCTTATATTTTACTGATTGGAGAGTGTGTCAGTGGCCACCCACCCACCCTACATATACTTATTTATTTTAGTTGTAACACTGCTGATGATTTTTGCTAAATCAATCATCGTTTTCACTGTTTGTATCCCTGGAAACTAAACGCTGATCAGTGGTGCGATTAATATGCATATGTAGGGTGGGTGGGTGGCCTCAATCCCACCCTCCAATCAGTAAAACATCATCAAAAATTAATTGAAATATTTGTATGAATAAATCTCTAAAAATTGCAATTATATTGTGTTTATTTATATTTTACAATTAATTAAGTAAAACCCTCGCTTATGTTTTACTGATTGGAGAGTAGGATAGAGGCCACCCACCCACCCTACATATATTTATTTATTGTAGTTGTAATATTGCTGATGATTTTTGCTAAATCAATCAACGTTTTTACTGTTTGTTTCCCTGGAAACTAAACGCTGATCAGTGGGTGCGGTTAATATACATATGTAGGGTGGGTGGGTGGCCACTATCCCACCCTCCAGTCAGTAAAACATCATCAAAAATTATTCGAAAAATTTGTATGAATGAATGTCTAAAAATTGCAATTATTTTGTGTTTGTTTATATTTTGCAACTTTTAATTAAAACCCTCGCTTATGTTTTACTGATTGGAGGGTGGATAGAGGCCACCCACCAACCCTACATATACATGGTAACTTTAATTACTAATCGTCGATGATTTTGCTGCTAAAAACAATCAAACCCTTTTTGTAATGAAAAATAAAACAAAATCAAATTTAAGTTTAAATTTAAATTGCTTTCTATAGCTAATCTTATCTAATTTAGATTTAAAGTCGGCCCACCCATCATGCATCAAAATTTTTACTAATTTACTCACTCAAAAATTTTACCTTTTTAATTTCGTTTTTATTCAAAAAGTTTTGTAATTAATTTTACTCCAAACCGCGAGACGATCAGTAATTGGAATTTATATGCATATGTAGGGTGGGTGGGTGGCCTCTATCCCACCCTCCAATCAGTAAAACATCATCAAAAATTATTTGAAATATTTGTATGAATAAATCTCTAAAAATTGCTATTATATTGTGTTTATTTATATTTTACAACTTTTAATCAAAACCCTCGCTTATATTTTACTGATTGGAGGGTGTGTCAGTGGCCACCCACCCACCCTACATATATTTATTTATTGTAGTTGTAATATTGCTGATGATTTTTGCTAAATCAATCAACGCTTCCACTGTTTTTTTTTCCTAGAAACTAAACGCTGATCAGTGGTGCGATTAATATGCATATGTAGGGTGGGTGGGTGGCCACTATCCCACGCTCCAATCAGTAAAACATCATCAAAAATTAATTGAAATATTTGTATGAATAAATCTCTAAAAATTGCAATTATTTTGTGTTTATTTATATTTTACAATTAATTAAGTAAAACCCTCACTTATGTTTTACTGATTTGAGAGTAGGATACAGGCCACCCACCCGCCCTACATATATTTATTTATTTTAGTTGTAATACTGCTGATGATTTTTGCTAAATTAATTAACGTTTCCACTGTTTGTTTCCCTGGAAATTAAACGCTGATCAGTGGGTGAAGTTAATATGCATATGTAGGGTGGGTGGGTGGCCACTATCCCACCCCCCAATCAGTAAAACATCATCAAAAATTAACTGAAATATTTGTATGAATACATCAATTAAAAAATGCAATTATTTTGTGTTTACATTTTACAATTTTCAAGTAAAACCCTCGCTTATGTTTTATTGTTTGGAGGGTGGATAGAGGCCACCCACCCACCCTACATATGCATATTAATCACACCACTGGTCAGCGTTTAATTTCCAGGGAAACAAACAGTGGAAACGTTGATTAATTTAGCGAAAATCATCAGCAATGTTACAACTATAATAAATAAGTATATGTATTATGGGTGGGTGGCCTCTATCCACCCTCCCATTAGTAAAACAAAGCGAGGGTTTTAATTAAAAATTGTTAAACGTAAAAAAAACACAACATTATTGCAAATTTTAATAGATTTATTCAAAATAATTCTAAAGTAAAATTCTAAAAATTTTAAAAACAAAATTTGAAAATGAAACTGAATAACAAAATCTTATCTCTATAGCATTCACTTTGTAGTCACATATATTAGAAGATTTGTAGCACTTGACAAGCCTCGACTCAACCCATGCTGACATTCTGACGATAGACTATAAATGACATATGACAGATAAGAATGACAGGTGAGAGATAATAGATGACTAATTACAGATGACAAATAACAAATTAACAACAGATGATATGACATATAACAAATGACCGATGACAAATGACTACAGTTGACAAATAACAAATGATAAGAATTGTCAAACATTTTTAAACAAGTTATTTATTTATTTATGTATAATGAAATGTATTTTTGTAAAAGGGGATTCCGTAAATAAATTCAAACTGAAATTTAAGTTAATTTGTTAATTTATCAGATTAGATTATAAGATTGGGTTTAAGTTATTTTGACGCTATTTTCACTTTGTTTGTAAATGGCACTTTGAAATAAAGTTATATTCTATTCTATTCTATTTGTTTAGAACAATGTTTTTTTTTTAAATTTAAATCAGCTTTGCCTTAAATTTTCAATCGTTTCCGTCATTGTTTTGTTTTGTAATGGTTTAAAGTGAATTTTAAATTTTTTATTTTTGAGATAATTTACAACTCTTGGTAGATTTAATAAATTACAGTTTTAAAAAAATGACAAATTAAAATAAATCTAATAGCATTACAATTATTTCCTTCGATGTAACTCTATAGGACTAATTTTAATTGTTTGTCCTCTATTTCAAATTACATTTATTTACTTAATTTTTTTTTTAGTATCAAAGAATTTTCAATTAGTTCTTTTAAATTATAATAAAAATCTGACAATATTTAATTGTTCTTCTTTGCATTTCATGACAATAAATGACAGGTGAAATATAACAGATGACAGTTGACAGATGAATAATGGCAGTTGACAGGTGACATATAAGAGATAATACAGGGTGACTGACGAAAAACCTTTGGTGCTGTATCTCGCTTATTTTTGATCCGATTTGAATAAATAAAACATCAAATTAAATCATTTTTAAAAGACTTTAATATGAACTGTACTGATATTTTTTCTTGCATCTAGTTTTTGACAAAAAACGATCAACTTTTTTTTTCAAATTGCACTGTATATTTTATACTGATCCGCAAGGAGATTTTTTTCTGAATCTAAATTTGTAAACGATTTTATCCATTCATCAAACCAAAGTCGAGAAATTGAGGATTAAAAAAAAAAATTAAAAATCAAATACCAATAGTAAACAATATACAGAGCCTATTCCAAATGTCAAAAGTGACAGTGTCAGTCATTGGTACAATACTGCAATGATTTTTAATAATTTCATAATAAAAATGTTGCAAGATTTCAAAAACTGAAAAACGATTTCTGTAGAAGCACAAAATTCTAGTACAGTGTTTGAAATATTGCAACATTTTAATTATGAAATAATTAAAAATCATTGCAGTATTGTATCAATGGCTGTCACTGTCACTTTTGACATTTAAAATAGGGTCTGTATATTGTTTACAATGGATACTTGACTTTTTATTTATTTTTTTTATCCTCAATTTCTCGACTTAAGTTTGATGTATGGATAAGTTTGTCTACAATTTTATATTCAGAACAAAAATCTCCTTGCGAATCAATAAAAATTAAAAAAAAAAAGTTGTTGTATTTTATCAAAAACTGGGTGCGAGAAAAAATAACAGTTCAGATCCTATTAAAGTCTTTTAAAAATGGTTTAATTTGATGTTTTATTTATTAAAATCGGATAAAAAATAAGCGAGATACAGCACCCACCAAAGGTTTTTCGTCACCCTGTATAACTGATGACAAATGGTAGATGATTGATGACATATGAAAGATAATAACAAACGACAGACAACAGACTATAGAAGGCAAATGTTAACTGACAGATGAAACGATTACTTTTTTTAAAAGAATAATTAAATATTTGTTAATACAAATTAAAACCATACCACAAATTAAACGGCATTTTCTAAAAAAAAACAGTTGACGGCTTGAAATTATATTAAACTTTGTCAAAAAAAAAAGTTGAAATTTTCAGTAAATAAATTTTAAGATAAATATTAATAATTTACTCAAGCACTTCAAAATGAAATACGAAAGGTAACAGATGACAGATGACAGGTGACAGATAAAATAATACAGGCAAAAGATGATAGATAGTAGATGGCAAATAACATATGACAAGCGACAGGCAACAGATGATAAATGACGGATGAGACAGATGAGTCTTTTTCAAAGAGAGGTGAATATTTTATTTTACGGGAAAATTAAATATTTATTAAATTGAAAACGTACCACAAACTAATGGAAATTATTTTCTAGTTTTTCATGCACTTGAAAATGAAAGATGACAACTGATAGATGACAGACAATATCCAACAAATGACACATAACAGATCATATTTGATAAATGTTAAATGATAGATTTATTTTTGTTTGTCTGATTTTATTTCTGTATTGTTTTTTTTTGTACAAATAGTAGATAGATATATTCCAAAACATTTCCTTTTCTAAAATCTAAAGATTGCATGATAATCCGTATACCTTTTTCAGTTTTCAATCTTTATCGAATCAAGCACGCGCTTCGCCCATTAAATTATCTAAATTACACCTTCTCTCCTCGTATCACATAATCAACAGGCTCTCGAACGTGTCCGCTCACTTCCACATCCAACCAACAAACCGTTCGTGTCTAACAGAATCTTTTAAACACAAAAAAAGTCATTTTAAGGTCAGCCATTAAGTTTCCATAATTTTTGCACGAATGGATAGCAAAAAATTGTAGAAACGAACCGTAAATATAATAACTACTCGTTACAAATGGAAGAATATTCTCATCATTGGTAATTTTTTACTCTCTAGACTTTAAAGTGTATAACAAAATTAATTTGAAAACATTAATTCTTTCTCACCTGCCAACAACTAGTTTAGATCTTAAATAAGAAATTGTGGTGGCTTACACTTTGTGACACATTCGAAAACAATTTATTTATTTATTTATTGGTACTTTATCAGACTTGCTTTATAAAAATAATTCGAAATACATAAAACAGTAAAGTAAACCATATAAATAAATTTTACAGCTCTTGAGGAATGTTCTTCAACTCTAACCTAACTTCTTTGATAATTATTTAATTAACTGTTTGATAATGACTAAGTGAAGATGTTGAAATTATAGTAACAGCAGATATTTTTATTTTGAATCAGTTTAGATCTAAAATATATATCATCCGTCCAGTTTAAAGGACAACACCAACACCGAGCAGACGATAACAGATTCTTCATACACATCCTCCAATTGAAAATGAATATCGCAAAATTTCTTGCGTTGAGAAATCTAATCACAGCCTAAACTTCATAATTTTGTATTTTCTTGAACCTTATAAAAACAAACATCACAGTTAATACCAACATTCAACTAAACATGTTAACACACATCCGGCTTCTACGCACGTCACAAACAATTATTACTTTTCTACTATCCCTCATAATTCATGCTTATTCTCGTTTTATTAAGTTTTGCAATTAAACTCGCTCGGAATATTTATGTTAAATTAAATTAAAAATAAATCGTGGCTTACATATAAAGACCGATGGTTATGAATAGAAATTGATTTGATTTAAAAATAAATAAGTGAAAGGTGCGGCCAGTAATTTGCATGAAGCAACCATGAATTTTTGATACGTACAATTCATTATCTATTCTATAAAGTGGCTTGCGTTCGTAATGCGGAAAAACACGTACACATTCTTGCACTAAAAATGTACAAAAATACATCCAATTAATTATTTGTAAGGTTGTATATTAATCAAGCTCAATCCACCGCGTAATTTTGTTACGTTTCCATGACTACAGATAATGAAATCCACATTTGAGAAATAGTTTAAGACGCGTTCAAAACAAAACAAAAATTATACTCCAACTATCAGTTACATGCTTACAAAAAAAATAGACTAAAGACTAAATTAAGTAATATTACATTTAAGCTAGTTCATAAGTTTTTGACGCAAATTTCATTTTGTACATGTACATGACACTTTGAAATAAAGAGATATTATTATTATTATTAAAGATAAAATAAAATTACACGTTTAACTTGTAACCACTACTTTTCCTGCTCGGTGAAGAACGGTAGGTAGTAAAGGTTGCTAAATTCTCTGTCGCCACCACAAAAACGCGTAGACGGAAACGAACAAAAATCCAAATAGATACCAATTGTTTATGTCAAGACCAAATTAAATTACTTACATAAGTATACCTTCAACTGTTTAAAAACATGTACACTGTTTTGTAGTCTTATTAAGACTCATTGTTGTAGATTCACGAAATGTTTTCCTATTTTTAAATTATTATGTAGACTGTGTTTTTAGGTTAAAAATGAAAAAAAAATACCAACTATACGTTTCAAGGCTAAATAAAAATGAAATCAATATCGTAACTAGACCTGTTCAACAACTGTCGACTGTCAAATTGTGTTTTAAGGTTAGACAATTTAATATTTCAGTTATTAAACCAAAATAATAAAAAAATTAAATCTCAACTGTCAAGTCAAAGACAAAATTTTACATCTCAATATCAATCGTGGCCAAAATTTTTCAAATCTATTTTCTTGTACATTTTCCCTGTAAATAGAATTAGTGTTTCTGTTGGGAAATAAATCTATTATTATTATTATTATTATTAAATCTAGTGATTATTTTGTGGACAATCATAAAAAAATCGAAATACAATTGAGAGTAAAATTACTAAAAAATAATTTAACTGTTTGTCCAAAAATAAAACAATAGTTCACATTGAAATGCCGAAAACAAAATACCAATCGTTCGTGTCAAGACCAAATAAAAATAAAATCACTGTCATATCTGGACTTTCAACTGTTGAAAAAAAATTGTCGATTATCAAATTGTGTTGTAAGGTTAAAAAAATTATATTTTAATATTTCAGATATTAAAAATAAATTCTTAACTATCAAAAACTAAATTTTACGTTTCAAGGTCAATGGTAGCAATTGAATTGGTGTAAGAATTTTTCGAATCTGAAGATTTGTTTAGAAGAATTATTGCCAAAAACTAATTAAAGTGCGAATTTTTGATTTTTAAGCAATTCAAATATAATCTACCTTCTACAATACCTTTGTGCAAGAATTTTTCAAATCTAGGCATTATTTCTTAAGTTATAGCCTAGCCGTAAGATCAAAAAAACAATTGCAGTGCGAATTTTAGTTCTTTGCACAATTTAATTGTAATTTATTTTAGCTGCCATTTGATGCAAGAATTTTTCAAATCTGAGCATTATTTCAAGAGATATCGCCGTAAAATAAAAGAACAAATGAAATGCGAATTTTTGATTTTTACATAATTTAATTGTAACATGTCCTAGGAATCAACTTGTGCAAGAATTTTTCAAATCTGGAAAATCCAGGAAATCAAAAAACAATTGAAGTGCGAATTTTATTTTTCTGTGCACTTCAACTATAATCTAATGTGACAATCTCCTGGTGCAAGAATTTTACAAATTTGAAAATTATTTCAAAAGATATCCCTAAAAATTCAAAAAACAATTGATGTTCAAATTTTGTTTTTTTTACATAATTTTATTGTAATCTATCGTGGAAATGAATTGGTGCAAGAATTTCTAAAAAAAATCTAATGTGGCAATCTCTTGGTCCAGGAATTTTTCAAATCTGAATAATATTTCCTGAATTATAGCCACATAATCAAACAAAAACAATTGAAGCACGAAATTTTTATTTTTTATTTAATTTGATTGTAATGTGTTGTAGTAATCAATTGATGCAAGAATTTTTCAAATCTAAACATTATTTCAAGAGATATCGCCAGAAAATCAAAAAACAATTGAAGTGCGAATTTTAGTTTTTTGTATAATTTAATTGTAATCTGTCATGATAATCAATTGGTGCAAGAATTTATCAAATTTGAGCATTATTTCAAGAGATTTCGCCAGAAAATTGAAAAACAATTGAAGTTTGAATTTTGGTTTTCTGCATAATTAATTTCTAATCAGTCGTGGCAAACAGTTGGTTCAAGAATTTTTCAAATCTGAGCATTATTTCAAGAGATATCGCCAGAAAATCAAAAAACAATTGAAGTGCGAATTTTAGTTTTTTGCTTAATTAATTTGTAATCTATTGTGCCAATTAATTGAAGCAAGAATTTTTCGAATCGGAAAACTATTTCATGGGATATTGCAAGAAAATCCAAAAGCAATTGACGCACTTGTTGCAATTGTTTTTTGATTTTCTTTCCATAATTCCTAAAATAATGTTTCGATCTGAAAATTTTTTCGTCAATTGATACTTACCATTGTTTAGAACTAAATTATTTAAAAAACAAAAAATCGTACTTCAATTGTTTTTTTTTTGAATTTTTAGCGATAACTCCTGAAATAATGTTCAGATTTGAAAAATTATTGCACTAATTGATTTCTGTGATCGATATCAATTGAATTATACAAAAACAAAATTTCGTACTTCAATTGTTTTTTGATTTTTTGTCGATAACTCCTGAAATAATGTTCAGATTTAAAATATTCCCACACCAATCGATTCCTGTGAGTTATAACATTTGAATTATACAAAAAACAAAAATTTTTATTTTTATTTTTAGTCGATAATTCTTGAACTAATGTTCAGATTTAAAAAAACTCTTGGGGTAATTGATACCCACCATTGATAAAATTAAATTATGAAAAAAACAAAAATTCGTACTTCAATTGTTTAATGATTATTTGGCGATAACTCCTGAAATAATGATTAGTTTTGAAAAATTCTTGCGTCAATTAATCGCTGTTATCGGTCAAAATTGAATTATACAAAAAACAAAATTTCGAACTTCAATTGTTTTTTGGTTTTCTGTCGATAACTCCTGAAATATTGATCAGATTTGAAAAATTCTTGCTCCAATTGATTCCTGTGATCGATAACATTTGACTTATACAAAAAACAAAAAATCGAATTTCAATTGTTTTTTGATTTTCAGTTCATAACTCCTGAAATAATGATCGGATTTGAAAAATTCCTCCACTAATCGATTGCTGTGAGCGTTAACAATTGAATTGTACAGAAAGCAAAAATTCGTACTTGAATTGTTTTTTGATTCTTTGGCAATAACTCCTGAAATAATGTTCAGATTTGAAAATTTTTTGCACCAATTGACTGCTGTGATTACTAACAACTTGTTTTCAGGTTAAAAATAAAAGCAAAATACAAACTGTATATTTTAAAGCTAAATAAAGATGAAATCAATATCGTAAGTAGACATGTTCAACAATTGTCGACTGTCAAATTGTGTTTTAAGGTTAGAAAATTCAATATTTCAGACATTAAGCCAAGATAATGAAAAAATAGACTCCTAACTGTTCAAATCTAGAGATTATTTCATGCATCATGCATTAAGAGTAAAATTCAACTTTTTGTCCAAAAAATAATCAATATTTCACATTTAACTGTCAAAAAAAACAAAATACCAATTGTTCGTGTCAAGGTCAAATAAAAATAAAATCACTGGCATAACTAAACCTTCAATTGGAAAAAAATATCGACAGTTGAATTGTGATTTAAGTTAAAAAAATTAATATTTCAAATATCAAAGCAAGATACGTAAAAATAAACACATAACTGTCAAAAACAAAATTTCAAAGAGTAAAAATTCTTTAAAATGAACGTCCACATAGTAACGGTCGCAAAATTTTACGTTTCAGTCAATCGTAGCAATCGATCGGTGTAAGAATGTTCCGAATCTGAAAAATTGTTTAGAAGATTATCGCCAATAATAAAAACAAAAAAAAAGTGCGAAGTTTTGATTTTTGTGTAATACATTTGTCCAAATCTGGAATTATTTCTTGGTTTCTTGATTTTTTGTTTTTACGTAATTTAATTGTAATCGATCGTGATAATCAATAAGCGCAAGAATTTTTCAAATTTGAGCATTATTTCAAGAGATATCGCCAGAAAATCATAAAACAACTGAAGTGCGAATTTTAGTTTTATGCGTAATTTAATTGTAATCTGTCGTGGTAATCAATTAGTACACGAATTTCTGAAATTTGAGCATTATTTCAAGAGATATCGCCAAAAAATCAAAAAACAATTGAAGAGCGAATTTTAGTTTTTTACATAATTTAATTGTAATTTGTGGTAGCAATCAATTTGTGCAAGAATTTTTCAAATCTGAGCATTATTTCAAGAGCAAATTATTACACATTATTTCTTGAATTATAGCCGTAAAATAAAAAAAAAACAATTGAAGTACGATTTTTGTTTTTGCCTAATGTAATTGTAATCTGTGGTGGAAATGAATTGGTGTAAGAATTTTTCAAATCTGAACATTATTTCACGAGTTATAGTCAAAAAATCGAAAAACAATTGACGTGCAAATTTTTGGCTTTTACGTAATTTGATTGTAATTGATCGTGGTAATCAGTTGGTGTAAGAATTTTTCAAATCTAAGTATTATTTCAGGAGTTATCACAAAAAAATTAAAAAACAATTGAGATGCGAATTTTTGTTCTTTGTATAATTTAATTGTCATCCTTTATAGCAATCAAGCGGTTTAAGAATTTTTTAAATCTGAACATTATTTTAAAAAGTTCATCACCAAAAAAAAAAACAAAAAACAATTGAGATGCGAATTTTTGTTTTTTTGCATAACTTAATTTTAATTTGTTTTAGCAATCAATTTGTTCAAGAATTTTTCAAATCTGAGCATTATTTCAAGAGATATCACCGTAAAATAAAAAAAAACAATTGATGTGCAAATTTTTGATTTTTACATAATTTAATTGTAAAAACAATGGATGCAAAAAAATTAAATATTATGTCTAGAAAGTCAGGGTAAAAACAGTTGAGATGCGAATTTTAGTTTTTTTTGTGTAAATGATTTAATTCGATTTTGGAAATCCATTCGTTAGTTATCGTCAAAAACTTGAAAAACAATTGACGTTCAAATTTTTGGCTTTTACGTAATTTAATTGTAATTGATCATGGTAATTGATTACTGCAAGAATTTTTCAAATTTGAGCACTATTTCAAGAGATTTCACCAGAAAATTAAAAAACAATTGAAGTTCGAATTTTTGTTTTCTGTATAATTAATTTCTAATCAATCGTGGCAAACAGTTGGTGCAAGAATTTTTCAAATTTGAGCATTACTTCAAGAGATATCGCCAGAAAATGAAAAAACAATTGACGCGTGAATTTTTGTTTAATGCTTAATTCAACTGTAATTTGTCATGGCAAACAATTGGTGCAAGCTATTTTCAAATCTGAACATTATTTCATGAGATATCGCCAGAAAATCTAAAAACAAGTTCGTATTTTAGTTTTAACACAATTTACCTAATTGTAATCTGTCGTGGTAATAAATTGGTGCAGGAATTCGAATTTTAGTTTTTTGTATAATTAAGCTGGAATCTATAATGGCAATCAATTGGTAGAACAATTTTTCAAGTTTGAACATTATTTCAAGAGATATCGCCAGTAAATCAAAAACAATTGAAGTGTGAATTTTAGTTTTTAGATTTGAACATTATTTCAAGAGTTATTTCCAGAAAATCAAAACAACAATCGAAGTGCGAATTTCACTTTTTTGTGCGTACGCATTAATTTTGATCGTGTAAATCCATCAGTGCAAGAATTTTCAAAATGTGAATATTATTTTAAGAGTTATCGCAAAAATAATTATAAAAACAATTGAGGTCTAAATTTATACGTAATCAATCGTTCATGGTTATCAGTCGGTGTAAGACTTTTCTGTAATTTTTTGTTATTTTATGTAATTTATTTGAAATTGATCGTAGCAATTGGCGTAAGAATTTTGACAGATACGACAAAACATATATGACAGACAATAGATTTGACAGTTGATATATGTCAGTTAACATTGAGAGATGTAATAGATATAATAAATGACAGATGATAATTATGACCGTTAACATACAACAAAACATACATTACAGATGACAGATAATGACATATGTCAAATAATTTAAAAAAATAGTAAATTGATGGTCAAAAGTTGTGTTTTTAAAGTTAAATAAACTGAATATTACGATAGTCAAAATTAAACTGTCAATTGTCAAAAATTGACTTACCAGTTGTAACAATAGCCAAATTTTAAGTACAACCAAAAATATTACGACTATGGTTTAAGAATTGTATTTAAAGGTTATCAAAAAGAAAAAGTCAAACCCAGACTATCAATTATAATGTTATATTTTAACGTCAAATAGAAAAAAACTGGATTTTCAAAACCTTAAATGTCATATTTTATGATTTTATTTGAAAGACAAACGAAGAATTAATTATGTATTGATTAATTAAGTTAACAAATTGTAATCTGCCTCTTAGCAATCAATCTGTTTAAAAATGTTTCAAATCAGCATTATTTCGAGAGATATCGCAAGAAAATAAAAAAACAATTGTATTTAGTTTTTTGCATAATTGGATTGTAGTCCATCGTGGCAATCAATTGATGCAAGAATTTTTCAAATCTAAACAATATTTCTTGAGTTATAGCAAGAAAAACAAAACAAAAAACAATTGAAGTACGAATTTTAGTTTTTTATGTAATTTAATTGTAATATGTCGTGACATCAATTGGTGCAAAAAATGTCTAATCTGTATATTATTTTAAGAGATATCGACAGAAAATTAAAAAAAACCAATTGAAGTTTTATTTTTTTGTATAATTCAGTTGTAATCTGTCGTGGCAATCAATTGGTGCAAGAATTTTTCAAATCTGAACATTATTTCTTAAGTTATAGCCAGAAAATCAAAAAACAATTGAAGCGCGATTTTTTGTTTTATGCATAATTCAATTGTAATCTGTGGTGGCAAACGATTGGTGCACGAATTTTTCAAATCTGAACATTATTTCAAGAGATATCGCTAGAAAATCAATAAACAATTGAAGTGCGAATTTTTGTTTTTTTGCATAATTTAATTGTAATCTGTCCTAGCAGTCAATTGGTGCAAGAATTTTTCTAATCGGAAAAATATTTCAAGAGATATCGCCGGAAATCAAAAGAGAATTGAAGTGCGAATTTAATTTTTTTATATAATTCAATTTTAATCTGTCGTAGCCATCAATTGATGTAAGAATTTTTCTAATCGGAAAATTGTTTCAAGAGAAATCGACATATTTCAAAAAACAATTGAAGTGCGAATTTTCAATTTTTATTATTAATAATTTAATTGTAATCTGTTGTGGCTATCAATTGGTGCAAGAATTTATCAAATCTGAACATTAGTTGAAGAGATATTGCCAGAAAATCAAAAAACAATTGAATTGCGAATTTTAGTTTTTTACGTAATTCAAATATAATCTAATGTGGCAATCTCTTAATGCAGGAATTTTTCAAATCTGATCAATATTTTCTGAATTACAGCCACATAATTAAGAAACAATTGAAGCACGAATTTTTGTTTTTATATTATATAATTGTAATCTGTCGTGGCAATCAATTGGTGCAAGAATTTTTCACATCTGAACATTATATCTTGAGTTATAGCCGGAAATTCGAAAAACAATTGAAGTCCGAATTTTTGTTTTCTGCATAATTAATTTCTAATCTGTCGTGGCGAACAATTGGAGCAAGAATTTTTCAAATCTGAGTATTATTTCAAGAGATATCGCCAGAAAATCAAAAAACAATTGAAGTGCGATTTATTTTTATTTTTATGCAATACAAATATAATCTACCTTAACAATACATGTGTGCAAGAATTTTTTAAATCTAGACATTATTTCTTGACTTATAGCCGTAAAATCAAAAACAGTTGAAGTGCGGGTTTTAGTTTTTTACATAATTTAATTGTAATTTTTCTCTTAGCATTATTTCATTATTCAAACCAAGAAACAATTGATCTCTCGCAGCAATCAATTGGTGCAAGAATTTTTCTAATCTAAACATTATTGCAAAAGATATCGCAAGAAAATGAAAAAAAAAACAGTTGAAATGTGATTTTTCGTTTTTTGTGTAATTCAACTCGATTGTGGCAATCAATTTAATAATAATTTAATTGTAATCTGTTATAGTAATCATAGTAACCAATTGGTGCAAGAATTTTTCAGATATGAAGATTTGTCGCCAGAAAATCAAAAAACATTTGAAGTGCGATTTTTTTTTGCATCATTTAATTTGAACCGACCCTGGCAATCAATCAGTGCAAAAAATTATCAATTTTAAGTAATATTTCAAGAGAATTCGTCAAAAATACACAAAACAATTGAAGTGCATAATTCAATTGTAATCTGTTGTAGTAAACAATTGGTGCAAGAATTTTTCAAATCTGAATATTATTTCAAGAGATATCGCCAGAAAATGAAAAAAAAACAATTGAAGTGCGAATTTTTGTTTTTTTGTATAATTAATTTGTAATCTCTCGTGGAAGTCAATTGGTGCAAGAATGTTTCTAATCGGAAAACTATTTCAAGAGATTATCGCCTGAAAATAAAATAAAAAAACAATTCAAGCGTGACTTTAGTTTTTTACATAATTAAATTATAATATGTCATAGCAAACAATTGGTACTAGAATTTTTCAAATCTGAACATTATTTCAAGAGATGTCGCCAGAAAATGAAAAAACAATTGAAGTGCGAATTTTAGTTTTTTGCGTAATTAATTTGTAATTTGTTGTGGCAATTATTTGAAGCAAGAATTTCTCTAATCGGAAAATTATTTCAAGAGATATCGCCGGAAAATCAAAAAACAATTGAAGTACGAATTTTTGTTTTTTACAGAATTCAATTGTAATCTGTCGTAGCAATCAATTGGTGCAAGAATTTTTCAGATATGAAGATTTGTCGGTAGAAAATCAAAAAACATTTGAGTTGCGATTTGTTGTTTTTTTGTATAATTTAATTTTAATCGATCCTGGCAATCAATCAGTGCAAAAAATGATCAATTCTAAATAATATTTCGTCAAAAATACACACAACAATTGAAGTGCGTATTTTAGTTTTTTGCATAATGTAATTGTAATCTGTTGTAGCAAACAATTAGTGCAAGAATTTTTCAAATCTAAAAATTATTTCAGGAGTTATCGCCAGTAAATCAAAAAAACAATTGAAGCACGAATTTTTGTTTTTTGTATAATTTAATTGTAATGTTTTGTGGCAATTAATTGGTGCAAGAATTTTTCAAATATGAACATTATTTCAAGAGATATCGCCAAAATTTCAAAAAACAATTGAAGTTTGAATTTTCGTTTTTTACATCATTCAATTGTAATTTGTCGTGACAATCAATTGATGCAAGAATTTTTCAAATATGAACATTATTTCAAGAGATATCGCCAAAAACAATTGAAGTGCGACTTTTAGTTTTTTTCATAATTAAACTGTAATTTGTTTTAGCAATCAATTTGTGCAAGAATTTTTCAAATCGGAACATTATTCCACGAGATATCGCCTGAAAATCAAAAAAACAATTGAAGTGCAAATTTTAGTTTTTTGCGTAATTAAATTGGAATCTATCATGGCAATCAAATGGCGGAACAATTTTTCAAGTTTGAACATTATTTGAAGAGATATGGCCAAAAAAAGCAAAAAACAATTGAACTGCGAATTTTAGTTTTTTGCATAATTGGATTGTAGTCTATCGTGACTATCAATTGGTGCAAGAATTTTTCAAATCTGAACCATATTTCCTGAATTATAGCCACATAATTGAAAAACAATTGAAGCACGAATTTTTGTTTTTTATATAATTTAATTGTAATGTGTTGTGGTAATCAATTGGTGCAAGAATTTTCAAAATTTGAACATTATTTCAAGAGTTATCGCCAGAAAATCAAAAAACAATTGAAAAAACGCGAATTTTTATTTTTTGTATAATTCAATTGTAATCTGTCATAGCAAACAATTGGTGCAAGAATTTTTCAAATCTGAAGATTATTTCAAGAGATATCGCCAGTAAATAAAAAAAAACAATTGAAGTGCGAATTGCATTTTTTTACATAATTAAATTGTAATTTGTTTTAGCAATCAATTTTTGCAAGAATTTTTCAAATCGGAACATTATTCCAAGAGATATTGCCAAAAAATCAAAAAACAATTGAAGTGCGAATTTTAGTTTTTTGCATAATTGGCATGTAGTCTGTCGTGGCAATCAATTGGTGCAAGAATTTTTTTAATCGGATCATTATTCCAAGAGATATCGCTAGAAAATGAAAAAAAAACAGTTGCGAATTTTAGTTTTTTGGTTATTTAATTGTAATATGTCGTGACTATAAATTGGTGCAAAAAAATTTCTAATCTGAATATTATTTTAAGAGATATCGTTAGAAAATCTGGCAATCAATTGATGCAAGAATTTTTCAAATCTAAACAATATTTCTTGAGTTATAACAAGAAAAACAATAAAACAATTGAAGTGCGAATTTTAGTTTTTTGCGTAATTAATTTGTAATCTGTCGTGCCAATTAATTGAAGCAAGACTTTATCGAATCGGAAAACTATTTCAAGGGATATCGCTAGAAAATTAAAAAGCAATTGACGCATTTTATTTGTTTTTTGATTTTCTTGATTACAGCTTTTTATGAAATTTAATTGTAATCTGTGCAATTAATTGTTGCAATAATTTTTCAAAACAATTGAAGTGAAAAATGTAAAATGTCAAATGAAAAGTCAAAAAATTTTCAAATGGAAAATAAAAATCACATTTTATCTGTAAAAATTTTACTATAAATATAAAATCTTGACTTTTGAAAAGTTAAAAAAAGCCAAATTAAAATTGTAATTCAAGTGAGATAATTAGACTACCAAAATAAAATGAAAAATAGAAATAAAAAATGGTGATGTGGCCATCATATACTTTCCCTATTATTTTTGATGATGTTTTACTGGTTGGGTGGGATAGAGACCACCCACCCACCCTACATATACATATAAACTTTAATTCCTTATCGTCTTGTGGTTTCCAATAAAATTAATTACAAAACTTTTTGAATGAAAAAGATATTAAAAAGAAAAATTTTTGAGTGTGTAGATTAGTAAAAATTTAATGCATTATGGGTGGGTAAACTTTATATCTAAATTAAATAAGATTAGCTATAAAATTTATTTATATTTAAACTTAAATTTTGATTTTGTTTTATTTTTTATTACATAAAGGGTTTTATTGTTTTCTGCAGCAAAATCATCAACGATTAGCAATTAAAGTTATCATGTATCCGTAGGATGGGTGGGTGGCTTTTATCCCACCCTCCAATCAGTAAAACATAATAATTTAGTTAGAGATGGAATTTTGTTTGGAAATTACTAAATATCTTTTAAAAAATTTAATAATTTGGAAGAGAACACAAAAAAGTGTGTGAACCTAGAAGAAACATTGGCAGAGTAATGGCAAAAAAAACCTAATAAATTAAAAAGAAATTACTGCAAAATAAAATAATAAAACTGGTAAAAACTGTTTGCAATTTATATGAGAAATTGCTAGAAATTTATGAATCAAAATATTGCTGAAAACTATAATCATTTCAGAGAAAATTCTAATAACTTAAAGTGAACACAAAAAAATTGCTGGAAAAGTCTATGAACCTAACAAAAATTGGAAAAGAAGTGGCAAAAAAAATCCTAATAAATTGAAGAGAAATTGTTTGAAATCTTTAAAATGAAATTTTACTGGCAAAGTCTAAAAATCTTAGAGGAAATTCTAATTATTCAAAAGAGAACAGAAATCTGTAAAAAATCGCCGAAGAGTAAAAAAAATAATGATTTGAAACAGAACAGAAATTCAGTAATAAAATTGCATAAAAAAGGTTTTAAAAATCTCTGATGCAATTGCCTTGCAATTTGACTTCTTAAAAGTCTGAAAAGAATTGTTCAAAAAATTTATAACCTTAAAGAAAAAATGGTGAAAATTTGTTTAAATATTAAGTAAAAGTGCTGGAAAATACTTGGAAATCTTTAACAATTTGGAAGATATTTCGGATATCTCTTATCCGAAAATTCATTAGAAATCTAAATGAAAATTTAAAAGGAAATGGCTTAAAAAATCGCAACAAATTAAAACAGAATTTTTGAAAAAATCATGAAATTGTTTTTGTAATTTGCAGAAATATTTATAAAAAATAAATGCAGAAAAATTCTAAAAACTTTGGCGAAAATTTTAATCTAATTTGGAAGAGAAGAGAAATTTATGAAGAACAAAAAATTAAAAATTTCCTTTTGAAGAAACTTCTAGGAATTAGGGATTAAATTTCTGAGAAATATTGAAGAAGAGATAAAAAACGGCTTTAAAATGCTAAATAAATTCTTAGAGACAGTTTTCGAAATTTGGAAGAGAAATTTTTAAGAAATTCTAAAAATCCAGAATTAACATTGTTCGAAAAAAAATAGAAGATTCTTTTCTATGAATTCAGTAATAATTGTTGAAGAATTCTAGAAACCCAGAAGGAAACTTGTAAGAGAAGTTGCTAGAAAATTGTTGGCAAAAAAGAGATATTTCTAGGAATTTGTAGAAATATTGAAAACAATTGCTGAAAAATTCTAGATATCTTGGGAAAAAATCTAACAATGTGGAAGAGGACAGAAATTAGAAGTAAATTTTTGAAAAATTCAAATAATCTTAAAGAATGCTTGAGAGAAGAATTTCTAAAAAAAAAATTCTTAACAATTTGATTTTTAGAAAAATCAAGAAACTTTGAAGAAAATTGTATATTTTTTTAGAAATATTGAAAATTTCTAGAAATATTACCAAAAATTATAAAAATTTTAAAGAAGACAGAAGTTTAGAATAAAAATTGCTTTAAAATGCTAAACAAAATTATAATCTTGCAATTTTTAACTCTGAAGAAGTTTATAAGTAGGGAATTCAATAAAAATTCTAAACATTTACAAAAAGAAAATGCTGGGAAATTCTTAACCGAATAAAGAGAAATGTCAAGAAAAATGTTCACAATTTGCTTAAAATTTGTAGAAATTTTGAAACAAATTGCTGAAAAATGTTTAATTGATTAATGGTTGAGCCGTTAACTTCGTAATACATCTTGGAAAATTAAACAAAAACTTTTACTTTGTTGATTTCACACTTAAAGTGTGATATCAACAAAGTAAAAGTTTTTGTTTACTTTGTTGATATCACACTTTAAGTGTGAAATCAACAAAGTAAACGTTTTCGTTTAATTTTTGAAATTTTTTTTATAATCTAGAAGAATTTTTGAAAGAATCAGAAATTTGGAAGAAAAATTGCTACAAATTGTTAAATAAAAATTTAGCAATTTGATAGAGAAAGAGCTGAAACGAACTTGTTGAAAAATTTAGAACCAGCGATATTAATCTTCAAAACTTATTAGATTAATTTTAAAAAAATTCTAGAAACCTTTCAAAGAAAAAAACTTCTAAAAAACAAATAACAAATTTAAAAGAAATGTTGAAATATGGAAGAAATTTCTTGGAAAATATATTTGTTTGATTTGATTGTTTTTTAAGCAGCAAAATTATCAACGATTAGTATTTAAAGTTATCTTGTATATGTAGGGTGGGCGGGTGGCCTCTATACCACCCTCCAATCAGTAAATCATAAGCGAGGGTTTTAATTAAAAGTTGTAAAATTAAAAACAAACATAAAAAATGGTGATGTAGCCATCATAGTACTTTACATAAATTTCATTTTACTCCTATAGTTTATTAGCAGTAAGCAAAAATATCAAAATTATTAATTTTTATTATTTTTCGCAAGTTAAGGACTTTATGAAAAACATATTTTAATAAAACTTGTTCAGTTTCTCATTCCCTTTAACTTTTATTTGAAAAGTTAAGTAATATTTTTAAAATTTTAAAAATATCGAAAAAAACAAGTAAACACTTCGAGTAAACATCCACTTTCGGTTAATGAATGTTCACCAAAAGCTTTTCAGTTCCAGTTTTTAACGATAAAACCTTAAGTTTAAGGTTTCATCTCAATCGGATCATTTATTTTTGAAATACAGCACCCACAGACATTTTCACGCACGAAAACAATACTTCCCCTATATATATTCTATATAGGGAAAGTAATAATCCAGGTAGCAAAACTGGATAATGAGAAATAAACATTAAAATTGAAATAGAATTGTCAAAACTTGACTATTGAAAAATAGGGAGAATATAAAATGTGTATAAAAGAATAAGCTTTCGACTGTTAATAATAAATCCTCTATTATAATTCAAATAAAATAATTAGACTTTAAAAAGTGTTCTTGTTTTTCTAACCTAAATAATGTATAATAAAGAAATTATTAGTGATAAATATTATTGTTGATTTCTACTTCGAATATAAATGACTATAATCAATATTAAATAAAAAGTGTTATACAAAGTTCGTTTAAATTATTATTAAAAAAAACAAGTGAATTTTAATTATAAAAACTTGTTTATTTAAACTATCTTATCAAAAAAAACAAACTAGACTCTCTTGGATGAAATAATACACGTTAGAGTTGACTTTTTTAGCAGTATGTTTTTATGTGCTCTATGTACATTTCAAGACAAGATGTGCTCAATATTAGACTCTTTCATTAAGACTTAATTTTGCTCCAATGTTTAATTTGGTTAATTGATTTAGAAGTACTGTCAATTTGTTTTCCTTGTAAACTCTTTTGAATATTGGATTGTTGTGGTTGTTACTTCTCAAAACTCCATAGTAATAAAGTATTATTAATATTTTACAAGATGAACTCTGCCCTTCAATTTACTGTCAAAATTTGATTTGTATGTTTTCAATATTTTTATCTATTCTGAACAGTTTTTTGAGCAAGACTAAATAATCATAATCATAATCATTCAATTGTTACAAACATATATAAATAGTAAAAAAAAACTTGTTTTTGTTGTTGTGGAGATGAATCCATTAATATAAAATTAATGTTTTTCAACAAAACCCAAAGATGAAAATTATTGTGTACACCGGCGATAACCGGACGAGCCACACTACTCGTGTTTATCAACCGTCTCGTATTTCAACCATGATTCTGCAAAACGTGATCGTTGGTCGCGATCTGAAATGACTCACGCTCACTTCTCTCCGCCGTGCGTAAATTCCCCTACGCCTTGGGCTTTCCTTCGAAAACTCGTTTCGTAGTCCAAACGTCCGAACCGACGAAAATGGAACAGTTCGCAAGGTGTCGGCCGATTGATTGCATTTTGATTGTGTAAATCGGTTAGGTATTGATGAAGGCTTTCCAAGAAAACCAACAACCCGTCTAGTCTGGTTAATGAAGTGAAATTGAAATGAAAGTTTTCATATTTTGAAATACATTTGAAAGGTATTCCATTCATAAGTATAACATTAGCAAAGAAAATTAATTCGATTTAAAATATTACCATAAAGCTGCCATCTATTGCCCTAGCGTTGAACTATGTTCCTGTTTGGGTGGATAACCACCGACAAATCATGAAGAACTGTCAACAGCAACAATAGCGTTTCTCTGTCTCCAATTGCGTCATGCTGATAAGATCCAAAAGAAATTGAATCCGGACCGTGGGAACAATAATAAATTTCATTTACTTTAAATAATTGATTGATGAGGCTGAACTGTTGAAAGTTCTTCTTCTCACTTTAGTTTGTCATTGCTATTTTGCTAAGTTAAAGTTGTGGAAATTGCAGTTACGAAAATAAATACAAATTTGATTCTTATTCTTTTAATTGTAATTATTAAAAAAAATTGTATCACGAATTTCTATTACAATTTTCTTTGAAACGATCGTGGTCCGCATAATAAACGCATGTTTTCATTTTGGGTCATGTTTTGACCATTAGCCTCCTCGTGTTTCCGACTAATGTGAACAAGTGGATAACAAGCCGCTAGAGAGCACGTGCCCGAAACGCCTGAAACCTAGTTTCGTGAAATATAAATTTATTTCGAGCAGCAGCAGGAAACTATTACATTATTGCCCGTCCGCGTCCTGTTTTACGAAGACCAGTGATTGTTTATCACATATTATTATCACATCCCGTTAGAACGAATACATAAAATACAAATAAAAAAGTCTTAGTGGTGGCAATAAAAGGACGGTATTTGTTAATACCGATGGTGATATATTTTTCAGTACTTCAGTTGTGTAAATGGACTTACTTTAAATAATTGCCTTATTTTAATAATGAATGAATTAACGAGTATAGCAATTTTAAACACAGGTTGATATGAATTGTAAATGAATGAACGTTGTAGGTTTAGTTGATAACGTTAATGGTATGCTTAAGTGCAAGTTTATTGCAAAATATTGCATAAACTTTCTTTACTCTTGATGTAATACTTTTAAATATGTTGTTGTTTTTTTTAATTAAAAGCTTAAACTATCCATTACAGGTGTTTCTAAGTACAAAATTTAAGTGTAATAATCAATTACCCTCTATCAAATCATCAGTTTAACTTTTGACCTTGAAGAAGCTGTTTTCAACATCTTAGCTTTCATGCTTACAGGCTCACAATGAGTTTACGACAAACGGAATGCTGGATTATCCATACATTTTATTAAAGGTATAAATGAATGGTCACTCTGCATATCGACTCGCTCTAACTAGTCTATCCATTCTATTATAGAGGGGCGAGAGGAGATTCCGCGCAGATAAATTTTTGATTTGCAAATAATCTTGTCGAGTTATTAAAATTTTATTGAATTTCACCAACAAAAACAGCAGTTAATTCTTTACTAAAGAAATGCTTAGATTTTAAATACAAACTGTTTAAATTTTGCTGCATAAACACAGTTGCAATATAGGTCAATATAAAAAGTCGAAGAGCACTTGAAAATATTGAAAAAAAACAATTGAAATCTTAAGAAAATATTTACTTAAAACAGCCAAAAGTTTATAAAAACAATTGAATATCACAAAAAAGAACAATTGTAGATGGATAAAAAATTTGCTTCGACAAAACCAATTAAAAGTGTCTGCAAAACAATGTTGAAAATAAGTTGCTTGATAATTCTTTCTTTTAGAAAGAAATATTTTAAATCTGCCTAAAAAGACAGTTCAAAAATGAAAACTTCACATTTTATCGAATTTAAAACAGAAATGTTTAAGTAAAAACAAAACGAAAAATTACTCAAATTAGTTGAAATTTAGTAAAATAAATCATCATAAATGATTTAAGAACAATTGAAATCTGGACAAAACACTGCTTAAAACATCTGAAAATTTACAAGAAATAACTTATAATAATCGCAAATCTGTTGAATATTTAGAAAAACAGTTGAGAAACGCCTCAAATTTGCTACATAATACTTGGAATTCTCAAAAACTAACAAACTGTAAATATTAAAAAAAGAAATAGTTTCAAATTTGCTTGATGTAAGTTGGAATTACCGGAAAAGAAAACATTTGTTTTAAGAAAGAGGAAGAAGAAACGGCTTCCATAAAATTGGAAATTTATTTAAAATAAGTTTGAATTATTCCAAATTTCTGAATCTTAAATTGAACTTTCAATTGTTTTACAATATTTTTGCCATAACTCTTGAACGGATAGTCAGATTTGAAAAATTATTTCACCAAACAAGTTTAAATGGCTAATATATTCGCTTGGCATAAAAATCTGAAATTCGATTTTCAATTGTTTTTATCATAACGCTTGAACGGATGGTTAGATTTTAAAAATTCTTACAACAAACCATTTTTAATGTGAAATATATACACTTAGCATACAAATTTAAAATTCGACTTTCGATTGTTTTACAATATTTTTGCCATAACATTTGAACCGATGGTCAGAATTTAAAAATACTTTCATTTTTTTCAAAGCCTGTTACATTCGCCTAGCACAAAAATCTGAAATTCAACTCTCGATTGTTTTTATAATAGTTTCCCATAACTTTTGAACGGATGATCAGATTTAAAAAAATGCGCTGAACAATTTTTACTGTTTAACACGTTAACGCCGGCGGGTACCACCGGTGGTACACGAGTTTTTACGCTTTTGGTACGCCACTGATTACTTCCATGGTGACAATGAATAACTATTATCGCGCATCTAGGACTTCAGTCACCATAGCAACCATAACAACCATAGGCGTAGGGTACAAAAACGCCGGCGTCAACGTGTTAATATATTCACTTAACACAAAAATCGAAAATTTGACCTTCAATTGTTTCACATTATTTTTGCAATAACTTTTGATCAAATAATTAAATTTGTACACTGGAAAGTTACTTTAACAAAAAAAAAGAATATTTGCTACAGTTAAAAGTCAAGAAACAGTTAAAAATATTAAAAACAATTGAAATCTAAAATAAAATCTGTTGAACATTTTCAAAAAAAAAAAAAAACAGTTGTGAACTGATTAAAATTTATTTGATGATACTTGAAATTCTGTAAGAACAATAAAATTTCAATAATAGTTGAAACGATCTGAACAAGTAAAACCAGTTTAGGCTGAAAGACCTACGGTCGATAGCTAAGAAGAGAAGGACGAAAAAACATAATAACTGTTATGTCGTATCACTCTCTAAAAAAGTTTTAAATGCTTTAAGAGCAGTTGAACAAATAGTTTATCAAATTTGCCGACAAAAAAAACCAATGGAAAAATAAGAAAAGAAAAACTAAAAAAAAGTTGAAAAAAGTTAAAAAAAGAACAGTTGGTATATACAGGGTCTATTATAAAAGTTTCTAGGAAAAATATTGCAGAAATGTGGTGTCCCGACCCGTTGTGTTTGACAATAAAACCATGCTTATTACTTTCATAATAGACCCTGTATACTACAATTTAACGAGCAGTTGAAATTATTGGAAAATAAAACAATTGGAATCTATTCTTTTTAAAATGCTCAAAATTTTTGCATTATAAAATAACAGAAAATCATGTCAAGAAGAAACAAGAGAACTTGATAATAATTGAAATTCTAAGAAAACCTAAAAGAAACATTTCAAAAGATTCTATAAAAAAAATTACACGTAACAAATGACAGTTGAGAGATAACAGAAGATAATAGGAAATAACAGATGATGACAGAAGATGACAGATGACATATGACTAATGACAGAAGATAACTAATAACAGATGACAACATAACTGATAAAACATAAAATAGTATTACATAATTAACAGATGACCTATGATATGACATATGTTAAATGACAAATATTAGATTAAATACATATAAATATTATATTTCTCTAAAATAATATTTAATAGAAGAACACCAAAGCTAGATGATAACTGTCATATAACGGATTAACAGATTACACGTAATAAATAGCAGATGATAGATAATAGAAGAGAGATGGACAGATGACAAGGGATGACAGATGACAAAAAATTACAGACAACAGATGACGGCAGATAAAACATAAAAATGACAGATGCAGTTAACAGATTACAGGTAACAAATGAAAATGACAGATAACAGAAAATTACAGGTGACAGATGAGAGAAGATGACATATTACTCATAACAGATGACAGATAACAGATTACACGTAACAAATGACAGATAGATAACAGAAAAAAGCGAAAGATAACAGAAGCTGTCAAATAATAACAAATGATAGATGATAGATACTGACTGAAGATGACAGATAACAGATGATATGTGACTAATGACAGATGACAGATGATGGAAGATGACAAATAATTGAAAAAACATAAAATAATATTGACATAATATTAACGGGCGACCTATGGCATGACATATGTTAAATGACAAAAAAAAATAGATTAAATGTTTAATAAATTCAAATTTTTAAAATGTGTTCTCTGAAATATTTTTTAACAGAACATCAGAGCCAGACGATAACTGACAAATAACAGATGACAAATAATAGTTTACATCTAACAAATGACAGATGACGGAAGATTACAGACACAGACAATAGATCGAAGATAATTGCAATTAAAAATCATTTAAAAAAAACAATTAGAATACTTTCGAAAAACTACATTTACACCAATATTAAATTGATTAAACAATTCCTAAAAAAACATTTTCTTGAAATTAAAATTCTAACCAAAATAAATTTAAAAAAAAAATCCACCAAGAAATAATTAATAATAGTAGAAATTTGTAAAGATATGTTATGATTCCTTCTTAAAGAAAAATAGTTGAAAATAGTAGAATATGTGTAAAGAAACAATTGCAATTTGCTAACAATTTTATGTCGATGCACTGCGACAATTGTTTCACCACAGTGATTTCATCAGGCAGATGATAAATTCGAAAAACAATTGATAATCGAAATTCAAATTTTTATTCTATCCACTTATATTCGATAACAGAAATTTATAGACGATATCTTGTGATTGGGTGGAGGAAATTGAAAAATTCTTTCAAAAAATGATTGTTTAAGTCGAAAATTTATGATTGAACTTAAAATTCAAAATTTAAAATTCAATTGTATTATATTGTGATAACTGTTCGGTGCAAATAGAGCGATCGAATTTATTAGTTAGTTTGGATACATTTAATTTTCCCGTCCCGTTCCATGCGCACTATTCCTTTGTTTTTTGTTTACCCTCACCTGAAATTAGCCGATTTTAACACTAACTTGATATAGTCGTTGAAATACCGGGCAACGGTATAGAACAAGCGGAACTTTACAATTAGTGCTACATTCACCCTCGCCACCCTTAGTGTCGGAGATTTTGTGCTTCCCGGGAAGGAGACGGACGCCGAAGAACCACCACAATCACAGGTTAGTCGGCTGATTTGTCCTTTTCCCCTCTTTTCCGGCATTAAGTGTATCTTCACATGCTGTCGGTAGCTCTCGCGTAAATAGCTTACAACCTACTGTTGCTACCGAAGCCACTTCACCCTAAACAATAACTCTTTAATAGAGAGTCGGATTTTAAAAATTCCTGCACCAACGTAATGCGATTGCCGAATATAGTTTGATAGGCCAAAAATTGGAAATTCGATTTTCAATTGTTTTTCATTTTTTTCACGATAACTTTTGTTAGGATAAAGATAATTGAAAACTTTTTTCGTCAACCGATTTTACTAGTCTTAATTGTATGAAAGAGGTAAAAATCAAAAGTTCGATATTCAATTGTTAATGATTTTTTGACGATAACTTCTCTTTAAATGAAGATAGTTGAAAAATTATTTCACTAATTGATTTATAATGTTAAAAATATATGAAATACGTTAAAATTTAAAATTCGACCGTCATTTGTTTTGTATAGTTAATGAAAAATCAATCAATTCCAATTACAACAAAAACTATAAATTTATATTTCAATGATAAACATGAATGTAAAATTACTAGACTTTTTAGTCGTTATTAAATGTAATTTGTTATTATTATTACTACTATTTTTTTTGTGCAACATTTAACACCGGCGAATTCTTGGCGATCGCAGAGGCGTAACAATCGGGACACGTCTCATTATTTATTTATTCGTTTCAGCGCGGACGCGGCTTTCAACTTGCGCATTTCTTGTAGTGGCACCGTTGCGACAAAACAAAAGAAAGACACGCGTGCGTAATCGATTCAGTCGCGCGTCTTGCGCAACAATTGTCGCAGGATGCTAATCGGCGACAGGGCCGGAATTTTCCGGCGGACGGCCGGCTACGTGTCCGCACTAAAGTTTTCCCGCTCAGCTTTCTCGTCCGACGGTTTCGAAAATCACGTACCTGACATTCGTAGATGTGTCTAATTAGGTCGAATAGTTAAAAGACTGTATGAGGTTTCCCTATACTGCATATTTAAACATACGAATAATTTATTTCTCTTTATTTTAAAGAATAAACTTTTCTTTAAATAAAAAATTAATTTTCAGAATAAATCGTTTTTTTTCTAAAGACAAATATTTATACAAACTACGTCTATACTTTAATTGCAACAGCATTAATTTGATTTATTATATTTGTTTATAAATTTATAATGAATGTCCTTCTACCCTTTATGTTATTATTTATTTATAAACTAATATGTATTTAGCTATTTTATCATTTTAGAACTCTGATAAATGAGCTGCGCTTTCATCGGAATTCCACATCGATCGCACCCATAGGACAATCGTCCAATTACACCTGAGAAAGTTTTTCTCGTAAAAGTGAAAACAATTGGGAACGTTTTTTTTTATTATTATTCGCGATCGGATACAAATAATTAACCAATTATGTGCCTCGGTGAACGGTGACAGATGTTAATCTGCTAATATTCATTTAATTCAATCACATATTAATCGTGTTGATTATTAAATATACATATACAGAGTGTCTAGTTTAGTATTCACTTCTCAGTTTAGTTGGTCTTTGAATGAAGTCCCAAAAAAGTTTATATTTCAATGTGGAGATGTTAGACAACATCTTGATGCCTGGATTGTAAAACTTTCGTGGTTATAACCAAATAACATGGTTCCAGCAGGACGGAGCAAGGTTACACACTTCCAGCACATAATTGGATTTAACTCCTATGAATTTTTTGTTGTGGGCTTATCTCAAATCTAAAGTTACGATCAACTTCTCTGGCGCATTTGAAAGAAAATATCTATCATCACAGAAATTTTAATGTTCAAATAAATAAGTGGCGTGACAGCGAAGGTTTCCATCTATATGAAATTATTATTAAGAAATAAATTCCCAAATTGTACGGTTTAATAAACAATAAGCACATTTTCCATAGATGGTTCCCGTTTATTTTTAATTGGTCCACTAAATATAAACATTTTTTATTTACGTCGATCAATGTGGGAGTATCATTCAGAATTAAACAGCAATTATTACGTCCGACGTCAAAGGTCGTCACCTTGTTACCAGTGCGCAATGTTTACACTCAGGTGAAAGTGTTACGATGCACATCACCAACAATTCAATAAATTACTGATAAAAATTAACGAATATATTTTACATTTTTAAACATTACGTATAAATGTATGAACTCGTCGTTATAATTTTGCGATGAAAATGGTAAAATACAACCAACCTGTTCGTTAATGTTCTAGAAACTTTCTAAAAAGGCGAGCACGGCCGGGAAACGGACCTAAAACGGCCGCTCTGTTGGTGATGATGGCAGGTGGATTACGCAACGAGAAGAAGCGTTCCAATCGCCGTCCGTCCGTCTGAGTCTTCATATAATTTTTCGCTTTTAGAAAGTGCCTGAGGCTTAGAGGAATGCAAAATTCGCGTAATAACTGAGAAATTAGTTCACGTTGTAATTAAAATCATCGCATAATCAATGATATAAACGACAACGGATGTCATTGTCTTTATTAAAATAAACTAACGGGTGTCCAACAATTATTGCAGTCCCGGCTGGCGTTGGAATCAAAAACGTAGGTCAATTCTTTCATGTTAATTGTCAAACATAACCTAAATGTGCAATAAAAATGTCAGTTCATTTATTTGCAACATATAAGAATCGACCTACGTTTTTTATTCCAACGCCACCCGGGACTACAATAATTGTTGGACACCCGTTACATACTAACGGTCGCCACCATCCTTTTGATCAAACTACAAACTGTTTGCTCATCCAGTTATGAAAAAAATAAGTGATTCTTATTGATAATTCACAAGTGAATTATTAAAATAGTCCTAAATTTACTCAATTGAATGTATTATTTTACACTATTAGTTTGTAACTTCTGAAGGCAAATAATAATGCTTGATTGATTAATTTCTCACTTAACCCGTGATAAAACATTTTTCGAATTATTTTCAAGTCTCACTGTTTTAGATTATTAAAAATGAACGCCTTAAGAATTTAAGATATCTCCATCTTGAAATATGCTAATGCAGGCCGAGTTTATTAGACGAAATAACCATTAAATAATAATATAATCTGAATTGTGCAACGGTGGGTGACATATTAATCAGCGGCCACTTTCTCCCACATTTTAAAGATAAAAATAAAGGCGAGTAATTTTATCAAGAAGAGAAAATAAACAGGTTGTTGATCATAAGACTTCTTCGGAAGAGAATTATTATTTTTCCTCGCAAATACAAAAACAAACTTAATTTTCAACTATTCTCGATTTTAAATTACTATGTGTTTGATAATGACGAGCTAAATTTTCTTGAAACTAGTCACAATAAAAAACGCTAACTAACGCACTTCCTATGTTTTTTTAGTGGTAAAAAACATATTAAGTGCGTTAGTTTAGCGTCTATCATGAATTACCACGTAGTAACGGTGTAACTATGTAAAACAAATAGAGGTCGAATTTTAGTTTTTCACTTATTTCGTATATTTTTAATATAAGAAATCAATTGGTGCCAGAATATTTGAATTATCTTCATTTGAAGAAAAGTTATCGCTAAAAAAAGAATAAAAATTGAAAACAGAATTTTTGATTATTACTTCTTTTATACAATTAAGACTAAAAAAATCGGTTAGTGAAAGAAATTTTAGATTATCATCATCCTAACAAAAGTTATCGTTAAAAAAATGAAAAACAATTGAAAATCGAATTTTCAATTTTTGGCTTATCAAATAATATAAGAATTTTTAAAATCTCCATTGAAGAGATATCAATTTCTTTAGAAAATCTTTTTGAATGAAAGATAATATTATTAAGTAACTGTTATTACTACAATCATTCTCGTAAGATATATGTATGGACGTATTTAATTAAACTGGTATAATGATCTTAAGAGGAGCAGAATTTTTAGCACCGAATGCTAATTGGGACGTCACCACGAGTGATAATAACAGTAACTCGGACGTCACCTGTTGTTAACATTTTCCTCCAGCTACCGTTACGACAATTAATTACAAAAAGACCGCATAACGGACGGACATTTTCCTCGATCGTAAATTATGAAAATAAAACGGTCGTTTATTATGATTCATTGTTGAATTGATTGTCGTGGACGGAATGCTCTCCCTAATCTAAAGAGATCGTAGATTTTTGCGTAATTATTTTGCTGCAGATTAAAATTAAAAAAAAAACTATTGTTGTGAGAGGGAGAGGAAGTACCATTACGTTAAAGAGGAGAAAAAGTTAGTAATGACTGTTGTTGATGACCGTTAGTCACCGTTTCCTCGTGACCTTAATCAAACGTTAAATATTTACAGGTAAAATTCGCGAGAGAAATTTGTTAAATATTTTGTTTTTTTCTTAGGTAAGGTATGATGATTACATCGCCACTTCTTTAATTGTTTTAATTTTAGGTGTTGTTGTGTTGTTGTTCTTCTTAGCCTATAAAGAAACTAATAACTATTTAATTAATTTGATGAATTATTTGAATTAAAGGTTTTTACAGATTTTTCTAATTGTACTTCAAAAATCAAGAATTTTTATGCGGAATTAAATTTCGACTTTTTTTTTTGTTATAGCCAAATGTTACAATTTCGAGCTAATTAAATTAAACAACTGTTCTACTAATTTTTTCTTAGGTGTAATTTCAATTCGATCAAAAAATACGTACGTCTATAATTGAATTAAAAATTAAAACAAAAACCAAACCAATTAACGCTCTTCGATTTTCTTTTCTTTTTTGATGGTGTAATTATAAACACGTTATTATTTTTGAAATTAATTATCTGGGATCGATTGCATTGAGTCTAATAAATATTATCGAAGTGAAATCGTTGTGATTTTTATCATTTAAAATTTTACTACTTTGGTTTGTGTAAGAGAATCTTTTAAATTTTTAAGTATTTAATTTACTGCTGATGAATTATTGATTTTTATTATAACATTAAATTAAACGCGTAAATATTAGACGGAGAAAGTAGAAGTTCACACGATCGGGCCATAAAACATAAAGAGTGCTATGCAGAATGAGAAAAAAAAAAAAAAAGGTGAACGCTAAGATAAGAATCAATTTTCACCTTTATATTGATTTCGATCATAACTTTTTTGCTATTCCTCGTATGTCAATAAACTCTTAATTGAATATCTTTAGGAGAACCTGAAGAATTTAATTATGCTTATTGGGTGTGTATATTTAAAAAAATAAATAAGTTCAACGGTAAGACATGAATAATTTTTCACCTTTTTATTGATTTCGATCATAACTTTCTTGCTATACCTCGTATGTTAATAAACTCTTAATGGAATATCTTTGGAAGAACCTCAAGAATTTATTTATGTTCACTGGGTGTGTATATTTTTGAAAATAAAAAAATTGAGCGCTAAAAAAAGGAATACATTTTCACCTTTATATTGATTTCGATCATAACTTTCTTTCTATACCTCGTACGTCATTAAACTCTTAATGAATTATCTTTGGAAGAACCTCAAGAATTAAATTATGCTCACTGGATGTGTATATTTAAAAGAAATAAATAGTTGAACGCTAAGAAAGGAATAATTTTCCACCGAAATATTGATTTCGATCATAACTTTTTTGCTATTCCTCGTACGTCAATAAACTCTTAATGGAATGTCTTCAGGAGAACCTCAAGAATTTAATTGTGCTTACTGGATGTGTGTATTTTTGAAAATAAAAAATTGAGCACTAAAAAAGGAATACATTTTCATCTTTATGGTGATTTCGATCATAACTTTCTTGATATTCCTCATACGTTAATAAACTCTTAATGGAATATCTTTGGAAGAGCCTCAAGAATTTAATTGTGCTTACTGGATGTGTATATTTTTGAAAATAAAAAAATTGAACGCTAAAAAAGGAATACATTTTCACATTTACATTGATTTCGATCATAACTTTCTTTCTATTCCTCGTACGTCATTAAACTCTTAAAGGATTGTCTTTGGAAGAACGTCAAGAATTAAATTATGCTAACTAGATGTGTATTTTAAAAGAAATAAAAATGTTGGACGCTAAAAAAGGAGTAATTTTTCACATATAAATTGATTTACATCATAACTTTTTTCTATTCCTCCTAAAAGATCCTCGCCTAGATCCGCGATTGGTGATACGGTCCTATGGGCTGGTGTTGAGCCTACATTGACTGGATTCCGTGGCCATTAGTCGATTCTCTTTCCTCGGGTCACAGCGGTCTTTAATTGGGAACTCTGTCAAAGTGACACCTTCTGGCTCAGAAGTTAATTACTAGTCCAGATTTCTCGATTAAGTCGATTCCTGGGAAGGTCTGAGCTTTGGGAGTATCCAGGAAGGTGATCAGTGTGGTTTTAACTTCCCTTCCTTTAAGGAAGAGGCGATCTGTGACTTTTGTCACCTCCTGTATCCTCGTGTTATTTTCATAACATCTCGTGTTGCGGGATATTGCAGCTCTTTGAGATCGTACTCCCGTGAGCTTCCTCCAGTATACATTCGTACAGCTGGCTGGTATTTCAGGGTAGCTGCTTCGATAGCGCAGAAGCTTGTGCTGGGTTTGGTGTTGCAAGCGAATTACGCCAGGTTTCCCACAGCTGTAACATTTAATTCGTTCAATTCGCTGCTCGTTTTGTGACTGCACATGCTGACGTATTACTTGTTTGAGCGCGTGTACTTCTGCTTTGTCCCGCTTTTTGTACTCCGCTGCTGTATAGCCGAAGTTCCAACAGAAATTGCATCTTAATATCCTTTTTTTGGGAAATGGGATCCGGTATTTCCACCTCCCAGACATAATCCTCCACTAGTCTGGCTTTTATTTGGAGCTCATCGTAATCATTGATGAGATTCGGTCCCTCAGCAATTTCTTTAGTAAGCCGTATAACGTATTTAGCTGATCTATCGTGGTGTGTTTGTCGATTAGTTACCGCAACACAGTCATATAAAAATTACACACATTTCATCACTAAATTTAGTGATAATTCCATACGATCACAAAAGAGATTTAAAGGTTTATGGAAAAAAAAATACGGTCATAGAAAACAATATTAAAACAATTGCCATCGCTCAAAGACTGCAGAAAATGAATAATCATCAATTCAAGTTTACTGTCATATAATAATGACACATCTCATCACTAAATTCAGTGATAGATTCATACAATCACCAAAAAGGATTTATAAATTTTTGAAATAATTGCACTTCCAAAGAAAAAAAATATTAAAACAATTGCCACAAATAATGGTTAAAAATAAATAAATATTAATTAAAAATTACAGACATGTATATATATATGACACACATCGCATCACTAGATTTAGTAATAGATCCATAATCACAAAAAAAAAATTATAATTGTTTGAAACAATTTTACACTGAAAATATATATAAAAACAATTGCAATCCTATAAAAATTGATATCGAAAATGAATGAATATTAATTATATATTACTGTCACATAAAAATAATACAAATCGCATCACTAGATTTGGCGAAAAAAATCTTTCAGTCACAAGAAGAGTTTGTATTTAAAAAAAATAACTTTACTGGCATACAAAACAATTGCCATCGCACAAAAATTGCCGAAATATGACAATGACATATATTTCATCACTAGATTTAGTAATAAATCATTATAATCATAAAAGAGGTTTTTAAATTATGAAAATAATTTTACTGCAATTAAAAACATATTTAAACAAATGCGATTGTAGAAAGAGACCGAAAATGAATAAACATTAATTAAAGTTACTGTCATGTAAAAAAGACACTCACCATATCACTATATTTAGTGGAAAATCCTTAGAATCACAAAAGGGATTTATAATTGTTTGAAATAACTTTACGGTCATAGGAAACAATATTAAAACAATTGCCGTTACACAAAAATGGCAGAAAATTATTAAATATTAATTAGAGATGACCGGTTTACCTAAATGACACACATTTAATCACTAAAATTAGTGATAAATCCCTGAAATTACAAATTTGATTTATAAATGTTTGTAATTATTTTAATGTCTGAGGAAAAAAAAATTAAAACAATTGCCATCGCACAAAGATTATGGAAAATGAATAATCATTAATTATAGATTATCTGTCCTATAGAAATGATTAACATCACATCACTAGATTTAGTGATAAATCCTTGTAACCACAAATGGAATTTATAATTTTTTCAAATAATTTTCTGTATATGAAAAAGTATTAAAACAATTGCCATCGTAAAATGATTGTAAAAAATTAATAATCTTTAATTAAAAATTACTGTCATATGAAATCGAAACATATCTCATCACTATATTTGGTGATAAATCAACATGGTCACAAAAAGAACTTATAAAAGTTTTAAATAATATGACTCTCAAAAATAATACATAATTTAATGAATAAGTATTCATTAAAAATTACTGTCATATTCACACAATTCATCACTAGATTTAGTGATAAATCTATACGATCACAAAAAGAGTGTTATAAGTTTTTGAAATAATTTTACTGCCATTGAAAAAAATATTAAGACAATTGTCATCGTATAAAGATGACCTAAAATAAATGAATATTAATTCAAAATTACTGTCGTATAAAAATGAAACATATAGCATCACTAGATTTAGTGAAATATCCTTAAAATCGTCAGTGAAATTTGTAATTTTTTAAAAACATTTTAAGACCATAGACAATAATTTTAAAACAATTGCAATCGGAAAAGGATTATCGAAAATGAATATTCATTCATTTAAGATTACTATCATACGAAAATAATCAACAACTCATCACTAAATTTAGTGATACATTCATATAAAAGGGATTTATAATTTTTCGGAATAATTTTACTGCCAAAGAAAAATATAAAACTGCCATCGCACAAAAACAACGACAGAGAAAATGAATACATGTTAATTAAAAATTACTGTTATATAAAAATGCATCACTAGATTTAGTGAAAGATCCTTACAATCACAAGAACAATTTGTATATTCAATAAAATAACTTTACTTTCATAACAATTGTCATCATACAAAAATGGCAGAAAATGAAAAAGCATTTATCTAAGAATTTAGTCATATAAAAACGACACGAGCTTTATCACTAGATTTAGTGATCAATCCATACGATCACAAAAAGGATTAATATATTTTTGACATAACTTCACTGCCAAAGGAAAAATTATCAAACAATTGCCATCGCACAAAAATTTGTAAAAATGAATAAACATTAATTAAAAGTTACTGTCATATGACAATGACATAAATTTCATCACTAGGTTTAGTGATAAATCCTTGTAATCATAAAAGGAGTTTATAAATTATTGAAATGATTTTACTGCCATTAAAAAGATATTCAAACAAATGCAATCGTACGAAAATGAACGAAAATTAACGAATATTAATTAAAGATTACTGTCATATAAAAATGACACACATCGCATCACTAGATTTCGTGATTAATCCCAACGATCACAAAATGTTTTAAACAATTTTACCACCAAAGAAAAAATATTGTAACAATTGCCATCGATGAATAAATATTAATTAAAAATTACTGTCATTTATAAATGACACAAATGGCATCACTAGATTTAGTGATAAAACTATAAGACGACAAAAGGGATTTATAGTTGTTTAAAATAATTTTACTATCAAGGAAAAAATATTAAAACAATTGCCATCGCACAAAAATGATCGGAAATGATTAAACATTAATTAGAGATTACTGTCATGTAAAAATGACACACATCACATTACTAGATTTCGTGATAAATCCATACGATCACAAAATGTTTTAAATAATTTTACCACCAAAGAAAATATATTGTAACAATTGCCATCGTCTAAAAATGACGGCGGTGAATAAATATTATTTAAAAATTACTGTCATTTACAAATGACGCAAATGGCATCACTAGATTTAGTGATAAAACTATAAGACGAAAAAAGGGATTTATAGTTGTTTGAAATAATTTTACTATCAAGGAAAAAATATTTAAACAATTGCCATCGCATAAAAAAATGACCGGAAATGATTAAACATTAATTAGAGATTACTGTCATATAAAAATGACACACATCGCATCACTAGATTTAGTGATAATTTCCTATAATCACAAAAGAAATTTATAAACTTTCGAAATTATTTTACTACCGAAGAAAAATTATTTAAACAATTGCCATCACCTAAAAGGTGACGGAAAATGAATGAACAATAATTAAAGATTACTGTCATATAAAAATGGCATACTTCGAATCACTAGATTTTTTGATAAATCCTTACAATCACAAAAGGATTTTATAATTGTTTGAAATAATTTTTAAACAAATGCTATCGCACAAAAAATTGGCTAAAACTAAATTAAAGATTATTGTCACATGACAATAACACATATTGCATCACTAGATTTTTGATAAATTTTTACAATCACAAAGGAATTTGTATTTTTTAAAATAATTTTAGTGCCAAAAAAACTATAATAAAATAGATGCCATTGCAAAAACATTATCGAAAATGAATAAACATTAATTAAAGACTATTGTCATATAAAAATGACACACATCACATCACTAGATTTTGTGATAAATCCATAGGATCATAAAAATGATTGATAAATTTTCGAAATAGTTTTCTTGCCAAAAAAAATATATTAAAACAATTGCCATCCCACAAAACTGACCGAAAATTAATAAACATTAATTAAAAATTACTGTCACATAAAAATAACATGCACCACATCACTAGATTTAGTGACAAATCCTTATAATCACAACAGGAATTTATAAATGTTTGAAATAATTTTACCATCAAAGATTAAATATTAAAACGTACAAAAATGACCTAAAATGAATAAACATTATTTATAGATTACTTTCATATAAAAATGACACACATCACATCACTAGATTTAGTGATAAGTACATAGATAATAAAAGGGAATTCGAAATGTTTTAAACAATTTTACCACCAGAGAAAAAATATTTAAACAATTGCCATCGTATAAAAAATGGCCGAAGATGAATACATATTAATTAAAACTTACTGTCATTTATAAATGGCACAAATGGCATCACTAGATTTGGTGACAAAATCATACAACGAGAAAAGAGATTTGTAAATGTTTGAAATAATTTTACTATCAAGGGAAACAATATTAAAACAATTGCCATCGCACAAAAATTGATCGAAAATGAATAAACATTAATTAGAAATTATTGTCATATGACAATGACACATATTGCATCACTAAATTTAGTGATAAGTCCTTACAATCACAAGAGGAATTTGTATTTTTGTTTAAATAACTTCACAATCGTAGAAAACAATAATAAAACAATTGCCATCGCACAAAGATTGTCGAAAATGAATACACATGATTAAAAATTACTGTCAGGTAGAAATGACACACATCGCATCACTAGATTTTGTAATATTTTGTAATAAATCCATGTAATCATAAAAATGATTGATAAATTTTCAAAATAGTTTTTCTGCCAAAGAAAAATTATTAAAACAATTGCCATCCCACAAAAATTACCGAAATTTAATAAACATTAATTAAAGATTACTGTCACATAAAAAACATCACTAGATTTATACAACAAATCTTTATAATAACAAAATGATTTTATAAACGTTTGAAATAGTTTTACCATCAAAGAAAAAATATTAAAACAATTGCCATCGTACAAAAATGACCGAAAATGAATAAACATTACTTATAGATTATTGCCATATAAAAATGACACACATCACATCGCTAGATTTAGTGATAAATACATACGATCATTAAGGGGAATTCTAAATGTTTTAAACAATTTTACCACCAAAGAAAAAATATTGTAACAATTACTATTGTATAAAGAATGGTCGGAGATGAATAAATATTAATTAAAAATTACTGTCATTTCTACATGACAAAAATGACATCACTAGATTTGGTGACAAAATCATACAACGACAAAAGGGATTTGTAAATGTTTGAAATAATTTTACTATCAACGAAACAATATTAAAACAATTGCCATCGCACAAATAATGACCGAAACTGAATAAACAATAATTAGAGATTACTGTCATATGACAATGACACATATTGCATCACTAAATTTAGTGATAAGTCCTTACAATCACAAGAGGAATTTGTATTTTTTTTTAAAATAACTTCACAATCGTAGAAAACAATAATAAAACAATTGCCATTGCACAAAGATTGTCGAAAATGAATAAACAAGATTGAAAATTACTGTCAGGTAGAAATGACACACATCGCATCACTAGATTTTGTAATATTTTGTAATAAATCCATATAATCATAAAAATGATTGATAAATTTTCGAAATAGTTTTCCTGCCAAAGAAAAATTATTAAAACAATTGCCATCTCACAAAAATTACCGAAATTTAATAAACATTAATTAAAGATTACTGTCACATAAATAACATCACTAGATTTAGTGACAAATCTTTATAATAATAAAAGGAATTTATAAATGTTTGAAATAATTTTACCGTTAAAGAAAAAATATTAAAACAATTGCCATCGTACAAAAATGACCGAAAATGAATAAACATTAATTATAAATCGCTGTTATATAAAAATGACATAAATCACATCACTAGATTTAGTGATAAATGCATACGATCTTAAAAGGAAATTCTAAATGTTTTAAACAAATTTACCACCAAAGAAAAAATATTGTAACAATTACTATTGTATAAAGAATGGCCGGAGATGAATAAATATTAATTAAAAATTACTGTCATTTCTACATGACAAAAATGACATCACTAGATTTGGTGACAAAATCATACAACGACAAAAGGGATTTGTAAATGTTTGAAATAATTTTACTATCAAGGAAAAAATATTGAAACAATTGCCATCGCACAAAAATTGATCGAAAATGAATAAACATTAATTAGAAATTATTGTCATATGACAATGACACATATTGCATCACTAAATTTAGTGATAAGTCCTTACAATCACAAGAGGAATTTGTATGTTTTTTAAAAATAACTTCACAATCGTAGAAAACAATAATAAAACAATTGCCATCGCACAAAGATTGTCGAAAATGAATACACATGATTAAAAATTACTGTCAGGTAGAAATGACACACATCGCATCACTAGATTTTGTAATATTTTGTAATAAATCCATATAATCATAAAAATGATTGATAAATTTTCGAAATGGTTTTCCTGCCAAAGAAAAATTATTAAAACAATTGCATCTCACAAAAATTACCGAAATTTAATAAACATTAATTAAAGATTACTGTCACATAAAAAACATCACTAGATTTAGTGACAAATCCTTATAATAATAAAAGGAATTTATAAATGTTTGAAATAATTTTACCGTTAAAGAAAAAATATTAAAACAATTGCCATCGTACAAAAATGACCGAAAATGAATAAACATTAATTATAGATCGCTGTTATATAAAAATGACACACATCACATCACTAGATTTAGTGATAAATGCATACGATCATAAAAAGAAATTCTAAATGTTTTAAACAAATTTACCACCAAAGTAAAAATATTGTAACAATTGCCATCGTATAAAAAATGTCCGAAGATGAATAAATATTAATTAAAAATTACTGTCATTTATAAATGGAACAAATGGCATCACT
This sequence comes from Ontholestes murinus, assembly GCA_963969525.1. Classification (NCBI taxonomy): domain Eukaryota; kingdom Metazoa; phylum Arthropoda; class Insecta; order Coleoptera; family Staphylinidae; genus Ontholestes; species Ontholestes murinus. The sequence continues at coordinate 1,975,505 of OZ018393.1, forward strand.
AGATTTGGTGACAAAATCATACAACGACAAAAGGGATTTGTAAATGTTTGAAATAATTTTACTATCAAGGGAAACAATATTAAAACAATTGCCATCACACAAAAATTGGTTAAAACTGTATAAGGATTAATTAAAGACAACTGTCATGTAAAAATGACACACATCACATCACTAGATTTAGTGATAAAACCATACGTGGACAGAAGAGATTTATAGTTGTTTGAATTAATTTTACCATCAAGGAAAAAATATTAAAACAATTGCCATCGCACAAAAGTTGGCCGAAAATGAATAATTATTTATTAGAGATTACTGTCATATAAAAATGACACACATCGCATCACTAAATTTAGTGATAAAACCATACGACGATAAAAGGGATTTATAAACGTTTGAAATAATTTTGCTATCAAGGAAAAAATGCTAAAACAATTGACATCGCCCAAAAATTGGCCGAAAATGAATAAACATTAATTAGAGATTACTGTCATATGATAGTGACACATATTGCATCACTAGATTTAGTGATAAATCCTTACAATCACAAGAGGAATTTGTATTTTTTTTAAATAACTTCACAGACATAGAAAACAATAATAAATCAATTGATATTGCACATGCGCATCTTCTTGCGTAAGTTTTGTAATTTGAGGGTGGAATAGTGGCCACCCACCCATCCTACATATGCATATTAATCCCACCCACTAATCAGCGTTTAATTTTCAGGAAAACAAATGGTAAAAGCGTTGATTAAACTAGCCAAAATCATCAGCAGTGTTATAACTAAAATTAATAGATATATGTAGGGTGGGTGGGTGGCCTCGGACCTAATTGAAGATATCTTCCACCAGTAGATTTTGTGATAAATTCTTTATAACTTTTGATTTGAAATAATTTTGTTATCATAGAAAAAATGAAGATTTTTCTTAAACGATCAAAATGAAAATAATATTGAAATCGAGGATGGGCTACTCAAAATTGAGGAAACGGGCGTGGTTTTAATTAAATTGGCTCAGTTCCAAGAATGCGGATACCACAATAGGTACGTCCACTTTATTTTTCTTTCGTTTTTCAATTGTTTCGCGATCGGGTCACTTGATTACTGTTATCCAAACGGCGCGACAGAACACCGCACAACTCGTGCATCTGCTTAACCGACAATCGAGCCGAGCCGCATTCTGTGGCGGTGTGCCGTTCGATCTAATTTCCGCGGATTGTCGTTGTTATACTTTTATTATTTGTCGATAATAACAATAATATGCAAATTACAATTCCGGTGCATTGCAATATGAAAAGTTGCGATGTCTTATTATAGTTTTGTTCGTTCTTGTAGCTCATTATAAATCTGTTACTGTTATTGGAAAATCCTCAATAATTGGAGGTTTTGTTTTCAAGCTAAAATGTGCTTAAACATTAAACGAAAAGTTTTGTAGTTCATTTGTAGCTCACCTACATCAATTCAGAGTTTTTGTTTTCAACTTAAGATGTGAAAATGACGGTGGCGAGCGTTAAGATGTGCTTCTAAATAAACTAGAGCTTGTGTAGCTCATTGTAGCTCACTACAGGATATGCTTATAAATAAACTTAAAGCTCACTTTAGTTTGGAAAATTTGTTTTCAATCTAATATGAATTTAACAATTAAAATAAAAGTTTTGTAACTAATTGTAGCTCACTGGTCATATAATAAAAAATAATATAGAGGTTATGTAGCTCACTTCAGTTTAGAAAATTTGTTTTCAATCTAATATAAACTTAAAAATTAAACCAAAATTTTTGTTACTTAATGTAGCTCACTAAAAGATATATTTGAAAATAAAGTAGAGGTTGTGTAGCTCATTTCAATTTACAAAATTTGTTTTTAATCTAAAATGAACTTAAAATTCAAACCAAACGTTTTGTAGCTCATTGCTAGCTAACAATAATTTAGATCTAATATGTACTTCACTAAATATAGATATGGTATCATTAACGACATCGTAAGAAAATCTTAGGCTTAAATTTTTGTAGCTCACTTTCTATGTATTGTCAAATATTGATTTTTTTAAGTAGAACATTTGATTTAAACAATTACTATAAACGGTTTCTTCGTTTGTGTAGCTCATTTTAAAACACCACAGAAAATGTTGATCAAATTGTAATATTGTTGTAGCTCGTGATTAAAGCACGTGGGTGTAGAGAGGTTGAAGTTAAATAAACTTTTCGGGGAATTTACGTTGGTTTATTCAATCGAAATTAGCATCCTTTGTTACATTTCGCGTGTAAACAAAATTCCGGCTGATGAACCTTGAGTACCGTGCTGCTCGCCCACACGCGACCCGCCAAAAAAAAGGACGGCCGCAGAATACTTGATTGTGTTGTTGGCTCTTCGATTCGAATAATGATTGAAACGGTTATTTAATAATAATACAATAAATTAAACTTAAACAAATCAGTATTTTTTAAAATTGTGATTGTATATTAAAAACATAGTTTTTAACTTTAAAAAATTGTTCTAGTCATTAATTATGCTAAATTGCAGACCTGTATATATTTTTTATTCATATGATTGATTAATAATAATTGTATTTCAGTTGTATTCATTAAAACCATATTTCTTAAAACTTTCTTTCCAGCGTGTCCAGATGATAATTTCACCTTCGATTTCGAACTTATCGCCGTCGAGTGCTCGCAATAAATGTATTCTTTTTTTTCCTCCTTCGTTCGTACATTTAATCCATTTATAGCAATTTCTCCTGATCGCATTACTCTTACTTTCCACGCTAATGGGGGCGATGCGATCGCTTCGATACGTCTGCGACCGGCGTCCTAGTGGGCATGGCAAATAAATTGTTGCAGAGAGAACGTTAGCTTGAATGACATAAATAGATTTAAGTGAATGGCTACAACAGTCACGATCGAAAATTTTTTGAATGAAGCAATTATTTCGTTTTGACTGATTAATTTCCAACTTGATTTTTCTCTCGCCTGACACAAAAAAAAACGAGTAAATTAAGAGAGAAAAAATATGGTGTTGTGCCATCATAATACTTTCCCAGTATTATCGATAAAGATTTGGAATTCTTTACAAGTTGCTCATATTATTATCAAATAGTTAAAAATCTGTTATTTATTTTATTTTCAATTACAATAAAACACCAGCTCTGTTAAAAAAAGGCTCGCCTTTAAAAACACTCTTTTAATTAAAGGTAAATTATATATGTAGGGTGGGCGGGTGGCCACTATCACACCCTCCAATCATTTTAACATAAATAGGAGTTTCTCGTCAATGTTTTTTTTAACATAAACGTAATCATTTACGAAGTAGGTTTTAATAATAACGTATTATGTATGTACTGTGGTATTTACCGTCAATAAACAAATATATAAATAAATTAATGTTACGAATTAATGCAATCAAACCCTCGCTTATGTTTTAATGATTGGAGGGTGTGATAGTGGCCACCCACCCACCCTACATATATAAAACTCATTCTACTCTAACTCTGTTGTCCGTATTTGTTTAACAACAATCATAACTCTTTGTATTAAAAAAAACACAATTTAAAACAGTCGAAATAAAAAAAAAACAATTGAATTCTGTTTATAAATTTGACTTATGTTTTTTTAAATTGATTTTTTGTATATGTAATTTGTAAGAAATGAGTCCAAAGATTTATAAATAAATAAGTAACAGTGAAAATATTCTCGAATAGGAAAAAATAATGTATTAAACAAGTAAAGACAAAAATTTAATTTAAAAAAAAATTAAACTTTCTTTAAAGGTTAAAACAATTGAAAATAAGTGGCATTCTAAAAAGAAAAGTTAAAAACAGTTGAATTTAAAAACAGGAAGCAATTGAATTTTATTCCAAAAAGAAATTGAAAAACTTTCAGAATAAGAAAATAATTGAAATTTTGTTAAAATACAGCTGAAACTTTCCCGAGAAATTTTTTTAAACTTTTAAAATTTTAATAATTACAAAGAAAAAATTGAATCAAAACAAATAACGCTAAAATCAAAGTTTTTTTAATAAAAAATTTCAATTTTACCAAAAACATAAAAAACAATTGAAAATCAGTTGACAAAACAATAGAATTATATTTCTAAAAATAATTTGTCTAATTGTCTAATGCTTAAAACAAAAGAAGACATTTAATAAACAATAATAAATAAAATTTGCTAAGGAATTATTTTTTTTTACAAAATTTAAACTGAAAATTAGTTGAAATTTCCTTATAAAAAAATTAAAAAATATATATTATATAAATTAAGCAAAATTTTAAAATTCGAAGTTCAATTGTTTTTCAGGTTTTCCACAATAACTTCCAAAATAATCATCAGATTATGAAATTTTTTGCACTAATGAATTCCTACAATCAAATTTATTTAAACCAAGCAAAAATCTAAAATGCGATTTTCAATTGTTTTTCGTTTTTCCACAATAACTTCCAAAATATTCATCAGATTAACAAATTTGTTGCACCAATGAATTCCTACAATCAAATTTATTTAAATCGAGCAAAAATCTAAAATTCGATTTTCAATTGTTTTTTTAGTTTTTCAGCTATAGCTTCAAAAGTAATCATCAGATTATGGAAATTCTTGCACAAATCGATTCCTATAATCAAATTTATTGAAATCAAGTAAAAATCTAAAATTCGATTTTCAATTGTTTTTCATTTTTCCACGATAAGTTCAAAAATAATCATCAGATTATGGAAATTCTTGCACCAATGGATTCCTACAATGAAATTTATTTAAATGAAGCAAAAATCTAAAATGCGATTTTCAATTGTTTTTCGTTTTTTCACGATAACTTCAAAAATAATCATCAGATTATGATATTTCTCGTGCCAATGGATTCCTACAATCAAATTTATTTAAATTAAGCATAAATCTAAAATTCGATTTTCAATTGTTTTTCAGTTCTTCACGATAACTTCAAAAATAATTATCAGATTGTTGAAATATTTACACCAATCAATTCCTACAATCAAATTTATTTAAATCAAGTCAAAAAACTAAAATACGATTTTCAATTGTTTTTCAGTTTTTCCACGATAACTTCCAAAATAATCATTAGATTATGGAAATTCTTGCACAAATCGATTCATACAATCAAATTTATTTAAATCAAGTCAAAATCTAATATTCTAACATCAATTGTTTTTCATTTTTTTCACGCTAACTTCCACAATAGTCATCAGATTATGGTAATTCTTGCACTAATGGATTCCTACAATGAAATTTATTTAAATGAAGCAAAAATCTAACATTAGATTTTCAATTGTTTTTCAATTTTTCACGATAACTTCAAAATGTGTTATCAGATTGTGGAAATTCTTGCACCAATCGATTCATACAATCAAATTTATTTAAATCAAACAAAAATCTAAAATTTGATTATCAATTGTTTTTCGTTTTTTCACGATAACTTCATAAATAATCATCAGATTATGGAAATTCTAGCACCAATGGATTCCTACAATCAAATTTATTTAAATCAAGTAAAAATCTAAAATTCGAACTTCAATTGTTTTTCAGTTTTTCCGCGATAACTTCAAAAATAATTATCAGATTGTGGAAATTCTTTCACAAATCGATTCCTACAATCAAATTTATTTAAATCAAGTAAAAAACTAATATTCGATTTTCAATTGTTTTTTAGTTATTCCGCTATAACTTCCAAAATAATCATCAGATTATGGAAATTTTTGCACAAATCGATTCATACAATCAAATTTATTTAAATCAAACAAAAATCTAAAATTCGATTTTCAATTGTTTTTCGTTTTTTCACGATAACTTCAAAAATAATCATCAGATTATGGAAATTTATGCACCAATGAATTTCTACAATAAAATTTATTTATATTAAGCAAAAATCTAAAATTCGATTTTCAATTGTTTTTCATTTTTTCACGATAACTTCAAAAATAATTATCAGATTATGGAAATATTTGCACCAATCGATTCCTACAATCAAATTTATTTAAATCAAGTAAAAATCTAAAATTCGATTTTCAATTGTTTTTCAGTTTTTCCACAATAACTTCAAAAACAATTATCAGATTATGGATTTTTCTACACCAACTATTTGAAGTGAATTTTTAAATTGGTTTAAGAAATCTACAAATCATTTCCAATTTTTTGTTTTTATTTATTTAATTGAACATACTCTTGACCTACGATAATAAACTATACATTTACCTAGCACCTATTTTCTCGCTTAAATCCCAGCGTACTCTTGACCTACCTCAACAGTCTAAACATAAGGCAGGTCAGGAGTACGAGAGAGGTCATTGCATTGTTTGTTGGGGTAGGTCAAGAGTACGATAGAATCAGTAATAATCAAGTTTATAAGGTTAAGTTAATATTGTGTTTATTAGAGTTTAATGTAATGATCAGTATAATATTTAAAAAAAAAACAACTAACAGTAAAACAGTTGACATTGACAAAGCCTTAAAATAATTGAAGTCTCGACAGTAAACAAATTTGAATTACTTGAATTTAAAAATTTCAAATTGTTAAAAACTTCCTGAAAATAAATATATATGTACTTAAAAAAAATACAATTTTTTCCGAAAACAAAATGCATTTTTAAAGAACTTTTTAGAATTTTCGAAATACATTTTTTAATTTGATTTAAATTGAAATTTTTGTTTCATTAGAAAAAGTAGTTATATTTTTTTAAGATTTACTTTAAAAAAAACAGGTTCTTTAAAAAAATGTTATTATATTTTGACAAGAAATAAAAAAAAAAACAACCGAAAACAGTTGCAAAAAATAGGTGATATTAAAAAACAATTGAATTTGAAAATTTTACCAAAAACAAAAGAAAATAATTGAAAATTAGTAGGAATGATGATACCTGCTAAGTAAAACGAAAGTTGAATGTTTAAATTTTACCAAAGACAAAAAACACAATTGAAAATTTGAAAATCAGTTTGAAGGATGATTAGCAAATAAGGAAAGTTTTCACGAAGATAATGCTTTTCCTTTATTCTATATAGGGAAAATAAAAAATTAAAAGTAAAAAGTCGATAATGACTACTGATTCTTTAAATATCTACAGTTGTAGAAAGAATCCGAAGAAATTCTGGAATATGTGGAACATTCCATCAGGGTCTGACTGGAAGAACATTCCTGTGCTCCAAATTTATTGTATTTTTTATGTATGTGTATATTAATGTATTTTGTTAACAGGTAATCCAAAGAATCATAATAATAATAATAAATAAATAATAAAACAGTAATTATCACCTTAATGGTTTCTCTATATTAACAAAAGTATACAGGGTCCTGCAACAGTGCGTCAAGCTTTCCTAGCGCCTTTCTCGTAAGAGATAGAAAAAAATGTTTCATATAAAAATTTATTGAATTAAAAATCTCTATGCCGTAAAATTATTTTAAAATATACAGGGTGTCCCAATTTTGCGTTATAACAAAAGCAAACATTTTTTTAAATGGAACACCCTGTATATTTTTTCATTTTATAATTTGGATAGTATTTTATAACTTAAACCTTTTTTTGGTTTTTAATTTCGATATGGCATTTCCGAGTTATTGACGTTTTTCTGAAAAAAATGTAAAAAGCGGAGGTTCACAAAAAAAATTATTCTGATGTTGTATTTAAAATTTAAGAAATTTTCTTTTTCCTATGGTTGGTCATAAGTACTGTTTATGTACCAGTGTTAAAAATTTTCACTTTTGTGGAACCCTGCCTTTGTATCAGACACGCCATTTTCTAAAATTTCAAATTGTCGTAACTCTTTTTTTTTAAATGGAATCATATATTTTTTTAAATTTTATATTATTCTACATATAATTTTCTACAAAAAATATTAAGCATACCCTATACCTAAAAGTGATAATTTTCAAGATATAAAAGAATTTATATTTCAAACGGTCCTTGAATGCGAATTTGTTTTTGAATAGATAGCCATGACTGAAAAAAATGCATCTGTCAATTAAACAATTAGTTTGACATGTAAATGGGAGGTGTGAATTACAAAAAACAAAAGAAGAAAGCCTATCATCAACGAGGAACCAAAAAGACATTGGTGAAGGAACTGGCATAAGCGAGAGGTCAGTACAAAGCATTCTGAAGAAAAATCGATATCAAGCATATGATATTCAGTGCTATTGGTGATTCCTTATAAACAATTTCAGGTTTTGTTAGATCCTTAGATCTAGCAGGTTATTTGGTGGGTCCATTTCTACCAATCCACTGGTTGGGAAAAATGAAATGCCCTCATGTCTTGTGAAAATTGGGCAGGTGCTCCGTCTTGTTAAAACCACACCCTGTTTCTTGTTAGTTAGGGTACATTAGCTAACGTTCCGGGTAATTCAATTTGCAAGAAGTACAAATACATAGACCTACTGAGATGGCCCTCGAAGAAATGTTGACCTACAACATTGTTTCCAAAAATTCCGCCCCAGACATTCAATGCTGATGATCAACTTGTCTCATAACATACGGATTATCAGTTAAATAATAGTGAAAATTGTACCTATTGACAGATCCGTTGTTATGGGATGACGCCTCATCCGTGAATAAAATATATTGGAAAAACGAAAGATCCTCCTGTATTTTCTGTCTTCCCCAGAATCAAAATTCGGAACGAAATTGAAAATCAGTATTACTCAGTTCTTTATGTAGCTGAATATGATATGCTTGATATCGATTTTTCTTCAGAATGCTTTGTACTGACCTCTCGCTTATGCCAGTTCCTTCACCAATGTCTTTTTGGTTCCTCGTTGATGATAGGCTTTCTTCTTTTGTTTTTTGTAATTCACACCTCCCATTTACATGTCAAACTAATTGTTTAATTGACAGATGCATTTTTTCAGTCATGGCTATCTATTCAAAAACAAATTCTTATTCAAGGACCTTTTGAAATATAATTTTTTTTATATCTTGAAAAATATCACTTTTAGGTATAGAGTATGCTTAATATTTTTTGTAGGAAATTAGATGCAGAATAATATTAAATTAAAAAAAATATATGATTCCATTTAAAAAAAAAGAGTTACGACAATTTGAAATTTTAGAAAATGGCGTGTCTGATACAAAGACAGGGTTCCTCAAAAGTGAAAATTTTTAACACTGGTACATAAACAGTACTTATGACCAACCATAGGAAAAAGAAAATTTCTTAAATTTTAAATACAACATCAGAATATTTTTTTTTGTGAACCTCCGCTTTTTACATTTTTTTCAGAAAAACGTCAATAACTCGGAAATGCCATATCGAAATTAAAAACCAAAAAAAAGTTTAAGTTATAAAATACTATCCAAATTATAAAATGAAAAAATATACAGGGTGTTCCATTTAAAAAAATGTTTGCTTTTGTTATAACGCAAAATTGGGACACCCTGTATATTTGAAAATAATTTTACGGCATAGAGATTTTTAATTCAATAAATTTTTATATGAAACATTTTTTTCTATCTCTTACGAGAAAGGCGCTAGGAAAGCTTGACGCACTGTTGCAGGACCCTGTATAAGCGTAGGCTATACTAAACGGATGAGATGTAAAATAGTTAGAAACCGGTCTGTGATTATTGTTTTCCTCTCTTCAATAACAATAATTTTAACTCATCTGCCCGATGTAGACAATATGTGGTGAAACATATTGTAGAGTGTTGTTTTATTTAAATATTTTCAATTATTTCAACATCATTTTGTCTTTTTTTGTTGTAGATTTTCTAAATCCTACTCCAAAAATGTGTGTATGTGTTTTTTTTTATGTGCCACCGTATCTTTCCATTGAATTATCTCAATTTAAAGGAAACAATGAATTACGAAATTTATACGCGATTAGGCAATTAGGCGATTGTTTGCCGTTTTCCCATACAACAACATTATTTCACCGTGAAATCGCGATTCCTCCATGGCTGAACGCGGAATGCGACGGCGACCAATTGTCCGGATTGTGGAAAGATAGAAAGAGAGAAGCCGTGACACTAATTTCACAATGCTTGGACACATTAACTACTCTTTCCTAAAAAAAATGTTATGTTTTCAACAACTTTTCAGTTTCACGCCCTATTACCAACTCAATACATTAATTACTATCATCATTATGAACGAAAACTATTTATTTTGTATATTAAAGAGAATGGTTACGACCGTTACTAGGTGGTAATCCATACTTTAGACGGTAATCCATACTTACACTGAATTTAAAATTTCACCATGTTTTAACCACAAATATTTGATCACGCATGTGATCCAGATCATATATGTAAAATAAATTTAAAAAAAACCACAAATATTTGTCTGGTACAAATACAAATATTTTATATTTATTGTTCGTTTATCAATTTGTTTCTAAAGAAGATAATTGTTCCGAATTTAGACAACCAGGTGTTTCTTACCTTTACGCGTGCTGAATTTTTGATACCCAGTTCGGAATTCCCATGTCCATGGGAGAAGGTTTTGGTATTCCGGACGAAAAATATTTCATTAAGGTGTGGTTAAATGTGTGTACGTTTTATTGAATCCGCGTTGCGACACGTTTATTGTCGAAAATTACGATCCTTTAGTTGACACAGATTTTTTTTTCGTTCGATTACGAAACGCGCGTAGGTTACGCTATGTAATCCAAACGATCAAGTTCAATGGCAATACCAGTTTTTTTCTTTTTTTCTTTCTTCTATTTTAGAAATCATTCAAATCATGCGAACTTATGCAATATCGACAATTAAAGATTGTAGGCCATGTTGCGTTTGCATAATTTCCTTTTACTGCCGCTAGAATAATATGAATAATCTACGCAGTGGTTGGCTACACAGAATCACAAATTGAACACTTTTTAACTTTGATTAAAACAATTATAACCTTTCTTCAATATTTTATTTTTATCCAGATGCACATTTCTGACACAAAGTGTCCATTATCAATGGTTTGATACAAAAAAAGAAAAAACAAATTTAATGCTTATATACGTACAAAAAAACGACATTAGAGGGTGTCGATAGGAGCAGGTATAAGGTTATTGCTGGAAAATTTGGCAGAAACATTGTGAATATAATTTGAGTATAACTCAAAAAATTCAACAATTATTATTACATGTGAGAAAAGATTTGAGAGAATAATACCAAATAATAGATCTTTAGAATCCACTAACAGAAATATTTGGGGATATACTTAAATCAAAGTGGCGTTGATTAAAAATTTTGAAAAAAAACTGGTGTAAATTCTACAGTTTTTGTTAAATGTGAGAAAATATGACATTAATTTCAAATAATTTATCTTTAGAATCCAATAATCTTTACTGATGTTTTATATTGTTCTCTAATGTTCTCTTCTCTTCTCTGTCACCTGATGTTCTCTTCTGTTTTCTGCTATTCTGTACTGATAAAATGAAAGAAACGCGCTATGGCCTCCAGTTTTTGTGTTATCCGCATTTTTTGACGTTCTCTGTTTTTCTATTTTTCTACTCCCTTCTCTGATGTTCTTTGCTCTTCTCCTCTGTTTTCTGATGTTATATTTATTTATTTATTTATTTTCCCTACAACCAAAAGGCTAATCACAGAGTAAAATTAGCATGAAAACTTAAATGAATAACTTAAATATTATTTTCTTCTGTTCTTTTCTCCTCTGATTTCTATTCTCTGCTGTTATCAATGTTCTCTGATGTTATTTGCTGTTCTGTGTTGTTCTGTGCTATTTTCTCCTATTCTCTGCTATTCTCTGCTCTTCTTTGATCTTATCTGCTATTTTCTGCTGCTCTCTGCTGTTCTCCGTTTTCTTCTTCTCATTTCTGATGTTTTCTTTTATTGTCTGATATTCTGTTTTCTCGTGTTATCTGCTGTTCTGTGTTGTTCTCTGTTATTTTCTGCCATCCCACGCTGTTCTATTCGTTGCTCTGACGTTTTCTGCTGTTATCTTCTGTTCTCTGTAGCTCTCTGCTTTTTTTCTGCTGTTCTCTTCTCTGACATCTGATGTTTACTGGTGTTCTGTGCTGAAAAAAACAAAACAAACGCGCTAATATTACCTATAGTTTTTTTTTCTGTTTTCTGCTCTTTTCGGACGTTCTCTGTTTGTCTCTTATCTTCTCTGACGTTTTCTGCTCTTCGCCTATGTTCTCTGATGTTCTCCGATGTCATTTTCTCTTCTGTTTTTTTCTGATATCTTCTGTTTCCTTCTGTTCTCTGTTTTCCTCTGATGATCTCTTCTTTTCTCTGATGTTTTTTTCTGTTCTCTGTTGTTCTCAATGTTCTCTAATGTTCTTAAATGTTCTGTGCTGTTCTTTGTTATTCTCTGCTTTTCTGTTCTCTTCTCTGGTGTTCTATGCTGTTTTCTGATATTTTCTTAGGTACTCTGATGTTCTGTTTTCCCATTTTTCTCATGTTATCTGCTGTTATATGCTCTTTTCGAACGTTCTCTGCAATTTTCAACTGTTCTCTGCTATTATCTTCTCTTCTCTGCTTTCCTCTGCTGTTTTTCTCTCTTCTCTGATATTATTCTCTGCTATATGATGTTCTCTGCTGTTCTGTACTGGTAAAACAAAAGAATCGCGGTAATATGACCTGTAGTTTTTTTTTCTGTTATCCAAAGTTATCTCGTTTTCTGTTATATCTTCTTTTCTCTGTTCTCTCTCTTCTCCTCTAGTATCTGATGGCATATTCTCTTCTCTGTTCTTCTGTTCACTTCTATTTTCTTTTGTTTTCTTTTGTCCTTTGATGTTTTCTTCTGTTATATTTTGTTCTCTGATGTTCTCTATTGTTTTCTAATGTTCTATGATGTTCTTTGTTGTTTTCTGATGTTATCTGCTGTACTGTGCTGTTCTCCGCTCTTCTCTGCTATTTTCTGCTGTTCTCTGATCTTCCCTGCTCGTCTCTGCTGTTCTGTGATGTTCTCTGCTATTCTGCTGTTATGTGATGTTTACTGATGTTCTCTGCATTTTCTATTAAACTCTACGTCCATTGTATAATTGTAAAATTGAATTCTTCTTTTCGTTATTGGTGACAATTTTTTTTTTTAAAGAGTCGTTCATTGATATACAATCATCTGTAGAAGAATTTTCAGAATTTAGGTCAATCGGCTCATTGCCATAAGTAGCAATGCTAATATCTTCCTAAGAAGACGTAATTAGTGGCTTTGATTTTTTCTGCTATTTACGATAAATGAATCTGAAGAACTTTCGTCTTATAAATTTATTTAATAAATAATATAAATATATTTTAAAACTATCTTAAAATTACCTTTATATTCTAATCCAAAATGTAATACAATTTAATTAAATTAAAATATAATCTAAACATCACACATTTTTGACAATTGCACGGGGGAATCAACGTATGGTTCACTTCAGTCACCTGTTTCCATAGCAGCTATAGCAACCATAGGCGTGCGAACCAAATTTTGTCATTTTAAATAAATAAGTTTGATCTTAAATTGATGGAGATAATATCCACTGCATCAAAAATGTATCATTTATAAGATAAAATCATTACATCGAAAATCTATTAAAATATTACGATTAATTAATTTCTATTCTAATTATTCGAAACTTCCTCTATTATAATATTCTTTACAACGAATTTTCTCTGTTTATAATATTGATTGCGTCTAAATATTGTCATGTGTAATATTCACTGCAACGAAAAATTGTCGTTTATATTTATTAGAAGAAAAAATTAATTATTTATATGTGTTATTAAAAAAAATATTTTTTTAGATAATTTCTATTAAGTCTGACGTTTGTATTAAAAAAAAAACGTTTTATTTTTAATGCATTGCTATAAAAATTCCCTTCTTATAATATTGATTGTTTTCAAATTTGTTTATTTTTAAAGTTAGAGACAATTGCATTACTATTTGCTAACAATTGCTAATTGACACTTATCATATGACATATAACATTATATATGATTATGATTTAGGCAAAAACAACAAATTTTTACAATGTTTTATTTTTGTAATTTCGATTGACGTCAATTGACAGCTGACAAAAGTTAAATTGCGTTGAGAAGGAAATAAATGACAGATTTTCTACAAAATTTTGACACTTATAATAATCAGTGGCATATGGCAGATAACAATTGACAGTTGTCATAGGAAATATAATATTATATATGCCAAAGGAAATATGATGACATTTGACCGTCATTCTAGATAAAGTACCAATAAATAAATAAATAAATAAATAAAGATGATTATTTTTCTACTTTTCCTTGTCATAAGACATAAAACGTTACATATAACAGATGACACGATATAAATATGCATTTAAAAAAAATACACTAAACTTTTTTTATTAAATTCATTGATATTATATAACCGCTGACAGATGGATAAATACAAAGGAGAGATGATTGTTTAAAGAAAACAATTTGCAAATTATAATTGATAGATTACAGTTATTAGAAGACAGTTGATAGATGACAAAAATGACTGTTGATACATTATTAAATAACAATTGACAGATGACAATTGACAAATGTTAGATAACAAATGACAATTAATAAATTTTAAATATTTGGAATTTGAAAAAAAAATCTTTTTTTATTTACAATTTTAATATTTTACTTTTTATTTTAAAGCCATGCCACTTGACAAATGACCAATTAGTAACTGTTAAAAAAAGAATAAAATAAAGACAAATGACATCCAACAGTTAATAGATGACAAATGAAAGAAAACAAGTGACTGCTGATAGATAACAGATAATAGATTATAGATGAGAAATAATAGATGATACATGATAGATAACAAATAATTGATATCAAATGACAGATGACAGATGATAAATGATTTTTTTCTTAAATTTATATTATTCTTTTCATTTATAATATTCATTGCATAGAAAATAAGATATATTTAATATTCGTTGTATCGAAATTTTCTCATTTATAATTTTTATTGTTAATTATTTATATTCATTTCATACAAAATTTCTTATTTATAATATTCGCTGCGTTGAAAATTCGCCCGTTATAAAATTCATTACATCAAATAGTCCTTATTTCAAATTTCAAAAAACTTGTTTGTTTATAATATAAATGGTGATGTGGCCATCATAATACTTTCCCTATTATTTTTGATGTTTTACTGATTGTAGGGTGGGATAGAGGCCACCCACCCACCCTATTTTTATTTTCAATAAAATTAATTACAAAACTTTTTGAATAAAAAAGATATTAAAAAGGAAAAATGTTGAGTAAGTAAATTAGTAAATTTGATGCATGATGGGTGAGTAAACTTTAAACTTCTCTATCCCACCCTCAAATCAGTAAAACATAATAATTTAGTTAGAAATGGAGTTTTTTTTGAAAATTTCTAAATATCCTAAAGGAAATTCTAATAAATTGAAAAAGAACATAAAAAATTACTGAAAAATTTTAGGAACCTACAAGAAATGACAGAAAAAAACACCTAATAAATTAAAGACAAATTTTTGCAAAATAAAGTAAGAGAACTGGTAAAAACTTTTTGCAATTTATAAGAGAAATTGCTAGAAATTTATGAATCAAAATATTGCTGGAAATTTTAAAAATTTCGTAGAAAATTCAAAGTGTCAAAAAAATTCCTACTAAATTGAAGAGAAATTGTTTGAAATTTTTAAAAGGAAATTTTAATCTAATTATTCAAAATGGAACAGAAATCTAAAAAAGGAAATTGCCGAAGAATAAAAAAATGATGATTTGAACCACACATCCTTGCAAGAGAAGTTGCTAGAAAATTCTTGGCAAAAAAGAGATATTTCTAGGCATTTGTAGAAATACTGAAAATAATTGGTGGAAAATTCTAGATATCTTGGGGAAAATTGTGGAAGAGGACAGAAATTAAAAGAAAATTTTTGATAAATTCAAATGATTTAAAAGAAAGATTGAACAAAGAATTTCTAAAAAAAATAAATAACAATTTCATTTTTAGAAAAATCAAAATTTTTTTAGAAATTTTTAGAAATATTGAAAAAAATGCTAGGAATTTCTAGAAATCTTACCAAAAATTCTAAAAATTTTAAAGAGGAATAAAAATTGCTTTAAAATGCTAAACAAAATTAGACAAAAAATGCTACAGAACCAGAAAAAAAAATAGCGTCCTTAAAATAATAATCTTGCAATTTTTAATGTTAAATTCTGAAGATTTCTATAAGTAAGGAAGAAAATTTAATAAAAATTCTAAAAATCATTTTTTGTAGATTTTTAGAATTTGAGAAATTCTTAACCAAATAAAGAGAAATTTATGGAGATTTGCTTAAAATTTGTAGAAATTTTGATACAAATTGCTGAAAAATGTTTAAAATCTAGAATAATTTTTGATAGAAAGCAGAAAAATTGCTACAAATT
This sequence comes from Ontholestes murinus, assembly GCA_963969525.1. NCBI lineage: Eukaryota > Metazoa > Arthropoda > Insecta > Coleoptera > Staphylinidae > Ontholestes > Ontholestes murinus. Next base: position 1,991,793 of record OZ018393.1, read on the forward strand.
ATTAAAAGAAATTTTAGCAATTTGGTAGAGAAATAGCTGAAAAAATTGTCAAAAGCAGAAAAGAAATTGTTGAAAAATTTAGAACCAGCGATATAAATCTTCAAAACTTGTTAGATTATTTTTTTTAATTCTAGAAACCTTTAAAAGAAAAGAACTTCTAAAAAACAAATAACAAAATAAAAAAAGATGCTTGATATTTCAAGCAGAAAGAAGAAAGTTCTTGGAAATTTAATTGTTTTTTAAGCAGCAAAATTATCAACGATTAGTGTTTAAAGTTATCATGTATATGTAGGGTGGGTGGGTGGCCTCTATCCCACCCTCCAATCAGTAAATCATAAGCGAGGGTTTTAATTACAAGTTGTAAAGTGTAAAGATACATAAAAAAAAAATGGTGAGTAAACATCAACTTTCGATTTATGAATGTTCATCAAAAGCTTTTCAGTTCCAGGTTTTAACGAAAAAATCTTATGTTTAAAGTTTCACCTCAAAAGGATCATTCGTTTTGAGATACAGCACCCACAGACATTCTCATTCACGAAACCAATACTTTCCCTATATATTCAAATGGTGATGTGGCCATCATAGTACTTTCCCTATATTTTACTCGAAAATTATGAGGTTTATGCAAAAAAGCTATTCTTAATGATTTATTCACTTTCTATTTCTCTACAATTATTTATAATACATTTTTCATGTAACTCTAATAGTTTATTAGCAATTGGCAAAAAAAGTCAAAATTTTTAATTTTTATTATTTTTTCTGAAAAGTTAAGAACTTTATGAAAAATATGTTTTAATAAAACTTGTTCAGTTTTTCATTCCCTTTAACTTTTACTTGAAAAATTTTGTAATATTTTTTATATTAAAAGAAATATCGGAAAAAACAAAAAATGGCCTCGAGTAAACATCAACTTCCGGTCTATGAATGTTCACCAAGAGCTTTTCAGTTCCAGTTTTTAACGATAAAACCTTAAGTTTAAAGTTTCATCTGAATCTGATAATTCGATTTTGAGATACAGCGCCCACAGACATTTTCACGCACGAAAACAATACTTCCCCTATATATAGTATATAGGGAAAATAAAAATTGAGTATACAATTTGTAACTTTATCAGATATAATTTTTTAAACATTAAACTTGTTAAATAATAACTTTATTAACTTTATTAACAAAATAAATTAACATTGAGAGAAATAAATAAATTAAAATAAAACGACAAACTCATCTAAACTACTCTAACTACTACTTGTTAATTATTTGTAATATTTGTTTCCTCAAAACCTTTTCAGAAATAATAATAAATGAATTTCTTTTCAAATCATTTAAAATTATATTTAAAAAAATTCATTTAATTCATTCATAATTTAAGTAAACAAAATTCTTTGCATTTTGGATTCTTAATTTAAAATTGTCTTATATCCACAAAAATCTTTATTTATAAAAAAATATTACAGCAAAATAAGAATATTCATTAAATAATTTATTAATGTTGCATTAAAAATTGTTTCGTTACATAGAAAACAACTGCAACATTTTTTTTTTTGAGGATTTATCGATTATAAAGTAAAATCCTAAAGCGAATAAACTTCTTGTGCATATTAAATTCAACATTTGTTTTTTAATATTTATAATATTCGTCGCTTCGAAAATTTATAATAAAATATTATATTATATCATATTATATATAATAGACTAGATTAGATTAGAATTTCGATATTTACTGAATCGAAACAAATAACAAAAATTGTTGTTTTCGCCTACAATAGTTAAAATTCAATGGCTATAAAATGTTAAATAATTTTGAAGGTCAAACTTTACGATTATAAAATAATCAAAAAAATTTTGCATCCAATCTGCATCTTCACATTCTATACGTGTATAAAATGCTTAGCGTATATAATTATAAATTAATTCAATTCAAACTAAAACAAAATCACCTTTGTACTCTTTTGTGATTAATTATTTTTAGTACATGATTCTTCGTTTTTCTTTTCCTCGTGATTATTTCAGGGTTTGTCCAATGAAATGTGTGTGAAGTCGATTACTACGTGCAGAGTGAAATTGAATGGTTGATTCATCAATATTCAGAAAGCAGCACAATGTGAGGTCTGTGTCGTGGTGGTGGTGATGTGGTTGGTGGCCGGTGACGTCCGTCTGGGCCGATATTACGGACATTCTGGGACACGGTCGTTTCTTGGAAGGTTGCCTCCAGGGGTTTAACTTACGTAAACGGCAACCGGATAAATGGTTTGATGGATAGATTTTTGTTTCTTAAGTTTAGTAAAGTAATAGTCAGGATTTGACTAACTCTGGTCATTGTAATTAATTGGTACATCTCTTAAAATTATTATAATTATATTAAAGGCCTCAGTTTTGTAAAATGTAAAATCGACGATGAATTAAATTCTGAATTAACCCGTGGTGAAACATTTTTATGTTAATTAGAAGGTTAGTTAAATGTTTGGTTTTGTTTTACTAAAAAATAGTGTTTAGTTTAATTAACCTTCTAATTAAATGTAAAATTTAATTTTTATATATATATACACACGTAATTTTATTAAATTTAAAAAAGATACGTTCTAAGCATAACATTTAATCGTTCATTTTTTTATTAAACAATAATTAATAACTCTAATAAATACTATTATCGAAACATGATGTATATGTGCAAGTATTCAGTTTAAAACGACAAAATTTATCACATCGGGAAATGCGCGGAGGTGATGAAGATAAAATATCAAGGTCGGATGATGATACGCAATCACGTCAGCGAAAACAAAGAATTGGTAATTTATGAAACGATGATGATATCATAGCGTACGTGAAAGAAAACAAAGAAAATATAATCGATTACAAATTATTAATAACGCAATCATTATTTTATATGAATTGAGTTTGAAATAATTATATTAATCCAACAATAATTAATAATTTGAATAATAAAATACACAATCAACAAAATGTTTAATGCTTGAAAGTATATTCATTTACTTCGTGGTACATCTTGAATGAGTGGTAATTAAAAAGCAAAAATATTTTATAGTGAATGCAAACATAAAAATTTGTAATAAATTTTTGTGATTGTTTATTACATATGAATGTTAATAATTAAATTTTATCTTATACATTAATTTTAAAAATAATTTTTCATTACATTACATTTTTGTATTTGATATTCATATAATGTCCATAATATTTAAATCGTAACCGTTACGCGATGAACTGTTTAAAAACAATGTTTATTATTTGGTAATTCTGTGGGAGATCGTTAAATAAGGTTTAAGGAGTTTATTAAACCCGTCTGCATCAACAAAAAATAAATATGGGAATCTCAGTTCGGTGGGCGAAACGTAATGCATAAAATTCCAACTATAGAATTATTTGTCTCTTGAATAATTTTCTAATTTTTCTCTTGGTTCTGATTCTATTAATGAAACATTATTTATTAGAATTATTTGTTTATTCTAATACAACTACAAGATTGTATGCAACATTTTTGAATATCAACAAAGATAGTTTAACATTTTATTAGCAATAAAACGTTAATTACGTTTCATATTTATAAGAAATATTTCTGTGATGAATGATTGATAGGGGTTAGAGCCTTTATTATTTCTTTATCACTATTGTGCACCATTCTTTTCCACCGATCAATCATTAATAAGACTGATAAGGTTGACCTAGATGGCTAATAAATGTGTTTCTTTATTCATTGCTTTTATATATTTTTTTAATCATCGCCTTTCGTACAATCAAATCAATTTTTATCAATTTTATCAAAATTCCTTAACATAATTAGAAATTGTAAAGATTTTTTTGTTAGATTTATTGCTTTTATAAAAATGATTAATATTTACTCTTTTTAATAATTACAAAATTTATCTTCTTCTTAGGGTACTACGGTGTTTAATATCATATTGGCTATCATTTTGAGTAACAGTCTTGTTGGCCGCTGCTTGGAACAACTGTATTGTATAATAAATTCATTTAAAAATCCTTTAGTTCGTTGAAGAAAATTAACTAACGTTTTCGCATTTAAAAATTATTAACTGTATTGTAGTTTTCTCGTATCATTTCCTTAGGTTTTTCAACCAGGAAGTTCCACGTCCAAAAATTTATAATAACTGTATTATATCAACAAAATTTAAGATGATGGTTGCGACCGTTACTATGTGTTAAATAAAAACATAGTGAGTGCCTAAGATTATAGTAAAACAAGTAGGAGTATTAGCGTTAATACATCCAATTATAAGATTAAAATTCACCCCAGACTAATACCGTAATGCACCCACCGAGGGGTGGCGGTCATTTACCCCCGAGGCCGCCGTTAAATTCCCTCGGACAATTTCGCAGAAAACAAGAGGTCCGCTTGTCTGTTGATGATTGCGGTGATGAGTTTTAACGAGGCTAATTAATTCGAAACTAGGGTTCGGTTAATGTGTGTGTGTATGTGCGTGCATTCGCTTTTTATTTTATTTATTTCGTCGACGTTTTAATTCAATTGAAACGTCGTCGCCTGCACAGAGAAAGACAAGGAGGAGAGAGGCTCGCTAGTCGAAGATTGAAGATGTTGATCTATGGGTGCGCCGAATCGTCCCAAATCGTTATAAATGCGTTTTTCACGTGAGGTGAATGTAAATACCGTGTAAATATAGAAAAAAAGAAAGAAAGAAATAAAAAAAAAACTGGTTTGTAGCAATTTATGATGGTCAGTTATGAAAAAGAGAAAATTTGTGAATGGTGTTGATGTATCAAAAGAAATAAGATACCTTTTTCCCAAATATCACTGTGATTATTAAAATATAGTGATATTTAATAAACAATTCAATACAATTTCTCATAATTAAATTATTCATTTTATTACCTTTTACATATATTAATTATTAAATATATACATTCATATTTCAATTATAAATTATTAAATTGCGATGTAATCGCCATTATAAATAAGACATTTTCGATGGTATGAATTTTATAGATGGCAAACTTTTGATGCAATAAATATTATATGTGGTGAAGTTTCGATACAATTTCATCGTATCGAAACAGTAAACAATTAATTTTCTATGTAATGAATATTACAAATGATGCATGCAATATATTTATATGAAAGAAAAATAATCAATCCAATAAATATAATAAATATTTAAAAAAATCAACGCAAATAATATTATAAACGACGAGTTTTCTATGCATCGAATATGTAAAAAGTAAATGCAATTTCTGATTAAATAAATTAACGTAAATTAGAAAATACAATTAACATTATAAATGATAAAATTTCGATGCAATTAATAATATTGTGATCATACAATAAAGTTTACACAAGTCATACAATTTCAGGAAGTTATATGCACATATAAGTTAATGTTATAGGCAATGAATTTTCGTTACAATTAATATTACAGATGGAATATTATTGATGCAATGAATATTATAAATGGTACGTTTTCGATATAATGAATATTATAAATAAGGAATTATAGATGCAATGAGTAGTATAAATGAAAATGTTTCGATACCAAGAATAATACAAAAATTATGCTGATGAATTTTCGATATAATGGTTAGACACGAAGGATTTTATAAAAAAAAAAAAATGACCATTTGTTTTTGGACATTTGACATGAAATGGAAATAATCTGTTTTTGACTATTGTAATTATCTAAACAAGATAATAAATCTTTTATTAAATTTTTGACATATGATAATATCTGAAAATTTATCTTTTGTATTTTGACAATTGACAGTTTTTGGCATTTGTAAATATTCAGTTTTTTAATTTATTTTTTGACATATGACATCATATACTTTGTTTTTATTATTATTAAAGACTATTATTATTATTTGACAGTTGATAGATTTTTGACATTTGAAAATATTCTTTCTTTTGGCGATTGTAATTTTCTTTTAAAAAATATATCTTTTATTTAAATTTTGACATATGACAAGACATCTAAAATTGTATCCTTTGTTTTTTGACATTTGAAAATATTTTGTTTCTTTTGGTGATTGTTATTTTCTGAAAAAAATATTGTAATATTCTGTTTTTTTTTGGCAATTGTTACTTTCAAAAAAATATGATATATCTATTATCTACGTTTATGTTCTAAAAGAAGATAATAATATTTCTTTTATTTATTTTTTGACATGACAAATTTGACAATTTATTTTTTTTTAATTTGTAAATATTCTGTTTTTTTTTGGCGATTGTAATTTTCTATTAAAAAAGTGATAATATATCTTTAACGATTATTTTTTTTTTGACATTCGACATGATATCTAGTAATCTTTTGTTTTTTTTGACAATTGCCATTTTTGACATTTGTGAATATTTTGTTTTTTTTTCTAGCGATTGCAATTTTCTAAGAAAAACATAATATATCTTTAATTTATTTTTTTGGCATATGACATCATATTTGACAATGTATCTTTTGTTTTTTTTTGACAGTTGAAAGCTTTACGACATTAGAAAGTTGTTTTTGACGATTGTAATTTTCTATTAAAAAAATGATAATATATCTTTAATTGTTTTGGCATATGACCTCATCTTGACACTTTATCTTTTGTTTTTTCAGAGTTGACAGCTTTTTGACATTTGAAATTATTTTGATTTTTTTGACTGGTGATTGTAATTTTCTAACAAAAAAGGATGATGATATATCTTTAATTTATTTTTTGATATATGACATGTTTAACAATTTATCTTTTGTTTTTTTGATAGTTGACAGCTTTTTGACATTTAAAAATTGTTTTTTAGCGATTGTAATTTTCTATTAAAAAATAATAATATATCTTTAATTGTTTTGGCATATGACATCATCTTGACAATTTATCTTTTGTTTTTTTTTCAGAGTTGACAGCTTTTTGACATTTGAAATTATTTTGTTTTTTTATCTGGTGACTGTAATTTTGTAAAAAGGAAGATGATATAACTTTAATGTATTTGTCGATATATGACATCATGTTTGACAATTTAACTTTTGTTGTTTTGTTTGTTTGTTTTTGTTTTTGACAATTGACATTTTTTGTCATTTAAAAATATTGTGTTTTTTTGGCGGTTGTAATTTTCTATTAAAGAAATGATAATATATCTTTAATTTTTTGGCACATGACATCATACTTGACGATTTATCTTTTGTTTTTTGATAGTTGACATTTTTTGACAAGACATTTGAAAATAATCAACTTTTTCTGGCGATTGTTATTTTCTAAAAAAATATGATATATCTTTTATTTATTTTTTGTAATTTGACATGATGTCTAAAAATTTATCTTTTATTTTTTGACAGTTGACATTTTTGGACGTTTGAAATTATTCTGTCTTTATTGCGATTGTTATTTCCTAAAGGAGTTAATAATATATCTTTTATTTCTTTTTTAATGTGTGACATAATATTTGACAATTTATCTTTTTTTTGACATTTGATAGCTTTTTATATTATTCTGTATTTTTTGACTATTGTATGATAATTAAAAAACATTGATAATATCTTTAATATATTTTTTGACTTATAACATCCTATTTGACAATTTATCTTTTGTTTTTTGATAGTTGAAAGCTTTTTGACATTTGAAAATATTTTTTTTCTGGCGATTGTATTTCTAAAAAATTATATATATCTTTAATTTTCGTTTTGGCATATGGCATCATATTTGACAATTTATCTTTTGTTTTTTTGACATTTGAACATGTTTTTTTTTGCAGTAATTTTCTAAAAAAAAAAGATGATAATATTTCTTTAATTTGATTTGTTGGCATGTGGCATTATATTTGTTTTTTGACAGTTGACAACTTTTTAATCCTTGAAAGTGTTTTATTTTTTGCGATTTTAATATCCTAGAAATGATAATATTTCTTTTATTTATTTTTTGACATGATACCTGACCTGACAATCTTTTGTTTTTTGACAGTTGACATTTTTTGCCATTTGATAATTTATTTTTGACAATTATTATTTCTTTTTTAATGTATGACATAATATTTGACAATTTATCTTTTTTTTGACAGTTGATAGCTTTTTGACGTTTGTAAATATTTTGTATTTTTTGGCGATTGTAATTTTCTAAAGAAAGATGAAAATATATTTTTAAATTATTTTGACACATTTGACTTATTCATATTTAAGAATTTTTTTTCCTTGACAGTTGACAGCTTTTTGACATATGAAAATATTCTGTATTTTTTGACGATTGTAATTTAAAAAAAATTATAATATATCTTTAATATATTTTTTGACATGTAACTATTTGATCATTTATCTTTTGTCTTTCTTGACAATTGACAGCTTTTTGACATTTGAAAATATGTTTTTTCTAGCGATTGTACTTCTAAAAATTCATGATATCTTTAATTTACCCTTTGGCATATGACATTATATTTGACAATTAATCTTTTGTTTTTTTGACATGTAAACATATTTTGAATTTTTTGGCGATTGTAATATTCTAAAAATATGATAATATATCTTTAATTTATTTTTTGGCGTATGACATGATCTTTGACAATTTATTGTATTTTTTTTGACAGTCGACAGCTTTTTGACATTTGAAAATTGTATTATAATTATAATATATCTTTAATTGTTTAGGCATATGACATAATCTTAACAATCTATCTTTTGTTTTTTGAGAGTTGACAGCTTTTTGATATTTGAAAATATTTTGTTTTATTTTATCTGGTATTGTAATTTTCTAAAAAAAGGATAATGATATATCTTTAATTTATTTGTTCATATATGATATTATGTGTGACAATTTAACTTTTGTGTTTTTTTCGACAATTGACATTTTTTGTCATTTTGACACCTCTCTAAAAAAAGATGATCATATATCTTAATTATTTTTTGACCTATGACACCATATTTGACAATATATCTTTTGTTTTTTGACAGTTGACAGCTTTTGACATTTGAAAATATTGTGTTTTTTTTGGCGATTGTAATTTTCTATTAAAACAAAGATAATATATCTTTAATTTTTTTGGCATATGACATCATACTTGACAATTTATCCTTTAATTTTTGAGAGTTGACAGCTTTTTGACATTTGTAAATATTCCGTAATTTTTTTGGCGATTGTAATTTTATAAACAAAGTTGTTAATATTTCTTTCATTTGACTTTTCGACATATGACATCATTTTTAACAATTTTTTGTTTGTTTTTTGACAGTTGACAGTTTTTTAACATTTGAAAATATAATTCTTTTTGTGGCGATTGTTATTTTCTAAAAAATAAATATGATATATCTTTTATTTACTTTTTGTAATTTGATATGATGTCTGAAAATTTATCGTTTCGTTTTCTGACAGTTAACATTTTTGGACATTTGAAAATATTCTGTTTTTTGCGATTGTTATTTTCTAAAAAGAAAAATAATAATATTTCTTGTATGTATTTTTTTGATGTACGATATAATATTTAACAATTTATCATTTGTTTTTTGACAGTTGATAGCTTTTTGACATTTGTAAATATTTTGTATTTTTTTGGCGATTGTGATTTTCTAAACAAATATGATGAAAATATATCTTTAAATTATTTTGACACATTTGACATTATATTTGAGAATGTTTCTTTTTTTCCTTGGGAGTTGACAGCTTTTTGACATATGAAAATATTCTGTATTTTTTGACGATTGTAATTTAAGAAAAATGATAATATATCTTTAATATATTTTTTGACATATAATATCCTATTTGAAAATTTATCTTTTGTTTTTTGACAGTTGACAGCTTTTTGACATTTGGAAATATTTATTTTTCAGACGATTGTATTTCTAAAAAATGATGATATCTTTAATTTACCGTTTGGCATATGATATTATATTTGACAATTTATCTTTTGTTTTTTGACATTTGAACTTATTTTGAATTTTTGGCGATTGTAATTTTCTAAAAAAGATGATAATATATCTTTAATTTATTTTTTAGCATATGACATGATCTTTGACAATTTATCTTTTGGTTTTTTTGACTATCAACTTTTTGACATTTGCAAATTGTTTTTTGGCGATTGTAATTTTCTATTAAAATATGATAATATATCTTTAATTATTTTGGCATATGACATCATCTTGACAATTTATCTTTTGTTTTTTCAGAGTTGACAGCTTTTTGACATTTGAAATTATTTTGTTTTTTTTTTATCTGGTGATTGTAATTTTCTAACAAAAAAAGCATGATGATATATCTATAATTTATCTTTTGATATATGACATCATGTTTGACAATTTATCGTTTGTTTTTTTTGACAGTTGACAGCTTTGTTGACATTTTAAAATTGTTTTTTGGCGATTGTAATTTTCTATTAAAAAATAATAATATATCTTTAATTGTTTTGGCATATGACATCATCTTGACAATTTATCTTTTGTTTTTTTTTCAGAGTTGACAGCTTTTTGACATTTGAAATTATTTTGTTTTTTTTATCTGGTGATTGTAATTTTCTAACAAAAAAAGGATGATGATATATCTATAATTTATTTTTTGATGTATGACATCATGTTTGACAATATATCTTTTGTTTTTTGACAGTTGACAGCTTTTGAAAATATTCTGTTTTTATTGCAATTGTTATTTCCTAAAACAGGTAATAATATTTCTTTTTTAATGTATGACATAATATTTGACAATTTATCTTTTTTTTTTTTGACAGTTGATAGGTTTTTGACATGTGAAACTATTCTGTATATTTTGATGTTCGTAATTTAAAAAACAAAGATAATATATCTTTAATATATTTTTTGACATATTACATCATATTTGACAATTAATCTTTTGTTTGTTTGACAGTTGACATTTTTGACATTTGAATATATTTTGTTTTTTTTTTGCGATTCTAATTTTCTAAAGAAAGTTTGACAATTTTTTAATACTTAAAAGTATTTTGTTCTTTTGCGATTGTAATATCCTAAAAAATGATAATATTTCTTTTATTTATTTTTTGACATTTGACATGATTGACAGTTGGCATTTTTTACCCTTTGACAAATTATTTTTGACAATTGACAGCTTTTTGACATTTAAAAATATTCTGTTCATTTTTAGCGATTATAACTTTCTAAAATATGTTGATAATATATCTTTAATTTGTTTTTGGCATATGACATGATCTTTGACAATTTATTGTTTTTTTTTGACAGTTGACCGCTTTTTGACATTTGAAAATTGTTTTTTGGCGATTGTAATTTTCTATTAAAAAATGATAATCTATCTTTATTTCTGTTGGCATATGACATCATCTTGACAATTTATCTTTTGTTTTTTGAGAGTTGACAGCTTTTTGACATTTCAAAATATTCTGTAATTTTTTGGCAATTGTAATTTTGTAAAAAAATGATTCTATTATTTATTTTTTGAAGTTTGACATATCTAAAAATGTATCATTTGTTTTTTGACAGTTGACAATCTTGGACATTTGAAAATATTCTGTTTTTATTGCGATTGTTATTTTCAAAAAAAGAAATAATATTCATTTTATTATGTATGGCATAATATTTGACAATTTACCTTTTGATTTTTGACAGTTGACAACTTTTTGACATTTGAAAATATTTATTTTTCTGGAGATTGTATTTCTAAAAAAAATGATGATATCTTTAATTTATTTTTTGGCATATGACATTATATCTTTGGTTTTTTTGACAGATTTTTGAAATATATTTTTTGGCGATTGTATTTTTCTATTAAAAATCATAATATATCTTTAATTTTTTTGACAATGACATCATATTTGACAATTTATTTTTTGTTTTTTGACCGTTGGCAGCTTTTTGACATTTGAAAATATTTTGCTTTTTTGCGATTGTAATTTTCTAGAAAAATGATAATATTTCTTTCATTTATTTTTTGACATATGACATGATATTTGACAATTTATTTTTTGTTTTTTGCCAGTTGACACCTTTTGGCATTTGTAAATATTTTGCTTTCTTGGCGATTGTAATTTTCTAAAAAAGATAACATATCTTTGATTTATTTTTTTGACATATGACATCATATTTGACAATTTTTTTGTTTTTGACAGCTGATAGCTTTTTAATTTAATCTTCTATTAAAAATAATAATATATTTTTGTTTTCTGACAGTTGACAGCTTTTTGACATTTGAAAATATTCTGTATTTTTTTGGCGATTGTAATTTTCTAAAAAAAAATGATATATCTGTAATTTATTTTTTGACATTGACATCATATTTGACAACTTATCTTTTGTTTTTTGTTAGTTGGTAGCTTTTTGACATTTGAAAATATTTTGTTTTCGGTGATTGTAATTTTCTAAATAAAATATTTTATATTTACATTTGACATGTTGTGATAATTGACTATATACCTTATATTTTTGACATTTTCTACTTGTTTTTTTTTTTTTAATTCCTTTCAGTGACAATATACATATTTTATTTAGACCGTTGACATCTGCTGATAAATTGACGATGACAATGTACAATGTTATTTTTACATTTGACATTTGATATTTTGTTATACCTTGTGATTTTCTAGCATTTGACATTGTTTGCTTCTTTTGTTTTTCTAATAACTGACAATGAGTAGTAATGTACCTGTTCTTTTATATTGACATTTTATTATGATTGACTATATATCTTGTGATTTTTTGACTTTTTTTTAAAATTCTGACAGTTGAAATTTTCTATATATTTGTTATTTTAAGTTTCATTTTTTTAAATTTTGATGTTTAAAACAAATCAATATATTTTTGTTCATTTTTTTAATAATAATAATATTTCTGTTGTGATTTTTTATGAATAACATTTTTTGGGATACCACAATATACCTTTTCTTTTTATTTTGACATCTGACATTTTGTAATAATTAACGTACTTTGTGTTTTTGACATTTTCTATTGATTTTTAATTGACTTTTGTCATAATTGTCAATACACATTTCAACATTCTACTAAAAGACAAAATTATTTTTATTTTTTAGTGGATAATAATTTCCATTCATTGACAATTTCTTTGTTTTTTTGACAATTGACAGTATGTGACGATATACTTATAAATTTTATGGATGTTATTTTCTAACAATTATCAACATACTTTTGTTTATTTTTTATATTTCACATTTTTTACACTACAAGATACCTTCCCTTTTTATTTTTGACATTTGACATTTTGTAATATTTAACTAAATATATTAAGTTTTTTGATATTTTCTTTTTTGTTAAAGTGAACTTTTTATTGACTGACAGTTGACAATATAGATTTTATTTGAACACTTGACATTTTTTTTTTATTTTCACAGTAGAAAATTTTTTTGACAGTGTACCTTTTCATGACAGTTTTGTTTTCTTTTTGACAGTTGATAGTTTCTGAATGTTGTTAACATATTGTTTGTATTTGTATGTATTTCTACAGATGCTATTTCCTAATAGTGAATAATATACCTTTTGTTTTGCTGTAGACATTTGAAGTTTTTGACAGTTGACATTTTCACAGTTGATTTTTTTTTATATAAGGTAGTTTTTTAAATTATTGACATATTCTGATAATTCCCAAAATACTCGTATATTGTATTTTTACATGAATTAACATTTATTTGTTATTTTACAAATAGATAATCTTTGTAATTAAAATTTTCTGATAATATTAATTATGCCTTTTCTTTATATTTTTTTGATAGATGGCATTTTCCCTTTATTGACAGTTGACTTAATTATTAGCACTAAAAATAAATCTTTGATTTTTTTGCTTTTGTATAATGATTTCATAACTTAAATGATAATAAACTAATTTCACTTTCTAAGTAGGAGCCACCGAAAACAATGCCTTTGTTTTAGCCATTAAAAAAAAAACGAACACCACTTCCCACAATTAACAGACAGATTACGAAACACACCAATTAATCACTTTCCTTTTCTATCCCAAATCATTGTTTCCTCGTAACGTGCGAAGAATAAATTCCTTAATTAATCCGCGCTCATCACATCGCATCACAACAGAACGCACATCGATAGATAAGATATGATAACGTTGTTTGTTTTTTGCAGGATGGCGGCCCAGTTATCAGTGAGGCCTCCGTGGGGAAGGGTACAGCCGCCGCCGGCGCCGCCCCAAGAAGATCCTTATGAAAAAAGTTTCCAGCTGCGGAAGAATTTGGAGGATTCGCGAAAGGCGTTCCTCAATTTTCCCGAGGAGAACGAAAAACGTAACCAGGTGAAGAAGATCAGTTTCAAGATCAAAAAGACCGCGTCGGTGTACAGGAGGAAGGATAAGATTAGTGTAAACACCGTGCAGGAGTTGGCGAAGAAGTATAATGATTTGGTGGAGAGGAGCGAGCAGCCGAAGATCGCCAGGCTGGTGAAGAGGGTCAGCATGCGAAAGTCGGAGGAGGTGGCGCGTAAGCCGAGCCTTAAGAAAAGGCCCAAGGTGGAGCGTGTGCGATTAACGGAGGTGCCGGATAAGGAAATTACAAAATTAGAAATGGGTGGTGGTGTTAAGGCGGCGATCGCGATCTTCGAGGAGAGGATTAAAACGCCGCAGCCACCTCCTAAGCCGAAAGTGCCGGAGAAGACGTTCAACGCCAAGGATATAGCTTTAAAGAATCACGAGAAGCGGTTGAAGATTTTCGAAAAACGACTGAAACACAATAACAATAACGAAAGCAATACAAACGAGGAGAAGACTGACGCTAATAACGACCTTATCGTGGAGGTCGTCAACATTCCGTTAACGCCGCCGAAGAAGTGCGATTCGCGTTACGAAACTATGCAATTGAAAAAGACAACGAATCACCAAATCGAAGAGGAAGCCAAAGATAACGAAAACAACGAAAATGAAATTGTTGATGAACATTGGGAGGAACTTTATGATTTCGTTGATGTGAATATACAACCTCCGGCGGAAAGTGTGGAGGATCAACCGCCAGTTCCTCCCAGGAGGAATAAGGAGGAGAAGATTTATGAGGAGCTTAAACACCTGGACGATAATGATGATGGTTATGAAATTTGCGAATCGCCGGTGCACGAGGAGAACATCTACGAGACGCTTCCGAGCCCGGCGAAAATCCCACCGCTGTTGCCTAGACGTAAGGAAGAACCGTTACCGCCCAGGCCGCCGTCGAGGAATTCCTACATGACGCAGAATGGTGAGAACGAGTCGAATTTCTACGAGTCGATCTATAGCCGAAAAGTGGACGGAGAAGAGGGGGATGATGTCGAAAGTACTTACGAATCGATTTACGGGTGTAAGATCGAGCTCGATCAGTGGAAGTCGAAAAGGGATTCCCTCATTTCGGAACAACAGAGCAACAGTATTTACAATAGGTCGATCACCAGTTGGGCCGAGGAGGTCTTCAATTACGTCGGCGGGAAGAATGGTAGCGAGTTGAGTGGGAGCAGTGATAGGAGTGACGATTGGGTGGATATGTCCGATAATGATGAGGGGATTAAAAATAGTGGATTTATTATGTAAGTATAATTAAATTGTTGTGATTTCAGAGAGTATAACTTACAATATTGGAATAAATCTTCAGTAATTTCGGTTCTAATAGTTGTAATATTAATCAACTATCTCTTCAGCCCAATCTTCTAACCTAAATACTATTTCATATATTGACTTCAATTGTCATTAAAAAAAGTTAGTGAATTCAGTAGTACTCGTCGTAAGGCAGTTGTTCAAAGATGGAAAAGCAAACCAAGAAACTGTTTTACTTTAGAAAAGGGAAAAACGCAAAGCAAACACAAAAAACTATGTATGTCGTGCAAAAATGAACATGGTGCAAGCCTGATGAACAAGCTGCAATCACTTCGAAAGTAAATATACATCAAAAGAAGATTATGCTCTTAATTTGGTAGGGTTACAAATTTTGAGACGCTACAACAGAATCAAACCATCAATATGGCTATGTACTATGGCCAATTGAATGAAGCCATTAACGAAAAGCAGCCTGTATTGGCAAATCTTGAGGATGTTGTGTTCCACCATGATAACGCGATATGATACGCAAGTTTAGCGACCCTCTAGAAGTTTTTGGAGCTTGGATGGGATTTGATGTACCATCCACCATACACACCAGACCTTGCCCCTTCACATTACTATTTGTTTCGCTCTTTGCAGAACTCTTTGAATGGTAAACAATTCAACTCAGGCAATGGTGTCAAACAGCACTTGTTTCATTTTTGTTGTTGAGAAAGACCAAAAGTTCTTTGAGCCTAGCATCATGATATTAGTAGAAAGATGGAAAAGGTCATCAGAAAATGGTCAATACATAACTGAATGAAATTATTTCTTTCTATAAAAAATCGCCTTTGATTATTATAGTAAAAATCGAAATGACTCAATTAAATATATTGAAATTTAGTAATTAAATTGAATTATGAACTTTGCTGAAATTCAGTCAAGCAAATCAATGTTTCTTTTCATAATAACTCAAGGTCGTAAATATTTCTAGGAATTTAATATTAGTGAGACCCTACTGTAATTGATTAAAACGTATTTTTGGTTTAAAGTGTGCGACTTTTCATGATTTAACATAGGCAACCTAATATACACAAATCCTGTACTTTAATTTTATGAGTTGGTTTGCTACTTACTACTGTTTTTTAATCAATATTTTGAAACAGTGGCTATATTTTCATTATCCATTATTACAACCATGTTAATGAAACAATGATATAACCTTTATACAGGGTGAGTTTTTTTCGATGTTCTCTATGGGGATCTCGGAAACTATAAGAGATAGAGGAACGGTTAAATGGGGAAAGAAGTGTAGATTTACGAAACGAATAAAATTCCACTTTCAAAGTTTTCAAAAAAGTAAAGGGTAACTAGACATTTTGAAAAAAGTAAAAAGTGTCAATTTTTTCAAATCAATATATCTCGGTTTTTATAACAGGTAGAAAAAAACTGTAAAGGACAAAGTTTTAGATAATTTTATGCAGATTAATAAAAAATAAGCAGAACATTTTTATCGCCATTATTTTCCGAGATATGACGCAAACTTACATTTTTTTAAATGGAAACCATAGTTGGCTGTGACCTAATTCAAAAGGTAATTTTTTTCTCTTTAATCCAATATGGCATACGACATAGTTATTTCTAAAAATTAGTGAGTTATAGTCATTTTAAATTTTATTATAAATAAAAAATGGGTAGCCATGAAAAAGATGAAAGTAAAACAATTGCAGTTGTTTATAATATTAGCAATATTGTAATCATTAGTTTTACAGAGATAAATCAAAATGAAACAACTGCATAAAGTAATTCTGTAATTATCAATATATCAATGGGAGAGAAATTTTAATATTAAAAAATATAGTCAAAGAGTCCACTATTAATACTATTATGACATAAATTATATTTTTTTTAAATTGAATTTATGGCTTTTTGACTATTCTCATGTAAATTGAAATAAATGTTTCAATAACAACTAGTTTATGATCCTCCACAGATTGATATGATTTTTCATATACTTTGTTTTTTACATAACCCCACAGAAAACATTCTAAAACGCGCAGATCGGGAGATCTAGGTGGCCCTGGGATTGGTTTATTTCTTCCCACTTATGAGTTAGGAAAAGCATCATTTAAATAATTTGTAAAGCCAACATGTTATTAGGTGGAGCACAGTCATATTGGAACCATTTTAATCTTGCTTGTAATGATAAATTTAAACAATCGAGCGTATCTTCAAATGTTTTCTGAAGAAAATGAAAGTAATAATTTTCATTTAGTGAGCTTTCAAAAATATATGGACCGAGAATTATTAATCCAAACACACCATGGATTAAACCCAAATTTCATTTGTAGTTTTCTCTGTGAAACTTCTCGTGGATTCTCTTGAGTTCATCTATGTTCATTGTGGCGATTAAAAATACCACAATTAGTGAATCGCGATTCATCTGTTCATAATATTTTTGTAAGAAACGTATTATTCTCTTGACAAATGGGTTTATACCACATACAGAAGGCCATTTGATAATTACAAAATTATTATTCTTATGCTGGTTTTTCATTTTTATTTAACTTTGTAGAACTAATAATTACAATATTGTTATTATTATAAACCACTGCAATTGTTTTACCTTCATCTTTTTCATGGCTACCCATTTTTTATTTATAATAAAATTTAAAATGACTATAACTCACTTATTTTTAGAAATAACTATGTCGTATGTCATATTGGATTAAAGAGAAAAAAATTACCTTTTGAATGAGGCCATAGCCAACTATGGTTTCCATTTAAAAAAATGTAAGTTTGCGTCATATCTCGGAAAATAATGGCGATAAAAAATTTCTGATTATTTTTTATTAATCTACATTAAATTATCTAAAACTTTGTCCTTTATAGTTTTTTTCTATCTGTTACAATAACCGAGATATATTGATTTGAAAAAATTGACACTTTTTACTTTTTTCAAAATATCTAGTTACCCTTGACTTTTTTGAAAACTTTGAAAGTGGAATTTTATTCGTCTCGTTAATCTACACTTCTTTCCCCATTTAACCGTTTCTCTATCTCTTATAGTTTCCGAGATCCCCATAGAGAACATTGAAAAAAACTCATCCTGTATGTCTATTTTTAATTCTACGCAAAAGGTAATTGTGTAAATAAAAGTTTAACATTTAAGTTTATATGTAAAATTTTTGGAGAAATCGACATTTAATATATTTTTGGTTTTAACAGTATAAAGTACAACTGTATAGGGAAGGTCGGTGGTCTGTAACCCACCCTCTAATTAGTATAACATAACCAGCAATTTTCTGAATAAATATTACACCTAAAAAAATTAACAATACATAATATTAATCTTTAATATATACAAATATTTATTGAAAAACCCTCGCTTGTGTTATAATAATTGGAGGGTGGGATAGTGGCCACCCACCCACCCTACATATACAATTAAATTTTTATTCACATTCGAGTTTTTATTGTAGAGAAACAACCACTGAGTCAGAGTTTAAATTTAAAAAATTATACATAACAGTGTTGTAGCTTGAGTTTTCATGAAATATGTAGGTTGGGCGGGTGGCCACGATCACACCCTCCAATCAGTATAACATAAGCGCTATTTTATTGGATAAATTTTTAATTACGCCGAAAAATAGTTATTTAAGGTACAAGTGTAAAAAGTGATGCTTTATTGCACGAACTGGCGTTTAAAAACACGAGCGAGGAACGAGCGAGTTTTTTTAAAGCCAGGAGTGCAATAAAGAAACTTTTTACACGTGTGCCTTACAAAATTTTATCTTCGATCGTAAAGGACTTCAAAGAATATATTCTTATGAGTAATATTTTAATGTCATTTCAATAATTCAATTAATGAAAACATATTTTACCCGCAGTGTACTAATGAAAGCGTTACTTAGCAACCAGTAAACAAGTTGCACAAATGTCGGCCGCCATTATTATTTGTGGAAAAAATGTTCGCTTTATTGTAATCGTTTTGACTTGCATTAAATGAAATCTTCAGAGTTCTTAAATCTGCCATTTGATTTGTATTATATATTTTATTTATAGTTTATTAGTTATTTGTATCAATTAATAAAAAATTAAGTTTTTCGTCGAAAATTTGTGCTATAATATATTCATCTGTCAAATTTGACATTTCTGTGCAATAAAAACAGTTTGACATTACCGTGCAATAAAAACGTAAAAAAGCACTAGTGCTTTAAAATGCCACTTTTACAATGAAAAATGATGCAAAAAGCGTCTACTTTCTGTACGATCGTAGATAAAATATATTAGTCTTTAACATCTTATTTTAAATAGATATTTTCGAGAAACCGTCGCTTATGTTAAAATAATTGAAGGGTGGGATAGTGGCCACCCACCCACCCTACATATACAATTAAATTATTATTCACAATCACATTTATGTCGTAAGAAAACAACAACAGAGTCAGTTTCAAAACTGTAATTGATGATACATAAACATAGTTTAAGTTTTCATGAAACATGTAGGGTGTATGGGTGGTCACTATACCACCCACCAATCAGTGTACCATTAGCGCCAGTTTGTTCAATAAATTTATAAAAAATAGATTAATTTTCAATAGTGTATTTTATGCAAATACTGTTTGAGTAATACTTGGAGGGTGGGATAGTGGCCACCCACCTACCCTACATATACAATTTAATTTTCATTTACATTCAAGTTTTTGTTGCAAGGAAACCACAGCAGATTCAGTGTTAAAATTTTAAATTATACATCAACAGTCTTATAGCTTAAGTTTTCATGAAATATGTAGGGTGGGTGGGTGGCCACTATCCCACCCTCCAATCAATATAACATTAGCGCTAGTTTATTGAATACATTTTTAATTACATCAAAAAAAATACATTAATCTTTAACATCTAATTTTAAACAAATACTTTTTGAGAAACTGTCTCTTATATTAGAATAATTGTAGGATGGGATAGTGGCCGCCCACCCACCCTCCATATGTATTGAAAACTTAAGCTACAACACTACTTATAAATTATTTTAATTTTAAGTCTAGACTGAATGTGCTATTGTTTTCTTGACATAAAAACGTGAATATGAATAAAAATTTAATTGTATATGTAGGGTGGGTGGGTGGCCTCTAATCCACCCTCCAATCAGTAAGACATAAACATGATTTTGCGAAATAAATATTAAATTACACCTAATTCAATTTACATTAATTTGTAATTAACTCTGCATGTACAATTACCAAAAGTGGCAAATAGCAAAAAATATGAACGTTAGTAATAAAATAACATTAACTGTCAAAAACTAAAAATGCCAACTGTCAAAAATACGTCCTATCAAATGTCAACCGTCAATAATATGAATTATTAACTGTTAGTTACTAAAATGTCAACTGTCAAAACTTATAAATGTCAATTGTTCATGATTAGAAATGTCAACTGTCAATAATATGAAATATCAAGGGGAAAAAAATAAAAATGTTAAATGTCGAAACTTATTATTAAAAATTATAAATGCCACCTGGTAAAGATTTAGAGCGTTTTTAATAAAAAAAACATAAACTGTCAAAATGTCAATGATTAGAAATGTCAACTGACAATAATTCAAAATGTCAACTGTTAAAAATTGAAAAGGCCATCTTTCACAAATATAAAGTTTAATCAAACGTCAAAAGTGGAAAAATTTGAAATTCCTAATAACTGTCAAAACTAAATCCTATCAAAAATCAACCGTCAATAAAATGACAGTTGACAGTTAAAAGTTGACGATTGACAGTTGAAAAATGACAGGTAACAGATAACAATTGTAAGATGTCAATTGACAAATGACAGATAAAAGTTGATAAATGACAGGTGACAAATGACAGTTCTTAGATGGTAGTTGGCAGTTGACAATTTTCAGATGGCGCTTGACAAATAAAATCGTTTATAGGTGGGAGTTTTGGCAGATTACAGGTGTCAAATTAAAGTTGACATATAGTTCACATAAGAAATGTAAAAGCGGACAGATGGCAGATGATAGAGCATAGAATACAGGTGACAGTTGACTTGACAACAGTTAATTAAAAATGTCAAGTGTAAAAATTATAAATGGCACTTGGTAAAAAAATGGAACGTTAGTAATAAAAAAAAACCATCAACTTCCAAAGGTTAGAAATGTTAACTGTTAATAATTAGAAATGTCAACTGGCAATAATTCAAAATGTCAACTGTCAAAAAAATGAGAAGGCCATCTTTCACAAATGTAAAGTTTAATCAAATGTTAAAAGTGACAATAGGCAAAAATTAAAAACGCTAGTAATAAATAAACTCCAACTGTCAAAAATTTGAAATACCAACTGTCAAAAAATTAAAAATGTCAACTGTCAAAAATACGTCCTATCAAATGTCAACCGTCAATAATATGAAATATCAACTGTTAGTTGATAAAATGCTAACATCAACTGCCAAAATGTTAATAATTAGAAATGTCAACTGTCAATGATTAGAAATTCCAGCAGACAATGATTAGAAATGTCAACTGACATTAATTCAAAATGTAAACTGAACTAAAAAACATCAACTCTTAAAAATTTGAAATACCAATTGTCAAAAATAAAAAAATGTCAACCGTCAATAAAATGACAGTTGAAAATGACAGGTAACAGATAGCAGTTAAAAAATGACAATTGGCATTTAACAGTTGACAAATGACAGTTAACAGACAACAGTTAAAAAATGACAATTGACAGGTAGCAGTTGACAATGGCAATTAACATATGACATATGACAAATGACAGTTAACAAATAAAAGTTGACAAATGACAGTTGACAGATAAAAATTGACTTATGATAGGTGACAGTTCTTAGATGTCAGACTGTTAGATGGCACTTTACAAATAAAATCCTTTATAACTTATATAGATACAGATGACAGAAAACATAATACTGGTGACAATTGACAGACGACTATTAACAGACGAGAAGGTTCAAACATAGCAAAAAAAAAGGATTTTCCACGTTTTGTAATCATAGTTGACTCACTATATCAACTGTTTCTTATAACTTACGAGTAATTTTATAGGCAGATGAGAGTTTTGTCAGATTACAGGTTACAGATTAAAGTTGACATATAGTTTACATACGAAATGTAAAAGCAAATAAATGACAGATGATAGAGCATATAATACAGATGGCAGTTGACAAATGACAGGTGACAGATAACAGTTGATTGACAGTTTACAAATGACAGTTAACATATAACTCTTAATAAATGACAATTGACAGATAATAGTATATGAAAATATCAACTGTTAATTATTAAAAATGTCAACTATAAAAACTTGTAAATGTCAACTGTTCATGATTAAAAATGTCAACTGTCAATAATATGAAATATTAAGGGTAAAAAAAATGGAAGTGTCAACTTACTCAAAACTTAGTAAACAAAAATTTTATAAACTGCTACCTGATAAAAATAAGAACGTTAGTAATAAAACAAAAAACATCAGCTGACAATAATTCAAAATGTCTTAAAAAAAGTATCTTTAAAGAAACTTTTTGCAATTTTAATGAACCAAAGGAATTTAAACAAAGTTGTAATAAAATTTTCAGAAAATGGAGAAGAAATTTTTAAATTAGTAACAAAAATTTGGACTGTTTGCAAGAAAAATGCAATAAAAATATACTTTTAAAAAATCAAAAAACTTTAAGTATATTAAGCAAACGAAAAGTTATGAACCCTTAAATGAAAATTATTTGGAAAGACCAAGTAAAGAAAGGTTATTGAATGAAATGAAAACTCTTAACATATTTTTTTTTGGAAAACTCAAGAAATTATATCTTATCATCAAGTTAATACAAATTAGTTTAATCCATCTGTTAACAGTGGAGGTTTCTTCTTCGTTATACATTATACTTCACAAATAAAACAATTAAAAAAAGTTTTTACCTTTGTATAACACTGAATTTATTAAGTGACTATAGTTTCGCCAATTTTAACTCGTCATTATCAAAATTACCGAAACTATAGTCACTTAATAGTCAGTGTTATACAAATAAAGTTAAAAAGTTTTTTATTTATAGTTTTATCCATAATTTATTGAAATAGGTTAATTTTTTATTGGCACACATTTTGTTGCAAAAAAAACAACAGCAAAGTCAGTGTTAAAATTTTATAAATCATGCATAACAGTGTTGTGGTTAAAGTTTTCATGAAATATGTAAGGTGGGTGGGTAGCCACTATTCTACCATCCAGTTTTTATAATATAAGCGACGGTTTCTCAAAAAGTATTTGCTCAAAATGAAATCTTAAAGATTATTGTATATTTTTTGAGGTGTAATTTAATATTTATTTAGACATCCTACGCTCATGTGTTGCTGATTGGAGGGTGAGTTAGAGACCACCCATTTACCCTACATATACAATTAAATTCTTACACTGAATTGAAAAATTCACTAAATATGGATTACCACGTAGTAACGGCCGCAACCATTCTCTTTATTTAACCATATTAAATGTTAAGTGAAGATGAATTAATATATTATTGATTTCATCATGTTTTACCGTATTCAATTGTATATATGTTTGCATATACAACACCATTGTACCTTAGGTTGCCTACATGATGTATCAATATATTTTTTTAATAATTCTAAAAACGTTATGATTACGACTTACGGATAGTTTTTTTCAGTAAAATTCTTAATTTTACATTTATTAATTAATCAAGTAAGAAATACTTCAAAAGTAACTAATTTATCGGTTTTCAATTGAAATTTTCCGATGTTCAAACGGCGGAAGAATTGTATAAACATTAATAACTTAATTAATTAATTTTATTTGCAGCCTAAAAGAACGTCAAAAAGCGGGCAAAAGAGTTTCCGGATGGTCCCAGCAAATGCGCGACCAGTGGAACAAAATACCGAGGAGTGCCAATTTGGATCAAGGTGAGTAAGATGACACTTTTACGCAATTTTAACAAGATGTTTTTAAATAGAATTTAATTATTATCTTCTCGTCAATCACAACAATTTACAATTAACATAGCAGAATAACCAAATAAAGTCATGCAGATGATTGGTGCAGTGATCAACAATAAAAAGTGAAACTCTTGTAACTGCGTTGCTTTATTTTAATGAATCAATTAAATTCTTGAATTTTGGAGGTATACATTTTCTTTATTATTATTAATATAAATAATTAATTCACTTCTGCGTCTAAACAGGTTTCAATTTTATTAATATTACTGAATGAAAATACCTTTTACGTAAGTTTTTACAAGTAATAAAATAAACTGACAATCACTTTTAGCAATTTAAAATTAAAAACGTATGTTAAAGTATTTGCATACAGTTATAATAATAATAATAAGTAACGTTAGATGTACAAAAACGGTACACACGCACAAGTGAATTAATTGTTTTATATTAACGTTACGCCCCGTGACCTTGGAATCGATTAAAACTAATGGAATCAATTAAGCAGTTAAGAAAATCTAGTCGGCCATCGTTAATTACCCCCATTAACGCGATTCCAAATAGAGTGAGACCTGTCGACGTTATCTATTCAACCATTGTTACTATCTATCGCTACGAGTGCACCTTCAACAACCCATTCAATTCAAACATCCAATGACCTCAAAATAATCTATTTTAAAAATTGCGATTTTTATTAGTTGAACTTAAATTATGCATATCACTCGATGTTTTATTTAACAAGTCGATTGTTGCGCAAAGCGAGAAGAAAACATTTTTACGTGGGAGTAAAAGGAGCGTTGAAGAATTAAATCACTTTCTACGGAACGCGGTGGCGTCGATGATTCCGCGTGATTCTTTTTTTTTCTTCTTTCCTTTCCGCTGAATTATTTATCAAACGTCAGTCCGTCGGTTCGGCGATTGTCGTCCCGGCGTGCATGCCAATCTTCTCGCGTTCATTTTTTAGAAATCTTGAGAACGACACATGCACCATGAAGAGGAGGGGGGGAGGAAGGTAAACGAGGGACACCGTCCATGCATTGTCTGTCTCCGAAAACAATTGAAACTGCATACGCAATTGAAAATTGATTGTAACACTAATTATTTTCAAGTTGACTTGTAAAACAGTACAAAAACTTATTTGTGCTTTCGAAATTGGAAAGTTACAAAACAAAACAAAAAACGTTCGCTTTCACATTTTTTTCTCTCAATTTTGGAATTGAAATACTTAATGCATAACACAATAATAATAATAATAATAAACATTAATTTTAATTTTAAATATTTTTGAAATTTCATAATGTCAAAAATGAAATTATTTTGTTAATGACAAAAATTACATTTCTTTCTTAATATTAACAACACGAAAGCATTTTTTTTGATATCAAAATTTTAGTTTATTTCCTTTACAAGTCTCACTAAAAAATGATACAAAATAAAATACACTCACAAAACTTCAAAATTTAAATCGCAAGACAAAAAAAATGACATTGTTAATAATGTCAAATGACATTTTTTGTTAATGACATTAATGCTAATTAAAAAAAATTGAATAGTCAAAATGTCAAAATTGACCTTTATTTGTTAATAACAAAACATTTCTTTCGTTAATGTCAAATGGCAATTTTTCTTAATGACACAAATGATAATATTACCATCATTAATTTGAAATGCTTTTTTAATGTCAAACCTGACATTTATTCTTAATTACAAATTTGACATTTTGTATAGTCTACTTAAAACTCTTAATAGTAATTTTAAAAAAATGTGTGATTTTAAGCAAATGACAAAAATGACATTTTTTGTTAATGTCAAATGGCATTTTTATTAATGACATTAATTATAATAACGCGAATAATAATACTAAAGGCTTTTTTAAATGTCAAACTGACAATTTTTCTTAATGACAAATTTGACATTTGTATAGTGTTATTTGTTTATACATTCTTAGTATCAAAAATGACATTTACTTATAAATGACACTTTTTGTCAAATGGCATTTTTTGTTAATGATAAATGATAATAACACGAATAATAATTTTTGCTGCGTTTTAATGTCAAATTAATACTAATTTAATATTGAATGATTTGAAAAGAATGAAGTGTCATTTTTCAACATTGTTAGTGTCAAAAATGACATTTTTGATTAATGTCAAATGGCATATTTTTGTTAATGACTTAAATTTTAATAACACTAATTTTTAAATTCTTTCTTTTAATGTTAAACTGACACTTTTCTTAATGTCATATTTGACATTTTGTATAGTCTAGTTGAAAATTTTAATACTAATTTAAAAAATAATTACGACTGATTTTAAGAGAATAAGTGTCATTTTTTTAACATAATTAGTGTCAAAATTAACATGACAAAAATTACATTTCTGGTTAATTTTATTGATTAATGTCAAATAGTTTTTTTTTCTTAATGGAATTAATAATAATAACAAGAATATTATTTTAAATGTTTTTTTTAATGCCAAACTGAAATTTTTCATAATGACAAATTTGACATTTTGTATAGTCTAGATGAAAATCTGAATGGCAATTAAAAAAAAAATTACGAATGACTTTAAGAGAATTAAGTGTCACTTTTTAACTTTATTAATGTCAAAATTTTTTGTTAATAACACAAATTATAAAAACACAAATAATAATTTTTAATGCTTCTTTAATGCCAAACTGACATTTTTCTCTTAATGACAAATTTAACATTTTGTATAATCTTGTTGAAAATCTTAGTACTAATTTAAAAAAATAATTTTGAATGATTTTAAGAGAATTACATTGTTAGTGTCAAAATTGACATTCACTTGTTAATGACAAAAATGACATTTGCTGTTAATGTCAAATGCCATTTTTCATTATTGACGTAAACGATAAGACGAATATTAATTTTATATGTTTTTTCAATGTCAAAATGATATTTTTTCTTAATGACAAATTTGACATTTTGTATAGTCTAGTTGAAAATCTTAATACTAATTTTGAAAAAAATAGTTTTGAATGATTTTAGTCGAATTACTTTCTTAGTGTCAAAATTGTCATTCACTTGTTAATGACAAATATGACATTTTTTGTTAATTTCAAACGGCATTTTTTTGTTAATGACACAAATTATAATAAAATTATTATTAATTTTAAATGCTTCTTTAATGCCAAACTGACTTTTTTCTCTTAATGACAAATTTGACCTTTTGTATAGTTCAGTTGAAAATCTTAATACTAATTTAAAAAAATATTTTTGAATGATTTTAAGAGAATTGCATTGTTATTGTCAAAATTGGCAGTCACTTGTTAATGACATTTCTTATTAATGTCAAATGACAATTTTTGTAAATGACACAAGTGATAATAATTAATTAGTGTCAACATTGACATTACTTGTGAATAATAAAAATGACATTTTTGGTTAATGTCAAATAGCATTTTTTGTTAATGACAAATGATAATTTTTTTAAATTCATTTTTTAATATTAAACTGACACTCTTTCTTAATGACAAATTTGACATTTTATATAGTCTTTATAGTTGAAAATCTTAATGCTAATTTAAAAAATAATTTCAAGATGATTTTAAGAGAATTGTCATTTTTTAACATTGTTAGTATCAAAATTGACATTTACTTGTTAATGACAAAAATGACATTTCTGGTTAATGTCAAATAGCATTTTTATCTTAATGACATAAATGATAATAGCACGGATAATAATTTTAATTGTTTTAATTAACGTCAAACTGAAATTTTTTCATAATGACTAATTTGACATTTTGTATCATTATGTTCTAATTGAAAATCTTAATGCTAATTAAAAAAAAGAATAATTCTGAATGGTTTTAAGAAAATTAAGTGTCATTTTTTAAACTGTTAGTGTCAAAAATGACATTTGCTTCTTAATGACAGAAATGACATTTTTTGTTAATGTCAAATGGCATTTTCTGTTAATGATTTTTTTAATGTTATACTGACATTTTTTCTTAATGACAAATTTGACATTTTGTATAGTCTTTATAGTTGAAAATCTTAATGCTAATTTAAAAAATAATTTCAAGATTATTAAGAATTAAGTGTCATTTTTTAACATTAGTTAGTTTCAAAATTGACATTTACTCGTTAATGACAAAAATGACATTTCTGTTTAATGTCAAATAGCATTTTTTTTCTTAATGGAATGAATGATAATAACAGGAATATTATTTTAAATGTTTTTTTTTTAACGTCAAACTGAAATTTTTTTCTGATGACAAATTTGACATTTTGTATAGTCTAATCGAAAATCTTAATGCTAATTTAAAAAAATTAATTCTGAATGGTTTTAAGAGAATTAAGTGTCATTTTATAAACTGTTAGTGTCAAAAATGACATTTACTTGTTAATGACAAAAATGACATTTTGAGTAAATGTCAAATAGCATTTTCTGTTAATGATTTTTTTAATGTTATACTGACATTTTTTTCTTAATGACAAATTTGACATTTTTTATAGTCTTTATAGTTGAAAATCTTAATGCTAATTTAAAAAATAATTTCAAGATTATTAAGAATTAAGTGACATTTTTTAACATTGTTAGTTTCAAAATTGACATTTACTCGTTAATGACAAAAATGACATTTCTGTTTAATGTCAAATAGCATTTTTTTTTAATGGAATGAATGTTAATAACAGGTATATTATTTTAAATGTTTTTTTTTAACGTCAAACTGAAATTTTTTCCTGATGACAAATTTGACATTTTGTATAGTCTAATCGAAAATGTTAATGCTAATTTAAAAAAATTAATTCTGAATGGTTTTAAGAGAATTAAGTGTCATTTTTTAAAACTGCTAGTGTCAAAAATCACATTAGCTTGTTAATGTCAAAAATGACATTTTTGGCTAATGTCAAATAGCATTTTTTTTCTTAATGGAATGAATGATTAATAACAGGAATATTATTTTAAATGTTTTTTTTAATGTCAAACTGAAATTTTTTCATAATGACAAATTTGACATTTTGTATAGTCTAATCAAAAATCTTAATACTAGTTTAAAAACATATTCTGAATGGGTTTAAGAGAATTAAGTGTCATTTTTTATAACTGTTAGTGTCAAAAATGACTTTTGCTTCTTAATGACAAAAATGACATTTTTGTTAAAGTCAAATGACATAAATGTTAATAAAACGAATTTTTTAATTCTTATTTTTTTATGTTAAACCGTTATTATTATTATCATTATTATTTTTCTTAATGACAAATTTGATATTTTGTGTAGTTGAGTTGAAATTCTTTCAGCAAATTAAAAAAAATCTTAAATAGTTTCAACAGAATTAAGTGTATTTTTTTAACATTGCTAGTGTCAAAAATGACATTTACTTGTTAATGACAAAACTGACATTTCTGGTTAATGACAAAATTGCAATTTTTGGTTAATGTCAACTGACATTTTTTCTTACTGACATATTTGACATTTTGCATCTCAATGCGAATTTAAAAAATAATTCAGGATGATATTAAGTGAATCAAAGTGTCATTTTCAACATTGTTGGCGTCAAAAATGACATTTATTTGTCAATGACAACAATGACATTATTGGTTAATGTCAAATGGCGTTTTTTGTTAATGACCTAAATGATAATAATAATAATAAATTTGAATGATTTGAAGAGAATTAAGTGTCAATTTTTTTAACATTGTTAGTGTCAAATATGTCATTTATTTGTTAATAACAAAAATGACGTTTCTTTTGTAAATGTCAAATGGCAATTTTTGTTAATGACGCAAATGATAATAACACGAATAATAATTTTAAATGTTTTTTTAATGTCAAACTGATATTTTTTCTTAATGACAAATATGACATTTTGTATAATCTAGTTGAAAATCTTAATGCTAATTAAAAAAAAATAAATTTGAATGATTTGAAGAGAATTAAGTGTCATTTTTTTAATACTGTTAGTGTCAAATATGACATTTATTTCTTAATGACAAAAATTCCATTTCTTTTGTAAATGTCAAATGGCAATTTTTATTAATGAAACAAATGATAATAACACAATTATTAATTTTAAATGATTTTCAATGTCAAACTGCCAAATTTGACATTTTGTATAGTTTTGTATAGTAATTAAAAAAAATAGTATGATTTTAAGTAAATGACAAAATGACATTTTTTGTCAATGTCAAATGGCATTTCTTATGAATGACAAAAATTGTAATAACTCCAATAATAATGCTTTTTTAATGTCAAACGGGCATTTTTTCTTAATGACAAATTTGACATTTTGTATAGTGTTATTTTTTTTAAACATTGTTAGTGTCAAAATTGACATTTACTTATTAGTGACAAAAATGACATTTTTTAATGTTCAACTGACATTTTTTCTCAATGATAAATTTGACATTTTGTATAGTCTAATTGAAAATCTTAATGCTAATTTAAAAAAAAATAATTTCCAAATGATTTTAGGAGAATCAGAAGTGTCAATTTTTAACATTGTTAAAGTCAACATTGACATTTACTTGTTAATGACAAAAATGACATTTTTGGTTAATGTCAAATAGTATTTTTGTTAATGGCGTAAATAACAATAATACGAATTTTTAAATTATTATTTTAATGTTATACTGACTTTTTTCTTAATGACAAATTTGACATTTTTGTATTGTCTCGTTTGAAAATTTTAATGCCAATTTAAAAAATCCGAATGGTTTTAAGAGAATTAAATCATGTTTCAACATTATTAGTGTCAAAAATAACTTTTACTTGTAAATGACAAAAATGACGTTTCTGGTCAATGTCAAATAGTATTTTTTTTAAATGGCAAATTTGACATTTTTTATAGTCTAGTTGAAAATTCTAATAGTAATTTATAAAATAATTCCAAATGATTTTAAGACAATTAAGTGTCAATTTTTAACATTGCTATTGTTATTGTCATTTTTGATACTAAGAATGACATTTATTCGTTAATAACTAAAATTATATGTTTGGTTAATGTAAAATGGCATTTTAATGACATAAATGATGATAACAAGAATATTCAATTTTTAAATTTTTTTAATGTCAAACTGACATTTTTCCTTACTGAAAAATTTGACATTTTGTATAGTCCAGTTGAAAGTCTGAATACTAATTCAAAAAATAATTTTTATTCATTTTAAGAGAATTAAGTATTATGTTTATAAACATTGTTAGTCTCAAAAATGATATTTACTTGTTAATGACAAAAATGACATTTCTTTTGTTAACGTCAAATGGCAATTTTTCTTAATGACATAAATGATAATAACACGAATATTAATTTTAGATGTTTTTTCAATGTCAAACGTAACATTTTTTTCTTATTGACAAATTTGACATTTTGTCTAGACTAGTTGAAAATCTTAATAGTAATTTTAAAAAAATATTTTCGAATTATTATAAGTGTATAAGTGTTATTTCTTAACATCGTTTGTGTCAAAATTGACATTCACTTCTTAATGACAAAATTGACATTTTTGGTTAATGTCAAATGGCATGTTTTGTTAATGACTCAAATAATAATAACATGAATAAGATTTTTAAAATCGTTTTTTAATGTTAAACTGACATTTTTTTGACATTTTGTATAATATAGTTGAAAATCATAATGCTAATTTCAAAAATTATTTTCAAATGATTTTAAGAGAATTAAGTGTCATTTTTCTAACATTGTTAGTGTCAAAATTGACATTTACCCGTTAATGACAAAAATGACATTTCTGATTAATGTTAAATAGCTATTTTTGCTAATAACTTAAATCATAATAACATGGATTTTTAAATTCGTCAATTTTTAAAATTGTTAGTGTCAAAAATGACATTTTTGGTTAATGGCAAATGACATTTTTTGTTAATGACATAAATGATAGTATATTTAATATTTAAACTGTATTAACACGAATTTTTTAATTTTCTTTTTTTAATGCATAACCGTTATTTTTTCTTAATGACAAATTTGACATTTTGTGTAGTATAGTTGAAAATCTTAATGCTAATTTAAAAAATAATTAGGAATGATTTTAAGAGAATTGAGTTTGAATTGTGTTAAAATTATTAGTGTCAAAAATCACATTCACTAATTAATGACAGAAATGGCATTTTTGGTTAATGTCAAATGACATTTTTTCTTACTGACATATTTGACATTTTATATATTGTCTCGTTTGAAAATCTGTATCCTACTTTTTAAAAATAGTTACGAATGATTTTAAGAGAATTAAGTGTCATTTTTTAACATTCTTAGTGTCAAAAATGACATTTACTTGTTAATGGCAAAAATTACATATTTGATTAATGTCAAGTGATAACACGAATTTATATATTTTTTTTAAATATTAAACCGACATTTTTTCTTAATGACAACTTTGACATTTTGTAGTCTAGTGTTGAAAATCTTAATGCTAATGTAAACAAAATAATTTCGAATGTTTTTTAAGAGAATTAAGTGTAATTTTTAACTTTATTAGTGTCAAAAATGACAAAAGTGACATTTCAGGTTAATTGCAAATTGCAATTTTTGTTAATGACATAAATGATAATAACACAAATTTTAATGTTAAACTGACTTTTGACTTTTTTTCATAATGACAAATTTGACATTTTGTTCAACATTGGGTGATTTTAAGAGAATTAAGTGTCATTTTTTAAGATTATTAGTCTCAAAAATAATATTTAATGACAAAACTGACATTTTTGATTAATGTCAAATGGCATTTTTTGTTATAGCCTAGCTGAAAATAATTCTAAATGATTTTAAGAGAATTAAATATCA
The DNA here is from genome assembly GCA_963969525.1 of Ontholestes murinus. Lineage (NCBI taxonomy): Eukaryota > Metazoa > Arthropoda > Insecta > Coleoptera > Staphylinidae > Ontholestes > Ontholestes murinus. The sequence goes on from OZ018393.1 coordinate 2,024,936, forward strand.
TTTTTTAACATTGTTAGTGTAGAAATGACATTTACTTGTTAGTGACAATAACACTTTGGTTAATGTCAAATGGCATTTTGTGTAAATGTCATAAATGATGATAACATGAATAGTAATTTTAAATGCATTTGTAAAGTCAAACTCAATATTTTTCTTAATGACAAATTTGACATTTTGTAGAGTCTACTTGAAAATCTAAATGCTAATTTAAAAAATAATCCTGAATGGTTTTAAGAGAAGTAAATAATTTGCAATATAATTTCAATTGATCTTAAACGAATCAAGTGCCAGTTTCAAAAATACTCAATGTCAAAAATGACATTTATTTATGACATTTTTTTAAAATGTCAAATGTAATTTTTTATTAATGGCACATATGATAATGACACAAATATTGATTTTAAATGCTTTTGTAAAGTCAAACTGATTTTTTTGCTTAATGACAAATTTGACATTTTGTACAGTCTAGTTGAAAATCTTAATAGTAATTTAAAAAAAATAATTCTGGAAGATTTTAAGCGAATTAAGTGTTATTTTTTAACATTTTTAATGTCAAAATTGACATTTACTTGTTAATGACAAAAATGACATTTTGTATTTTCTACTTAAAAAAATATAGACAATTTCATTTAAAAAAATGCTTAAAATATCTTCAAATAAATTTAACGTTATTTTGCACGTTTGTAATGACTAAAATGGCATCTATTTGTTAATGACAAAAGTGTCATTCCATATTTTCTAGATATAAAAGTAGATAAATACATAATGAATAGTTTTAAATATATTTTTATTTTAATATTATTTATTTTATTTTAATTTACTGTTATGTCGTTTTATTACGTTTTGTATATCTTAAAATGAAAAATGACAAAATGAAAATAATGACATTTTGTCAGTAACAAATATACATTATTATTATTTGTTTAATAATGTAGATAATTATTTGAAAAATAGTTTCGAGTGGTTTTAAGTGAATTCAGTTTTATTTTTTATTTAACGTTAGTAATGTCAAAAATGACAGATTTGACATTTTGTATAGATTTAATTGAAATTATATAAATAATTTAAAAAAAAATACTTTTAAACGATTTTAATGTTAATTAAGTGTTTTTCTTTAACATTAATCATAATAATAATAAAACTGATATTTACTTGTTAATGGCAAAAATGACATTTTCTACTTGGAAATATTAAAAATATTAAAAATTGATTCAAATAAGTTTTATGTTAATTAAGTGTTATTTTTTAACATGAGTTATTCAAAAATGACATTTACTTGCTAATGACAAAAATGACATTTCGTATTTTTTACTTGAAAATATTGAAAAATTATTTTTAAAAATAGTTTAAAACAACTTTAAACAAATGCAATACCATTTTGAAAGTGTGTAATGCCTTAAATGATGGCTATTTGTTAATGACAAAATTGACATTTTATATTGTCTAGTTGGAAATGTAAATAATTTCATTTAAATAATAGTATAAATTATTGTCAAATGAATTTAACACCATTTTAAATGTTTTTAATGTAAAAAATCATGTTTATTTGTTAATGAGAAAATTGACATTTTATATTGTATAGTTGGAAATGTATATAATTTCATTAAAAAAATACTATAAATCATTGTCAAATTAATTTTTCACCACTTTGAGTGTTTTAATGTCAAAAATCAGGTTTATTTGTTAATGACAAAAATGACATTTTATATTGTATAGTTGGAAATGTATATAATTTCATTTAAAAATAGCAAAAATCATTGTTAAATGAATTTGTCACCATTTTGAGTGTTTTAATGTCAAAAAAATAGGTTTATTTGTTAATGACAAAATTGACATTTTATATTGTATAGTTGGAAATGTATATGATTTCATTTAAAAATAGTATAAATCATCGTCAAATGAATTTGTCACCATTTTGAGTGTTTTAATGTCAAAAAATCAGGTTTATTCGTTAATGACAAAAGTGACATTTTAAATTTTTTTGTTAGAAATGTAGATAATTTTATGAGGAACAGTTTTATATGTATTTAAAATTATTTAGCATAATTTTAAATGCCAAAAATGATTTTTTTCGTAATGACAAAAATGACATTATCTAGGCTAAATGATATTTTTTAGTTTTTTTTAATTAAAATATTTATATCTACGAACAAATATCTTAGAATGGTATTAAAGTAAATAATATAATATAATATAATATATAATATAAAACATTTTTAATGAAATTTGCCAATGACATAAATGACATTTTGGTTTTTTTGTCATACGCAATTTTATTAATCTTTATATGTTATACAATAATATAATTCGTTGTAAATAGAAAACAATTGTTAATAAAAGTTGTGCGAAATATTTTGTGGAATTCGAGGAAAAAAGTGTATGTGTAAAAAAAGAGTAATTTTATATTCGTGTGTATTGTTTACAAAAATTTAAAGTTACATAACGCGCCACCTTCCCACGGCTGATTCAAGGTCGTGTCGTTTTCATTAACAATCGGGAAACATTCCTGAAATTAATTGCATTGTAACTTGACGATTTTGAATGGTAGTTGAGTGGCCATCGGCTGCGTGGTCTTTATGCCGTGTCATTTCTGTGTGTGTGTGTGTGTGAATTTCAATGATTGTTTATAATCACTAATTGTATCTTAATGGCGAAAGGTATGAAAATATAGACCCAGACTTTCACTTTTGCAAATTAAGATAATGTCAAAAATGACATTTTTAAACCACTATATATAAACACATATATTTGAATAATGAAATGAATTTATTATTTAATATTTGGGATATTTGGGAGACACGTCATTAATATGTCAAATTTTTAGGTTAGAAAATTTTGTAATTTTTATTTAAATTTAATCGGTCGTAAATTACATGATGTTGCATTTCTATGGATAAACAGTGACATTTGGCATACCTCATAGTTGGGATTCGATTAAATACCGAGCGTCGCGTTCAAGGCTGTCGGGAGGGAGGGGGGAGGGGATAACATGGCCGAACTCGGCGTTCATGTAACAAACGGCTCCCAGTGAAAGTTTCGCGCAGAGGTTGCCGACGAGGAGGAGGTGGCATTCAGTGACGGCACCTCGCGAAACGTGCACCAACTCTCTTGCACGGCTTCACCAACACCACCAACTCAGTGCGTGTTTCGGCAGTGTTTCGCGTTACCGAACAAAAGAACGTAACTTGGTGAACTTCTTTTTTTTTTTATATATAAGAGAAAGAATCTAGTGGGCGATCCAGTGTGTTGTGTTAATATTACTCGGTAAATTACGTCATACGAGTTGTTCTTGTTCACTACGTGATTAGTATGCGGGTTAGGTTTCCCCAAAAAAAAAAAACAAATTCTGATATATGCACCATACCACCAGTTAATGGATAGATAGCGTTTACTTTTTAAATGGTTGAGCGTTTGAATTAAACATGAGTTTGTTAATTTGCTTCGAACTTTGGCAAGGCGGTGTTTTCCTGGTCTATCAATTATGGATTGTAGTGTTGATTTCAACTTTTGTTTTGCGAATTTTAATTAAAGTAGGCCGTGCCTACCAAATTGTCACTTGTTTTTTTTTTTAAAGACGACATACCGCACTACATGCAGGCATACCTGCAGTCGTTTCTGTAGGTTGTTAGGTTGTGCATATTTGGATAACAGTGTTTGTAGGTTAGGTTAATTTGGATTACTTTGTGGTGAGGTGGGTTAACTTAATTCCACGATCTTTTGAAAACAATTTGGAGTACATTAAATATAATCCCTCAGTTTTCTGGTAAAACTTCTTAATAAGAAATTGCAAAAGTATATTTATTTATTTATAATTTGTTTTGAAGATACGTGTAAAATAAGTACATTGATTAATTGTCAATTAATGATGATAATATAATTCACTCTTGTAATAATACATTTGAAAATAAAGAATATTTTGCGATTGGCGAGGTCGATGGCAGGTAGAGATAACTCGAACAAATTACAAGGACTTCAACTGTATTTCCATAATCGCTCGACCGGATTCGAATAAAAGTGCTGACGAAAACGCTCCTCATTAACGCACGCCGGTTTTAAATTTTGCTACTATCCTTCAAACAGTTGAAATTGACGACGATTTAAAGTCGGCAACATCAATATATCTTAATCATTTCTAAACTTCTTCTTTGAATTACAAGCATTATTTCTTGAGAACACCTTTCAGTCTATTTTTAACTTGTTCTTGAGATTTTTAACATTTAAAAAACAGCTAAACATTTTTTACATTTTACAGTTGACATTATACATTTTCTAAAAATGACAAATACATATATTTGGACAGTTGACGATATACATTTTCTAAAAATACCAGTTATAATATATTTTGACATTTGACATTTCTAAAATTTACAGTTAAACAATTTTTTTCCATTTGACAGTTGACGTTATATATTATTTCCAAAAATAACAATTGAACATGTTTTGACAGTTGACATTTCTTATTTTGACAGTTGGCTTTATAGTTGTTTTGCTAAAAATCACAATTTATTTTCACATTTGACAGTTGACGTTATACATTATTTCCAAAAATAACAGTTGAACATGTTTTGACAGTTAACATTTCATATTTTGACGGTTGACATGTCATATTTTGACAGTTGACATTTGATATTATAACATTTGACAGTTGATGTTTTACACTTTCTCTAAAAACTAACAGCATTTTTTTTACATTTGATAGTTAGCTGTGTATATATTGACAGTTGTTATTACATTTTCAGCTAAATAAGTTTTTGACATTTTACATTTTTTTAAAATAAATAATATATTTTGACATTTGAAGTTTCATATGTTAACTGTTAATACTATAGATTTTTCTTGCTAAAAATTACAGCCAAACACTTTTTGATATTTGACAGTTGGCGTTAGATATTTTCTAAAAGTAACAGTTGAATACATTTTAGAGTTTTACATTTTGACGGTTGATATTATACATTTTCTCTAAAAATTAACAGCAAAATAATTTATTAACATTTGACGTTTTTACATTTTCTAAAAATAACAGTTGAAAATATTTTGACATTTGACAGTTAATGTTATACATTTTCTAAAAATAACAATTGAATATAATTTGACAGTCGACGTTTTACATTTTCTAAAAATAACAGTTGAATATATTTTATTAACATTTAACGTTTCATATTTTGACAGTTGACCTTATATTTTTTATTTGCTAAAAATCCCAGCTAAACATTTTTTCAAATTTGTCAGCTGACGTTATTCATTTACTAAAAAAGACAAGTGAATACATTGGACAATTGGCGGCTAAACATTTTTTACATTTGACAATTGTTTTTTTTTTGACATTTGACAACAGCTAAACATTTTTTGACATTTGGGAGTTTTACATTTTTCAAAAATAACAGTTAAATATATTAAACATTTTTTGACATTTGACAGCTGAGGTTTTTTTTACTAAAAACCACAGGTAAACATTTTGACATTTAACACTTGAAGTTTTACAATTTCTAAAAATAACAGATGATTATATTTTGACATTGACATTTTATATCTTGACAGTTCACATTATACATTTTTTGCTATGAATCACAGCCAGACATTTTTGATATTTTTTATAATTTATTTATTTATTTATTTACGGGTAATACCATTGTACAATGTTCACAGGAATGTAAAAATATTATAAGAATACAGAAGTAAACTATATAATTATATAACATTTGACACATAAGTTTTACATTTTCTAAAAATAACAGTTTATTATATTTTGGCATTTTATATTTTGATAGTTGACATTTTTTGACATTTGACAGTTGACATTTTATATTTTCCAATAATAACAGTTGAATATATTTTGTTATTTGACGTTTTATATTTTGACGTCTGACATAGATTTTTTGCTAAAAATCAGAGTTAAACATTTTTGACAATTTCTAACATTTGACATTTTACATTTTCTAACAATAACAGTTGAATATATTTTGACACCTAACGTTTCATATTTTAACATCTGACATAGATTTCTTTTTGACATAAAAGAATGTTTGACATTTGACGGTTGACGTTTTACATTTTCCAAATAATAACAGTTGAATATAATTTGACATTTGACAGTTTACGTAATACATTTTCTGTAAAAGTTAACAAGTAAACATTTTTTGACATTTTATGGCAGCTGACATTTTCTTAAAAATATTGATATTTGACATTTTAAATTGTAACAGTTAACGTTATACATTTTCTCTCAAAAAAAATAATTTTTTTTAACTTTTGACGTTTCATATTTTGACAGTATAGATATCCTTTTTTTACTAAAATTTTTTTTTAAACATTTTATAGTTGACATTTTCAAAAACTGACAATATATTTTGACATTTTACGTTTTGACAGTTGACGTTATAAGCTAAAAGTTTTTGACATTTGACAATTCACGTTATAAAAACTATATTTTGACATTTAATGTTTAATATTGTGGCGGTTGAGATTATAGAATTTTTTTGTTGACAACTAAATCATTTTTGACATTTGAAAATCGCTGTATTACATTTTCTGAAAATAACAATTGACAGTTGACGTTTTCTCCAAAAATTAACAGGTGACGGCTAAATATATTTTGACAACTGACGTTGCACATTTTCCGTGAAGGTTTACAGGGTTTTTTTGTCGAAAAATAACAGTTTTGACATTTGTCATTTTATCTTTTGACTTGTGTATAATTTTTAACATTTGACAATTGACGTTTTACATTTTCCAAAAACTCTTTTTTTGCTAACAATCACAGCTATACATTTTAACAAAAATAACAGTTAACAACAATAACAATATATTTTGACATTTTATTTTTTGACATTTTACCTTATACATTTTCTCTGAAAGTTAAAAGTTAAACATTTTTTGACATTTGATGTCGCCTGACATTTTCTAAAGATAAAGATATTTGACATATTATTTGGCAAGTGACGTTATATATTTTTTTCTGAAAATGAACATATAAACATTTTTTGACATTTGACGGCTGACGTTTTACACTTTCAAAAAATAATAGTTTAATATATTTTGACAGTTGACAATTTTGGTCATATTGCATTTTCTTAAAAAACAATTGACATTTTATATTTTGATAGTTGACGTTATAAATCTTCTTTTGAAAATTAACAGCCAAACAGGTGTTGACAACTGACAGCTAGCATTTTAGTTTTTCTGTAAATAACAGCTGAATATATTTTAACATTTGACGTTTCATATTTTGACAGTTGGCGTTTTAAACATTCTCAGAACATTAACAGAAACATTTATTCACACTTGACAAATGACATTTTACATTTTCTATGAATGACAACTGAATATATAATAATAATAATAAACTGTCAAAATATAAAAGGTCGAATATCAAAATATAATAAACTGTTATTTTTAGAAAATGTAAAACATCAGCTGTCAAACGTCAAAAAATATTTACATATTAGCGTTCAGTGAAAATGTATAACGTCAACTGTCAAAATATAAAATGTCAAATGTCAAAATATATTTAGCTGTCATTTTTTAGAAAACTTCAGATGTCAAATGTCAAAAAATGTGTACCTATTAAATTTTAGAGAAAATATATAACGTCAACTGTTAAAATATGAAATGTAATTTTTTTCTCAAAATTAATAGTTTTGATAGTTATATTTTCTGAAAATAAAACTTAAATATATTTTAATATTTGATATTTTGACAATTGACGTTATGTCAAATACCAAATGCCAAAAGACGTTTACATGTTAATTTTCAGGAATAATGTAGAACGTCAATTGTCAAAATATAAAATGACAAATACCAGTATTTTATTTATTTGAGAAAATTTCATCAAAAATGTTTGGCTGTCAATTTTCACACACTGTCACTGTCAAAAGCTATAATGTAAAATGTCAAAATATATTCATCTGATATTTGTGAAAAATGTAAAACGTCAAGTGTCAAATGTCAAAATGTTTGTCTTAGATTTTTAGCAAAAAAATCTACGTCAGATGTCAAAATATAAAACGTCAAATTTCAAAAATTGTTTTCTCATTCATTTTCAGAAAAAATGTTTAACGCCAATTGTCAAAATATAAAAGATCAATTTTAGAAAATGTCAATTGACACTAAATGTTAAAAATTATTTAGCTGTCAATTTTGACAAAAAATGTATTACGCAAACTGTCAAAATATATTCAACTGTTATTTTTGGAAAATGTAAAACGAAAAGTGTCAAATGTCGAAAATGTTTAGCTCAAATATTTAGCAAAAAAATCTGTGTCAGATTTTAAAATATGAAATGTCAAAATATATTCAACTGTTATTTTTAGAAAATATAAAACGTCAAATGTTAAAAACTACTAATTTTAAGAAAAAAATGACATTTCATATTTTAACAGTTGACATTATATATTTTCACTGAAAGTTAACATGTAAACATTTTTTGACATTTAATAGCTGACGATTTCTTAAAATGACAGCTAAATATATTTTGATATTTGACATTTTATATTTTGACTGTAAAATGTCAAATGTCAAAAACTACAAAATTGACGTTTCACTTTTTAACAGTGGACGTTACGATTTTTTTTACTAAAGATCATAGACGTTGTACATTTTTCTTTGAAAATTTATAAGTAAACATTTGTTTTTAATTTGACTTCTGACAGTTGAAATTTTCTAAAAATGACAGCAAAATTTATTTTGACATTCGACGTTTTATATTTTGACAGTTGATGTTATTACATTTTTTCTGAAAATTAACAGCTAAACATTTTTTTCATTTTCTGAATATAGCAGTTGAATATATTTTATCATTTGACGTTTCATATTTTGACAGTTGATGTTATAGATTTGTTTTCTTAAAAGTGGCAGCTAAATATTTTTTAACATTTGACAATTGACGTTATACGTTTTCTAAAAATGACAAGTGGATACATTTGACAGTTATAACGTTATACATTTTTTTTTTCGAATAAACAACAGCTAAATATTTTTTGATATCTATCAGTTGCCGTTGTCTAAAAATGATATTTTATATTTTGAGTGTTGACGGTATACATTTTCTAAAAATTACAGGTATACTTTGACATTTGGCATTTCATATTATGACACTTGATGTTATAATCTTATTGCAAAAAATCACGGTTTTTGACATTTGACAGTTTACGTTATGTATTTTCAAGTGAATATATTTTGACAGTTGGCGATTTACATTTTCTATAAAAAAAATGCAGCATTTAAAAAAAAACATTTTCTAAATATGACAGCTAAATATATTTTGTCATTTTATATTCTGACAGTTTAAATTATATATCCTCCCTAAAAAATGAACAGCTAAACAATTTTTGACATATGACAATATATTTTAACATTTAATATTTCATATTTTGACAGTTGACATTTTAAATTTTCTCCAACAGTAACAGCTAAATATTTGGTAACGTTTGACCATAAATGTGGAAGCTGAATTGATTTTGACATTTGACATTTCATAATTTGACAGTTGAAGTTATAATGTTTTGCTAATATGTCATCTTTGAAAATTTGATAATAAATATTTTCTAAAAATGACAATTACTCTTTTTGACAATTTTAATTTTGACAGTTTATGTTAGATATTTTTTTTCCAAAAATCACAATTAAACATTTTTGACATTTGATAGTTGTTAGTTGACATTTTGTATTTTTTAAGAGATGATCTTACATTTTGTAACGTTTTCAGTTTTTAGTTATATTGACACATTCTATATATTTACAGTCGCCATAATTAACTTTTGTTCGTTGACATTTCTTGGGAGTAACAGTTTATATTTTTGACATTTTGTATTTAGAATAGTTGACATATTGTCAATAGACAGTTGATATTTTGAATGTTTTACAATTTTATTTTCGTAATTTTTATTACGGTGTAAGATTTCTAATGATAACATTCCATATTTTTAAGAGTATTAACATTTAATATTTTTTGATATTCAAAATTTTTGATAGATAATATTTTTTCAAGTGTTATAGACTAATTTGTAAAGAACTAATTGTTAAATTATAAAATTACCTATCTTCCTTTCCGATTTGTGTTTTATAAAAGTTATTTCCTATTTCCTTATTGCATATCCAATTTTCTGAATGTAGAAACTTTCCAAATTTCGCTGGCAGAATAAAATATACGGCAACGTCCGTACGTTATATGTATGCATACACCGTTTGAATGGATAAAATTGTTGCGTGATCCACGCGAATCGGTTTTTCCATCGTGGTCATTAAGTACGAAAAAAAAATTATAATTTTTTTCTCTGCTCCTCTTATATGTGCATCTGATAAGCATACTAATTACGCAGTGAACAACTTAATAGGTTCTCCCCGTACATTCCGTTCGAGTTTTCCGCTCCCGCGGGAACGCAAAAGTGCTGTAAAACTTTCTAGTGTGCTCTGATAAACGCCTGAATAAAAAAAATAAAAGAATTGCGTGTGAAGAAAATGTGAAAGATGCCCCTGGACGGACACAGGAGGTCCAAGTCGTCGGTCAGCTCGAAGACGCGCGAGCCGCCGCTGCCGCCGCCTCGGTCTGCCCCCAACACGTTCCGCCGCCCCCGGCGACAGGTGGGCGACATCGTCTTCATCACATCATCATCAACGGTCTATCTAGATTACACCGATGAAAATCATAATCATCCAATCGATAAGGATAAACATGCAGGAATCATCAATAATAACGAGGATAAGAAGAAAGAAACGACACCATCACCATCACCAACCCCGCGCGGCGTGCCGACGTTGAAGAGCAGGAACTACGATGGTGATTCCGAACTGCAGGAAATCAGTTTTTACATCGGTACTGTAATTCACTATTACCAAATTTTTCTAAAAGTGGCGAAACACTTTACATGTACGTATCCGTCGCGTGGTTACGGCTACTTATGAATTACAAAAACAAAACAACATCGCAACGCCCGCTTGATTTCGTTAACAGGCTGGTTACTACATAACCCTTCTTGTGTGTTAATCACGAGGAATACCATTCAGCGACCGCGAAGAACGAACGCGGCGCTTTCTCCGTTTTACCTCAATCGAATCGAAAATAGTAATAATTAAAATTGTACGATTTGTCGTTGTTTTTTTGGGGACTATTAAAATTACAATCGAGTGATCGTATTTTTCGGAAGCGCCTTCTCGATCGCGGATTTCACGACGAGTAAAAGTGAAATTAGAAATCACGGATCCGTTAAGGCCATTAACGGCTGGTGGTGAAAATTTAATTGAGGCACATAAACAATTACCATTTAAATCGTTGTTCTTTTGTCATATAATAATGATTAATTGATTTCTGCATTCTTAACATTTGCAATTATTAATTATTTAATAAATTTAATTTAATTATAGAATGATTCCCTTGTATCATTAACTTAAAACTATTATCAATAAATTTCCTTAATTCCAAATCAACAAACTGTAAATCCTATCAGTTCGTTCAACTGTTTAATTTCAATCGATTACAATGCGTCTGTATAAAAAAGTCATTACGCTTTTCTACACACACACACCGCAGGAAATTACACAGAGTAGTTCCTGCGCTCCCTTTTTTTTCGCGCTCGTGCCGTTTTCCAATTACGAAAGTACGCTATTACTGTTATTATGGTATATATTTTTTTCGCCGTTTTTACTTTTATATCGGCGCGCGGATCTTCGCACTCGGCTTGTGTTGTTTCGAAAAGAAAGTCGCGCTCTTGTTTATTCGTTAATTAATTAATGCTCCTCGTTGACGCCTCAGCAGCAGCAGCCACATTGGCTCCGATGGGAAAATCTTGACGCAGATACAGTTTATAATGCAATCTCTTTCGTCTGCTGGAGAAATCATAGAAATTAAAAAAAATATTTATGTATATGAGTGTGTGTGTTGTTGCGAAGTTAATCGATTATTATTAATTACTCGTTTGAAAAGTAGCTTTCAAAAATTGCCTTAAAAAAATTGCGATAGGTTTTTATAATCGTTAGAAAAAAAAATCTTTCATTTAATTTAAATGAATTTAATTGAATTTATCAATTGTCACCTGTGTCAAAAAATGCCGATCATCATTTGTTCTTTACCTTCTATCAACTGCCTTATTATCATGTATTGTTTGCCATCTGTCAATCATCTTTTTTTATCTATCATCTGACATTTATTTGTGTAAAAGTTAAAAATTCACGTTATCGGTCCAAAAATGTCAATTGTAATCTAGCATTTGTCAAGTATCAACTGTCATTTGACATCTGTCATCTGTCATTTATATATTGTTTCCTAAAAAATTAAAAAAATCATAATATCATGTAACTGTAATCTAGCATCTGTCTGCCATCAACTGTCAACTATCATTTGACATTTGTCATATATATATTTGTTTTTGAAAAACCAAAAAAGTGCATAATGAGGTGTAACAAAAAACTGCCATTTGTTACTTCTTTTGTCTTTGTCTTTGTATAATACAGTTTTCTGTATCGAAAAATGCTACCTGTTATCTATAAGCTGATATTGTGATATTTGCCATTTATAAATGTTTGATATTGTTAAAAATAGTACAAAGTTCCTTATCAAAATGACATCTGTCATTTGTCATATGCCGTCTGTCATCTGTTATCTGTAATAATTATTAAAACGACAAGATATTTGCTTAAATATTCCAGATGTTATCTGTCATCTGACATTTATCAACTATAAACTGTCATCTGACATTTGTTGAATGTATATTTGTTTTAGCTGTTTAAAAATTGTATGATGTCTACAACGAAATACAATAATTCGTTTCTAATCTTCAACAACTGTCATTTTATTTTATTGTTGAGACACTTAAAACTGTCATTTGGCACATCATTCGTTTAAAAAAATTTTTGGCTTCTATCATTTGTATTATTTTTTAAAATAATTATTTAAAGTTGCATAACGTTTTCTATTGAAAATTGTCATCTGACAGTTGTTTAATATTATATGATCATATGACATTTCAATGTTTTTATCTTTTATTATCTGGCATGTATCAACTGTCATCTGTCATTTGACATTTTTCATCTGTATATTTGTTTGAGCTGTTAAAAGATGCATAATGTCATAATACATCGGAAACCTGTCATCTGTTACTTGTTAACAATTGCCAACTATCAACTATCAATTGTTATTAGTCATATATATATAATCACATTTCAATTGTATCTTTTTTGTTTTTTATAATTGTTAAAAATATGACTTAATAACTATTAAAATGTCAGTTGACATGATGACATTTGACATCTTTATTCTGCTTCTTCTCTTGTCCTTTACTATTTGACATCTATCAACTATCAACTGTTAATGGTTATCTGTTTTTTTTTAATATCTATCATATGTCAATTGTCACCTATCACCTATCATCATTTGTTTTTTTTTATAATGATGAAAAATTACTTAATATTATCTATCAAAATGTCAGATAACATTTGCCATCTATCTTCTTCGCGGGTCCTTTATCATCTGCCATCTATCAAGTATCAAATGTCAACTGTCATTTGACAGTTGTTTGTTTAAGCTGTTAAAAAGTGCATAATATCATCATATACCGAAAAACTGCCATGCGTTGTTTGTGTTTTGACAATTGCCACCCTATCAGCTATTATCTGACATTTATCATTTGTAATTATTATTTTTCGATAATTATTTTAGATTGCAAAACGATATTTGTCGAAAAATGTCATTTTTTATATATCATCTGACATGTCAGCTATTATCTAGCATCTATCAACTGTCAATTGATATTTGACATAAATTATCTGTTTTCTGACATTTATCATACGTCAATTGTCATCAATCCCCAGTAATACTAATTGTTTTTTTTAATAATGGTTAAAAATTGCTTAATATTATCATCAAAATGTCAGATGAAATTTGTAATCTATCTTCTTCTTTTTCTTCTCTTGTCCTTTATTATCTGGTATCTATCAAGTATCAACAGCAAGCTATTGGCATTTGTTATTTGTATTATTATTTTTTACTATTTAAAGTTGCAAGACGTTATTTGTCAAAAAATGTCATCTGATATTTATTATATATCATTTGACATCTGTATGTTTTTATAATCGTTAAAATTTCTTATTATTATCTGTCTAAAAAGTCCGCTGTTATTTTTGACATCTGTCAACTGTCAAGTGTCAGTTTTTATTCCGATTTTCCAACAAATATATCTATTTATAATAAGTAAGTGGTCGAAAAATGTCATCTGACATTTTGTTATTATATTTTATCTGACATATGAATGTTTTTTATAATTGTTAAAATTGCTTATTACATTATCTGTCTTAAAAATGTCAAGTGTTATATTTTGCATCTGTCAATTATCAAGTGTCAGTTGTTTTTTATATATGTATATTATCCGTCAATTGTTTTCTGATTTCTAACATCTATCAAATGTCAATTATCGTCTGTTACAAGGCATGTCATTTCTATATTTTTATAATTGTGAAATATAACCTAATTATATTTATCAAAAATGTCATTTGACATTTACCATATATCTTCATTTAGATTCATCATCTATTTCCAAAAAAGTCAACTGTTATCTGACATATGTTAACTATCAACAGTCACCAGTCATTTGACAGTTGTTATCTATATATTTATTTCAACAGTTAAAGAGTTCATAATGTCATTTGTATCAAAAAATTCTATTTGTTACCATCATCTGATATTTATTATCTGTTTTCAAAAATGTCAACTATTATCTGACATATGTCAACTATCAACCGTCAATTGACATTTGTTAACTGTCAATTGACATTTTTTAACTATCAATTATCAACTGTCATTTGAAGTCTGTCATCTATTATTTATATCAAGATTCGAAAAATTCTAAATATTATAAAGGCTCTGAAGGTTCTAATGGTTTTATAAATTCTTAATATTCAAATTCTACAGATTCAAAGATTCTAAAAAACCCTAAAGTTCCTAAGGTTCTAAAGTTTCCAAAAGTTTTAAATATTGTAAAAAAAAAACAAATTCTAAAGATTCAAAAATTTTCAATAAATATAAATAAATTTATGATTCTAAATATTCTGAAAATACTAAATATTTTAAGAAATTTTAGAATATTAAAAAGTATAAAACTTTTAAAGATCTTGAACTTTTTTATTAATCTTAAACATGAAGTGTTTAAACAAATTACAAAATTATAAATTTTTTAAAGAATTTAAAATTAAAATTTTGGAACTTCTATGAATAAAACGGTTTTAATTGATTTCGTGATAAAATTTTAAAATTCGAAAGATTGTAAAGATTCTATAAAACATAAAACATCTTAAGATTCTACAAACCCAAAAATTTTAAGAACTTAAAATTTCGTATACTATAATTCTATAGATTCTAAATATTCTACTAATTCTAAAGAGTTTAAAAATTCTAAAGATTTTAAAAGCACTACAGATTCTAAAGGTTTTAAATATCTGCAATTTCTAACAATTTTAAAAATTCGAATCATTTTAAATATTGTAAAAAAATAAAATTCTGGAGATTATGAAAGTTCTAAGATTGTACAAATTGAAATTCCTCATATGATTCTAAATATTCCGGAAGTGGCAATAATTTTAAAGATTTTTAGAATTTTTAAGGTACTGAGCATTCTAAATTTCAAAGAGATTCTATAGTTTATAAATATTCTAAAGACTTTAAGATTTTAATGATTCTAAAGATATTAAAGATTCTAAAGGTTTTAAAGATTCTAAACATTCTAAAGATTCTAGAGATTTTAGAAAGTCTAAAATTTTTAAAGATTTAAAAATTTTTGAGGATTTTTAAGTTTGTAAAGGTTCAAATTGTTCAATTCTAAAGATATTAAAGATTCTAAATGTGCGATAGATTCTTAAAATTCTAAAAGTTCTAGATTGCAAAGATTCTAAATATTCTAAAGATTTTAGACATTCTAAAAATTCTAAAGATTCTAGAGAATTTAAAGACCTTACAGACATCTGTCTGTTTTTATAATTGTTAAAACTGTTTATAATAACCTCTCTGAAAATGTCAACTATTATCTGCCACCATAGTTCACAACTATAAATTGTTATTTCACATATATTGTCTGTCAACTGTTTTCTAATAACTATTATATGTCAATTGTCATTTATTTTTCATAACTGATAAAGATTACTTAATATTATATATTAAAATGCCAGATGACATTTTCATCCATATTCTTCTTATATTGCTCTTTACTATCTGACATTTAACATTTGACAGTTGATATCAATTTTCATTTGACATTTTTCATCTGTTTATTTGTTTAAGCCGTTAAAAAGTGCAGAATGTCATACATGGAAAAAGTGTCATTTGTCTCAAAATATGCCTTTTGTTACTAGCCAGCTATTATTTGACGTTTGTCATTTGTATTATTATTTTTTAATAATAATAATTTTAATGTTGCAGAACGTTATTGGTCGAAAAATGTCATCTGGCGTTTGTTATATATCATCTGACATTTTTATAATTATTAAAAATGCCTACAGTAATTTGTCTAGAAATGTCAGTTATTATCTATATCAACTGTCAATAGTTATTTGACATATACTATCTATCAACTGATATCTGTTTTTTAACATCTATCATATGTCAATTGTCATCAGTCACCTGACAAATCATTTATTTATTTTTATAATTGTTAAAAATTACTTAATATTATCTATCAAAATGTCATACGACATTTGTCATCTATCTTCTTCATTTCTTGTCCTTTATTACCTGACATCTATCAAGTACCAACTGTCAACCGTCATTTGACATTTTTTATCTATATATTTGATTTAGCAGTTGAAAGGTGCATAATGTCATATATCGAAACACTTTACTTGTGATCCAACAATTGTCATCGAATATGTCATTTGTCTAAAAAAATGTCATTTGTTACCAGTCAGCTATTTGATGACATTTGTCATTTGTACTATTATTTCTTAATAACAATTTAAAGTTGCAAAATGTTATTTGTCGAAAAATGTCATCTGACGTTTGTTAAATATCATCAGACATTTGCATATTTTTATAATTGTTATTAATGCTTATAATAATCTGACACAAAAAAAGTCTGTTATTATCTGGCATCTGTCAACTATCAACTGTCAATTGTTATTTGACATATATTATCTGTTATCTAACATCAATTGCCAATTGTTTTTTATATAATTGTTATAAATTACTTAATGTTATTTATCAAAATCTCAGATGACATTTGTCATCTATCTTCTTTGACAATTGTCATCTGATATGTCATTTGTCTAAAAGAATGCCATTTGTTACTAATCAGCTATTAACTGACATTTATGATTTGTGTTATTATTTTTAATAACTATTTAAAGTTGCAAAACGTCTCAGTTGTCAAAATATGTCATGTGACACTTTTTATATATCATCTGACACTTAAATAATTGTTAAAAATGCTTCTGTCTAAAATGTCAATTTTTATCTGGCATCTATCAACTATCAACAGTTTTTTGACATTTATTATGTGTCAACTGCTATCTGTTTTTTAACATCTACAACATGTCAATTGTCATCTATCACCTAACATATTATTTGTTTTTTATATAATTGTTATAAATTACTTAATATTATTTTTCAAAATGTCAGATGACATTTGTCATTTATCTTCTTCTCTTGTCCTTTATTATCTGACTATCTATCAAGTATAAACTGTCAACTGTCATTTGATATTTTTCATTTGTATATTTCTTTAAGCTGTTAAAATGTACATATTGTCATAATATATCAAAAAAAAACTGTCATTCGTTATTTATGTTCTGAGAGTTGTCATCTGATATGACATTTGTTTAAAAAAAGGCTACATGTTACCAGTCAGCTATTTGGTGACATGTGTCGTTTGTATTATTATTTTTTAATAATTATTTAAAGTTGTCAAACGTTATTCGTCGAAAAACATCTGATATTTTAATAATTGTTAAAAATGCTTGCAGTAATCTGTCGAAAAATGTCATCAATTACCTGATATCTGTCAACTATTAACTGTCAATTGTATTTTGATAAAAATGATCTCTTTTCTAATATGTATCATATGTCAATTGTCATATATCACCTGACACATTTATTTTTTCTTAAAATTGATAAAATGTATAATTGACATAAATGTAAAATGATTTTTCAAAATGTCCGGAGACATTTGTCACCTTTCTTCTTCTTGTTCTTTTGTCCTTTATTATTTGTCATCTATCAACTGTCATTTGACATTTTTCATTTGTTTATTTGTTGTTAAAAAGTATATAATGTCATAATACATAGAAAAACTGTTATCCGTTACTTACTTCCTTACTTCACAATTGTCATTTGATATATCATTTGTTTAAAAAGTGCAATTTGTCACCAGTTATGTGTTAGTATGTCATCTAACATTTTTTGTATAAATTATATGACATCTGTATATTTTTATGATTGTTCAAATTGTTTATTATATTATCTGTCGAAAAATATCATCTGTTATTTTTGGCATCTGTCAACCATCAAATGTCAGTTGTTTTTTGATATATATTATCCGTCGATTGTTTTCTAATTTCTAACATCTATTAAATGTCAATTGTCGTCATGTCATTTCTATATTTATATAATTGTTCAATCTTGATTAGATAATTAAATATTTATTATATATTCAATATAACCTAATTATATTTGTCAAAAAATGTCATCTGACATTTGCCATTTATCTTATCATTTGGATTTATTATAAATTTCCAAAAGCGTCAACTCTTATCTGGAATCTCTCAACTATCAACTGTCATTTGACATTTGTCAACTATCAACTGTCATTTGACATGTGTCAACTATCAGCTGTCATTTGACATTTGTCATCTAAATACAATTAAATTAAAAATACTTGGTTTGTTTGACTAAAAATCATTCCAGAAATATTTGTCGTCTATATATTTATTTTAACAGTTAAAGATTTCATAATGTCAACTATTAACTGTCAATTATTTTTTGACATATATTATCTGTTTTCTAACATCTATCATATGTCAGTTGTCATCATTCACCTGTTATATCATTTTTTTTTAAATTACTTAATATTATTTATCAAAATGTCAGATGACATTTATAATCTATGTTTTTCTTCATCTTCTTTTCTCCTTTATTATCTGAGTATCTATCAAGTATAAACTGTCAACTGTCATTTGATATGTTTTATCCTGTATATTTGTATTTGTTAAAAAGTGAATAATGTCACAATACAAACTGACGTCCGTTACTTGTTTTCTGGCAATTGTCATCTGATATGTCATTTGTTTGAAAAAAATGGCTATTTGTTACCAGTAAGATGACATTTGTCATTTGTATTATTAGTTTTTGAATAACTATTTAAAGTTGCAAAACCTTATTTGTCGAAAAATGACATCTGACATTTTGTTATTATATTTTATCTGACATATGAATGTTTTTTTATAATTGTTAAAATTGCTTATTACTTTATCTGCCTTAAAAATGTCAAGTGTTATATTTGGCATCTGTCAACTATCAAGTATCAGTTGTTTTTTTTATATATGTATATTATCCGTCAATTGTTTTCTGATTTCTAACATCTATCCAATGTCAATTATCATCTGTTACAAGGCATGTCATTTCTATATTTTTATAATTGTTAAATATAAACTAATTATATTTATCAAAAATGTCATTTGACATTTACCATGTATCTTCATTTAGATTCATTATCTGTTTCCAAAAATGTCAACTGTTATCTGACATATATCAACTATCAACAGTCTACTATCATTTGACATTTGTCATCTATATATTTTATTTCAACAGTTAAAGAGTTCATAATGTCAATTATCTAGTGCCAATTGCTATTTGGAATATATTGTCTATTTTCTAACATCTATCATATGTCAATTGTTATCAATCACCTGTCATAACATTTCTCAAAAATTACTTAATATTATTTATCAAAATGTCAGATGGCATTTGTCATCTATCTTTTTCTTATCTTGTTCTTTATTATCTGACTATCTATCACGTATAAAATGAAACTGTCTTTTGATATTTTTCGTCTGTATATTTGTTTCAGCTGTCAAAATAAATCGAAAAAACTGTCATTCGTTATTTGTATTCTGACAATTGTCATCTGATATAACATTTGTTTAAAAAAATTTAAAAAAGTTAATATTTGCTACTAGTCAGCTATTTGATGACATCTGTCATTTGTATTATTATTTTTTAATAACTATTTAAAGTTGCAGAACGTGTAATTTGTCGAAAAATGTCATCTGACGTTTTTATTATATATCATCTGACATCTGTATGCTTTATTAATTGTTAAAATTTCGTATTATATTTTCTTAAAAATGTCAACTGTTATTTTTGGCATCTGACAACTATCAACTTTTTTAACAGTTAAAACAAATGATAACTGACAATTGTTATTTGTTATATATTTTCCGTCAATTGTTATCTGATTTCTTACATTTATCAAATGTCAATTATCGTCGGTCACTTGACATGTCATTTGTAGATTTTTGTAATTGTTAATAATTACGTTATTATATTTATCAAAAAATGTCATCCGACATATACCATTTATCTTCTTCTTTTGTTATTTTTTATCTGACACTCACTATTTGTTTCCAAAAACGTTAACTACTATCTGATACCTTTCAACTGTCTATCTATCTATCATTTGATATTTGTCGTCTATGTATTTATTTTAACACTTAAATAGTTCATAATGTCATATATTATAAAACTGTCATCTATTTCTCTGAGAACTGTAACATGATATGCCATTTGTCACAAAAAAATCTATTTGTTACCATTATCTGATATTTATAATCTGTTTCCAAAAACGTCAACTGTCATTTGACATTTGTTAATAGTCAACTGTCATTTGACATTTGTTAATAGTCAACTGTCATTTGACATTTGTTAATAGTCAACTGTCATTTGACATTTGTTAATAGTCAACTGTCATTTGACATTTGTTAATAGTCAATTGTCATTTGACATTTGTTAATAGTCAACTGTCATTGGACATTTGTCAACTATCAACCTTTTTTTTTGGCGTCGAAAGCAAGCAACTATTGTCATTTGTTATTTGTCATCTATATATTTATCTTAACAATTAAAAAGTTCATAATATCATTATTATATTAAACTGTCATCTGTTTCGCTGAGAACTGTAATTTGTATAAAAAAAAACTCTATTTGTTACCATCATCTGATATTTATTATCTGTTTTCAAAAATGTCAATTGTTACCTGACATATGGCAACATGACATTTGTCAACTATCAATTGTTAACTGTTATTTGACATTTGTTAACTGTAAACTGTCAACTGTCATTTGACATTTCTCCCTATAAACTGTCAACTGTCGTTTGACATTTTTCAACTATAAACTGTCATTTGTTGTATACCATCTGTTGTCCTCATATGTTTTTGATACTTATTGAAAACGTGAATTCATACAATTGACAGCTGTCAACCGACATGTGCCAATGTAAAAATGTCATATGACGTTGTCAACTATCATCTGACACTTTTTATCTGTGTGCGAATGTATGCGAATAGTTGTTATCTAGTGTCTGTAAACTATAAACTGTCAATCGTTGTTTGACATACATTATCTGTCAATTGTTATCTCTTTACTGACACAGGTAATATCTCAATTGTTTACAGCTGTCATTTGTTTTAATTGTTAATAATGTGCATAATATAACGAACAAAAAACTGCCATCTGTTGCCTGTGGTCAGGAGCACTATTATCTCCATGGAAAATATTTTACTTGTTAACTGTTAAAAAATGTCATGTGACATTTGTCATCTATCATCCGACATTTATTATCTGTATTATTATAATTATTAATTAATTAATTAATGTATGTTATAAGTCGAAAAATATCGACTATTATTTGCCGTCAACTGTCAACAGTCATTTGACATGTGCGATAAGTAGTTTTTATAGTTATTAAAAATATTTAAGAAAAATATCATCTGTCATTTATTACTTGCCTTTTGTTACCTGTCAACAGTTATCTGATGTTTGTCGTCTGTATATATTTCTAATTATTTATTAAAAGTTTTATAACGCTATCTGTCGAAATGTCATCTGGCATTTGTTATATAACATCTGACATCTGTGTGTTTTAATAGTTAAAAACATGCTATATATTCGTTGAAAAATGTCGCCTGTTATCTGACATCTGTCAACTATCAACTGTCAGTTGTCATCTATTTTCTAACATCTATCTGTCACCTGATATGTCATTTGTATATAGTTTTAATAATTGCATAATATTATCTATTAAAAAATGTAATATGACATTTGTTATCAATCATTTGACATATATTATATGTGTCCGAAAACATCAGCTGTTATCTGATACCTGTCAACAATCTGTCATTTGTTTTATTGTCATTAAAAAAGTGCGTAATATATTGTATCAAAAAAAAAATGTTATTTGTTACTTGTATTTTGAGCTTTTCAGCTGTCATCTGTAACAAACGTCAAGTAACAAACGTCAAATGTCAAATTTCAAAGGTCATCCGGTAACAATTTTAAAACTAAAAATATTAAATAAAAATATTTTATTTCATATATTAAAAATGTCAAATATCATATGTAAAATGCTAAATATCAAATTTTAAATGTCAATTATCCAGTGTCAAATGCTAAATATCAATAGACAAATGTCAAATGCCAAGTATCAAAATGTCAAATGTCAAATGACAAATGTCAAATGCCAAATGTCAAATATTAAATGAGTAATGTCAAATGTTAAAGGTCAGATGACAATTTTGAAATTTAACATATTAAATAACAAAAATTTGATTTTATATGTTAGATATCAATGTCCAATGTCAAATGCTACATGTTAAATTTCAAATGTAGATTATAAAATGTCAAATGTCAGATATCAAAGGTGAGATGGCAATTTAAAAATTGAAAATATACAAACAAGAAATATTTGATGTTATATGTTGGAAATAAAATGTCAAATGTATTTTTATTATATTTTTACTTTCTGTAAACAATGTACAATGGTATTACCCGTTAACAAATAAATAAATAAATGCCTATTATCAAATGTCAAATGTTAAATAACAACTGACAAATGTCAAGTGACAATTTTGGAACGGCAAATGTCAAATATTTCATTTTACAGCCAAAATTTCCTATTGACATACCATCATAAAATAGTCACAAAAAATCGGTGCTATCAATGGCAAAAATATTTCCTCAATGGCAAGAATCACCGGCTGATATTCACCGTCAGCTAAATAATGGGTTGATTGGAAAAACCTGACATTTGTTAGCTGTATCTGTCGAAAAATGTCTGCTGTCTTTCAATTATCATTTATTTAACTTAAAAATAAACAATGTGCATTTCTGCAAAAATGAACATTTTTTTTTCATCTGATTTTCCAACAGATAAATCTATTTATAATAAATAAGTGTCAGTGCAGGTGTAATATTTTTCACTCCATCGATTCTCCGGGACTAGTAAAGCATGGACAGCGCACACTAAACTGGATTCCTACCTGCATTCATGAATAATAATAACATTTCAACTGTTTCCAAGGACGGACGCTGTCATTATTATTTTTCTACGCTCGCATGAATCATCACACAAATAAAAAAAAAACAGGTCGAATTTATTTATACGTATGAATAAATGCAGTGTAATTGTGATTAAAAGAAATAATTAAATTAATAAATAGTAAATTAATTTAATTAGATTATACACATGAAAATCTTTAAACAGATAAATAATATACATTTGTCATAATTATTAATCAAAAATCGAGTTGAAAAAGGAGGTAAAACTATCGATAATGCTTTTTAAATTGTTAATAAATTAACATGAATAATATTAAAATAACAATAATAAATAATTAGAAAAACCTGGAAAACATTTCGTAAATTTACAACGTAAAGGACATTAATACATTTTTATAATAATATATAATATTGTCTAACCTTAATAAACTAGCGTACTCTTGACCTGCGTTAATGCGTAGGTTATTAAGGTAGGTCAGGAGTACGATAGACCAAGGTATTGATTATTGTGATAGGTCAAGGGTACCCTTGAGTCAAAAAATAATCATCAGCGCTATTCCAAGTTTATAAGGCTTTATTAAATGAATATTCTGTTTATTATCGTAATATTATTAATACCATAATTAAAACTGTAAATTAAATATTGATTTTATTACAATATTTAAAGTTGAAAATTTCAATTGATGAATGACTGATTTCATTCATTCAATCATTTTATTCAATTTTTTAAGACCCTCGCTTATGTTTTATTAATTGGAGGGTGGGATAGAGGCCACCCACCCGCCCTACATATACCCAGAAACTTAAATTAAAACATTGCGTTAAATTTCCTGAAAACATCAACTTTAACGGTGATGTATTTTTTGTAAACAAACGAGGGATGGTGATTTTAATAAAATTACATATGTAGGGTGGGTGGGTGGCCTCTATCCCACCTTCCAATTAATAAAACATAAACGAGGGTCTTATATTTATTTTTTTTAAATTCATTAAAATGGTTGAATGAATATATAATCAGAAAAACATACACGCGTGATTTACGGAATAAATTTTACACATCGGAACAAATTTGCATTAAAATTTCCCCTCCAGTTAATTAGCGCGTTCATGTGAGCGTCCGTAGAAAATAAAATAAAAAGGTTAGTGAACGTGAAAAATTATCTGGTGCAGTGAATGGGGAAACAAACTCATTCACGTTGATAGGCAAACATGAAACGTAGCTATTATCACGTATACACACACACATTCTTTTATAATTAAATACTTAAAGCTTGTATGGTGGAAAAATCTGTAAATTATTGTCAATTCTTCTTGAAAATGTTGTTATTAAAAACGTGTAAT
Source organism: Ontholestes murinus (assembly GCA_963969525.1). Taxonomy (NCBI): domain Eukaryota; kingdom Metazoa; phylum Arthropoda; class Insecta; order Coleoptera; family Staphylinidae; genus Ontholestes; species Ontholestes murinus. The sequence continues at coordinate 2,049,801 of OZ018393.1, forward strand.
TTTAATCGTGATAAATTAAATACAAGCGATATTAATTGATGAAAATTTTATGAGGTTCAGTACAGATAATTTATAAGTATGTCGTTTCTTTTACTTCACAGGTGATAGTGATTCTGACCATCATTATGAGACCCTATCCGCACTGAATAACCCTCCCACGACGGAAATTCAAGACGATGAATTCGATTCCTTCGACAGTGACAGCGAATCGGACAATTCGTTCGATAAGGTAATAAATAAATAAATCATTTTCTCGCATTAAATACAACTTTAATATATATTATTAATAATCTGTACTTATTTGTTTCTGTTTGTAGGGAAATAATATTTTGTTTGTTTTGATTTTAATTTATATGATTTTTTAGAAGGACAGTGGAGTCGATATGGGCAACACGCAGCTGCCGGAGCCGCCCAACCAGCAGACCTACGTGCACCGGCTGGCCGCCACCGCCGGCAAGCACATGAAAAAGTGGCGGAACTGGTCGCTGACCAAGAACGATATTACGAAGACCCTGGGCCGGATGACCAAGAGGAAATCGAGGACTGATTTAGATGGTATAGGTGTGTAAAAATTTAATGATATTCATCACTTGATAATAAAAATAAATTACTTATTGTAGATAAAATAATTGAAGAGAAATCACCACCGCTGTCCCTGCCGCCGGATTACGATTCAACCGAATATCAGGACGTAAAGACGAGGGAACCGCCGTCGTCGTGCTACCAGAACGTACAGTTCGCCACTAGTCAAGACAACCAGCAGCAAACGGAACCGACGGAGAAGACGAAGAGTTTGGGACGTAAGGGTTTTCTGAACAAATTCAGGCGGAGCATGTCCATCAGCGGAGAAACGGCTGAACTTAGTTTAAACGGTGGTGATAACAAGGCGAAGAGCACTTTTTACTTAACGGAAACGATAGACGTGGATAGGAAAGAGGAGAAGGAGGTAATAACAACAGCAACACCGCCGACGGTGCCCGTCATAAATTTGACCATTAAAAATAAGACTAGTCCGGCTAGGCCGAGGGTGCCACCACCACCGGCGCCTAAACAAAATTCACCCAATTTAGGTAAGTCGTAAATATATTATTATTAATTACAAAACTAAACCTTATATGTATAACAGATATTAGGAAAAAGGGCAATTCGAAACGTTCAACATCTTGGTATTCCGAATGCGGAGTCTTTAAAAACGCCGAACCTCCACCTACACTCCCTCGCCGGCCCAATACTTTCTGGTACGCTGAAGTAGGGTTGTACAGGTCTAGCAACAGCACACCAAGCACCAGCTCCACGGAAAACAGCGGTAGTCTCACTAACGTCATCATTAAACCACCCGATATACAAGAAGATGATAACGATGATTATTACAACGTCAAAAGCGAAACCGATTATTATAACGGCAGCATACAGAGCTCCGACAGCTACGACACCAAAAAGGACGAGGCTTTCAACAGCCTACCCAACGACCTGCAGCTCCGCCTACAGGACGAACCACTGTACCAATTCTACGACGCCGCCGTGCTCGAGTCGGTATGCAAGGACGGCACGTCGGATTTCGAATACGACGGCTACGAGGAGGTGGGGAAGAAAAACTCGGAAGTCCGTTTAAGCACCAGGCCCTCGGCGATGGAGTTAGTTTCACCGAAATGGAACACCGTTTCCGTCGCCAGAACGCTTTGGTGTGAAATCCCCGAAGTCATACAATCGACAGTACTTAGTACGTACAATAATTCCAAATCATACATCATTTAACTGTTTATATTTTCAGGCACGTTAAGCCTACACCAGAAAAAGTTACAAGAGGCGAAATTCGAGATGCTCACGTCGGAAGCGTCGTATTTAAACTCGCTGAACGTCCTCGCCGATCACTTCGTGAAAACATTCGAAACCTGCGATTTCCTCACCCAAAACGAGAGGGACATCCTCTTTGGAAAGGTCATACCAGGTAATAATATTCAATTAAAAAAAACTCCACTTATTTATTTATAATTTTTTTTTACATACTCAAGTTCGTCGCGTGAACACGTGTTTCGGTTTCTCTTGAATTAATTGCTATTTTACATAGTAAAAAGTAGTGCGATTTGAATCCTTCTTCACCCACACTTAGTTTATCCCTTATAGTTTCGGACTGTGTAATTATCCCGTCGATTTACCAACCAATTATCGTGTAATAAATATATTTGCGATTCCGTTTACCGTTAACGTTAAACGAGGTAGACAATAGTGCCCGGTATCGGTACAGGCAAAAAATAGTTTGATAGTGTTTTATTTGATTTCGTGAACTTGAACTCTCGCTCGCTGTGTAAATAAACTTTAGTAAATATTTACAAAATGAAATGTATAAAATGCGATCAATTTGTCCCGCCCGGTCAAATTAAGGCAGGAGCCTTAAAGTGTCCATCATGCTCCGGATGGTACCATATGGATTGCTCCGGAATCGACAGTGATTACAGAGATTACTATCTGTCTGAAGCCAGGAAATCTGATGGTGATAAGTGGTTATGCAATAACTGTTGTGACCCGTTAACTACAGATCCATGTACTTCAGAACTGGAAGCAGCAATTGATAAGGTACTAAAAGTTCAAATAAAACAATTTAAAAATGAATTATTGAAGACAATCTCAATTGAATTGAATAAAATTCATGCAAATATTGAGGCTGTTGTGCAGAAACAAGTGCAAATGCAATCCGCGCTCAACGAATTAGAAATCAAATGCAGTGGAACGGTGACTGAAGAAGTGTATAAAGAATTAGAAGATCGTAGACGGCGCAGCAATAATGTAATGATTTTTAATCTCCCCGAATCTAAAAAATCAAGTGTGGATGAAAAGAAACATGAGGATAGAATAACAGTTGATAATATAATTGCTGAGTTAGGCATGAACTTGAAACCAGTGGACGTATTTAGAATTGGGAAAAAGGTTAGTTCACCGCGCCCTTTAAAAATAATTTTTTCACAAAGACAGGAAGCTGTTGAGGTTCTTAAGAACAGCAGTCGTATCGCAAATAAGGAAATTTACCTGAAAGCAGATTTAACTACAAATCAAGGTGTTTATTTAAAAAAACTAAGGGAAGAATTAAATACACGCAAATCTAATGGCGAACCAGATCTTACCATTCGATATATAAATGGCTCCCCCACAATCATTTCTAGTAAAGCGAAAAAAAACTGAAAAGTGTAAATGTTTATTTTCATAACGTTGGAGGCTTTTCGCGTAATTTACTTGAGTTCTCATTAAAGGTTGCAACTTCCGATTACGATGTCATAATCATAATAGAAACGTGGTTGTCAGACAAAATTTGTGACAGTGAAATTAGTGTTCCTAACTATAATGTTTTTAGGGCAGATAGAACCTCTCTAACAAGTCATAAGTCAAGAGGTGGGGGTGTTTTAGTGTTAATTAAAAAAGAATTTAAGTGCGCATTAATTCCTGTCTCGGTTAAGAACGTCGAACATTTATTTGTTAACTTAAATATAAATGATAAAAACTATCTGATCGGGGCAGTGTACATTCCACCGGAATCACCGATTAGCCTGTTTGATTCCCACTGTCAAGGCGTTGAAGAAGTTATTAGCAATAATAAAATTGATGAAGTTCTTTTGTGCGGGGATTATAATTTGCCGTCGGACAACTGGGAAAATGATGATATTGGTGTGTGCGTAAATTCTACAACAAGTGATCGTGCGCGCCTACTTATTGATTATTTTAGTTTTTTAAATCTTAAGCAAGTTAATGATATTCCTAATGAGAATAATGTGTTTCTCGACTTAGTTTTTAGTAATAATGATAACGTTTCCTCTAAATTAGCCGATGATCTACTCTGTGAGAATAAAAAACACCACCGGGGCTACAACCTCGTTCTCAACTGTGAAATTGTTAATGAGTTTGCTTACTGCGATTTAATAATCTACGACTTTAAAAATGCTAATTATAATGCGATCAATAACTTAATTTCCAGTGTTATATGGACCGACTATTTCAATTCATGCCCAGATGTCATTAGTGCGGTGGATGTTTTTTATTTATTATTATACGATATAATAGAATTATTTGTACCAAAAAAGAAGGTTCACTGTGAAAGCAAATTTCCAAAATGGTTTAACTATGCATTAATTAATTTGATTAAAGCTAAAAAAGTTGCTCACAAGACATATAAAAATTCTAATAACTATTCAGATTACTTAATATTCAACGACTTGCGTCAAAAGTGTAATTCCCTAAATAAAGAGTTGTATGCAAATTATATACGTAAAATTGAGGATAACATTCATTATAACAGCAATAATTTTTGGAAGTTTGTACAAGATCACAAAAATACGAAAGGGCTTCCCCTAAAAATGTCATTAAATCATATTAAAAGCAACAATTTGCAAGAATCTGCTGATTTGTTTGCCCAATATTTTGGGAGCGTGTATTGTGAGAGTGATGCATCGGGTTCTTGGGGTAATATTGATAATAACGTTCAATGCATTGATCCCTCTTTCTCTTTCACTATTGATTTTATGTGTGTATTTAACGAACTTATTAATTTAAAATCATCCTTGTCATGTGGGCCAGACAACATTCCGTTTTTATTCCTGAAAAAATGTGCATATACTATCTGTTTTCCCCTTACTATGCTTTACAATCTCTCTCTAGAGCAGCAATGTGTGCCTCCCGTCTGGAAAAAGAGCTTTATTACACCCATTTTCAAAAGTGGTGATCGCACCGATATAAATAATTACCGTGGAGTCTGCATTCAAGCTGCTATACCAAAAGTACTTGATAGTCTTGTAAGTAAACAATTGAAATGGACATTAAAAAACATAATAATTGATGAGCAACATGGATTCTCCTCTGGTAAGTCCACAACAACGAATTTACTAGTGTACCAAAATTACCTTTCGGATGCCTTGGAGAGTGGGTGTCAAGTAGATGCCATCTACACTGACTTCTCCAAGGCGTTCGATAAGGTTTGTCATAACGTTCTGGTGCAAAAATTGCGTTGTCTTGGTTTTCCTGATACTGTCGTTAATTGGATCAAGAGTTTCCTCTCGGATAGATATCAGATGGTAAAATTGGGCAATTGTATTTCAGCAGAATTTAAGGCCACCTCTGGGGTACCACAGGGTTCCCATGTTGGTCCAATCTTATTCAATGTTTTTGTTAATGACCTTCCAAGCGTTATAAAGCATAGTGAACAGTTATTATATGCCGATGATTTGAAGTTGTATCATACTGTAAGATCTGAGTCTGATACTGTAAATATTCAAAATGATTTGAATAATCTGTACGAATGGTGTTTGTTAAATAAATTATTTTTAAATATTAATAAATGTAAAACTATAACTTTTAATCGAAATAAAACAATCATTCAAAGCAATTATCATATTAATAATATAACACTTGAACGAGTATCTGGCATCAATGACCTGGGAGTTTATTTTGAAAAGTCTTTGTCATTTAAAACTCACATTTTGTCAATAGTGAACAGAGCTAATAAGATGCTGGGCTTCATTGTGCGAATCTCCTCTGATTTTACTGTTGGCACTTTAAAGATTCTGTATTGCACCTTTGTTCGTTCGATTTTAGAATACGCGGCAACAATTTGGTACCCATATCAACAATATTTAATTAAGGCATTAGAAGGTGTCCAAAATAAATTTTTGCGAATTGTAGCTTTTAAATTAAACATTAGTCGGGTTAATATTAACTATAATGTATTACTGCTAAACTTAAACATGGTGACTTTACTTTTTCGCAGGAATTTATTTGATATGTGCTTTTTATATAAGTTACTTAATGGATATACTATTTGTCCCCCTCTTCTAAATTTGATTAACTTTTGGTATCATAGTGGTGGAACCACTACCAGATCCAAAATACTTTTCAGAGTAAAGTTTCACCGGTTTAATTACTCCAATAATAAACCATTATCCAGGTTGATACACACAGCCAATTGTCTATTGCCTTCTTCAAACTTTGACCTGTTTACACACAACTTTAGATCTTTCCGTAGGGCACTTGCTGTTATGAATCTAGATTTTAATTTTGTATAGTTGTTTATTTAGTTTTAATATATTTTTCGTTTGGTGTATTCGCGATGAATTTATATAGCAGGATTAATTTAAGTCACTACATTTATATTTTGTTAGTTCATATTAATTTTGTAAAAAGAGGAAACTCGTTAATAAATAAATAAATAAATAAATAAATAATTAATTAATACCTAACTACTTAATCAGTTGGATAGATAGATAGATAGATTTATTTATCCATTGTACTTACAAAATAAAGTTTTAAATACATATATAACAAAAATTTTGATTGCATATGGAAAGGCTCGAGTTCATAAAAATATGATCTTCCGCTCGTACCTACAAATGTAACACGTTTTAGTTAAAAATTTAAAAATATTTAAATAGAAGCCTCCACCGTTAACAGTTAATTACTTATTGTTTATTATTTCTTCCATTCTGACCCATTCAGTCTATTCTCATGAAGAATCCAGCGTTGATGTTCTTAGTTAATAATATACAAATTCTGTTTGATATGTCGAAACGCAAAGAATAAACTTTTCTAATTTATTATTTAATTTATTTAATCTATCCTAATTAATTTTATATTGAAGTTAAATGTGTATTTTTTTTTCATCATACAAGTAATTAATAAACTACTTTTATTGTAGTGAAAGAATGCTCGGAAAAACTGTTGCTCGAGCTGGAAAAGTGCTGGCAGGAGAACATCTTGCTGCACGGCATCTGCGAGATCGTCAAGAAGCACGCCGAAGAGAATTTCTACGTTTACGTTTCCTACTGTGAGAACCAAATACTTTTGAACAAGACTCTCAGGAAATTAAAGTGAGTAATTCTTGTCAACTTGTAACTCTAAAATTAATTTGTACCGTTGATACAAACAAATTGCGCGACCTTGAATGAAGGATCATCCGAAGACCTTGAATCATCTGAACGATCTTAAATAACCTTGAAAAAACCTTTGATGATTTTGAATGATTAGAATTTTTAATCAGTTTGAAGCGAGTTGTGCGAAATTATCACTATTGAATTAAAATACTTTATTTCCTTTCTTCACGTTGTTTTTTAAATATCAGATGTACATTTCGAGTACGATAAAAAAATATAAAAGTGAAAGAAGGAAATAACAAAATGTTACATTTTTAACTATTTGACAGTTGATGTTTTTTTTTTTTTAATTACTTACGTTCATATTTTTTGGCAATTGGCAATTTTCATTTCTTAGAACTGATCTTTTAAAATTTTTGACAATTCGAATTTTTACTATTTGCAGTTGACGGCACTTTATATTTTTAATAGTTAACGTCTTGAGTTTTTGCCCATTGACATTTTAAATTACTGACAGTTGGAGAATTTTTAATTTTTAACAGTTTATATTTCTTTTTATTGACAGTCTTATTTTATGATATTTGACAGTTGCTGAAACTATATTTTTAACAGTTGGCATTTTGTACTTTTGACCGTTGGTGAAACTTTTTAACAATAATAAACGCGGTTAAATTTATTTCTTCACTGTTTTGACTTTTTAACAGTTGACATTTCACATATTTAAATGGTGATATTTTTTTAAATGATTACTAACGTTTTTATTTTTTGGCAGTTGGCATTTAACTTTTGACAGTTGATGAAATTTTGCATTTCTGAAAGATAACATTTTAATTTTTAACAGTTGACATAACTAATTATTAAGTTGATTTTTTTTTTAATTTTTGATAGTTGATATTTCTTATTGCTTAATTTTATATTTTATACTAGTTTGCATTTTTACTTTTGACAGCTGTTAAGACCTATTTTTGACAGTTAAAATTTTTCATCTTTGACAGTCGACATTTCAAATTTTTGACAGTTAATTTTTTTATTACTAAAGTTCTTATTTTTTGCCAATTGATATTTGATTAAATTTATATTTCTGATAGATATTCACTTTTTGACAGTTGACATTTCTAATCATTCGCAGTTGACATTTTTAATTACTGTCAATTGACATTTCTAGTCATTGACGGTTGACATTTATAATCATTAACAGTTGACATTTCTTATCATTGACATTGACATTTCTAATCTTTGGCAGTTAGTGTTTTTTTATTAATAACGTTCTTATTTTTTGTGAGATGGCATTTCTAATTCTTGACATTTGACATTTTTAATAACTGACAGTTAATATTTTTATTATTAACAGTTGACATTTCGAATCATTGACAGTTGACACTTATAATCATTGACAGTTGACATTTCTTATCTTTCACAATTGACACTTTTAATATTTGGCATTACTATTTTTTGATAGTTGACATTTTTAAAGACTGACAGTTGATATTTCTTGTTACTGACAGTTGACGTTTCTAATTGTTCACAGTAGATATTTTTTTATTGACAGTTGACATTTCTAATTTTTGACAGTTGATATTTCATAATATTGACAGTTGACATTTCTAATCGTTAACAGTTAACTATTCAACTCATTGACAGTTTACTTTTCTAATTTTTGATATTTTTTTTTTCTAATTATTGACAGTTGACGTTTCTAATTATTTACAGCTATTAATTTTTGATAGTTGATTTACGTTTTTAGTCATAGACAGTTGACATTTCTAATTTTGAGAATTGACATTTTTAATGAGTGACAGTTGAAATTTCTACTTATTGACAGCTGAAATTTCTAATTTTACTTAATAAAACACTGATGTAATGTAAGGTTTCAAAAAATCGTTTTATTGTTGTCATATGTTTGTCATCTACCTGATGAAGCCACTGTGTGGCGAAACAATTGTTGTAGAACAATAAAACGATTTTTTGAAACCTTACATTACATCAGTGTTTTATTAAGTGATAATATGGAGTTTCAACAAGTAACGGCCTCATCAATCCAATATTTCTAATTTTAGCAGTTTGGCAATTTATAAATTTTGACAGTTGACATTTTTATTGACTTTATATTATTGACAGTTGGCGTTTCTAATCATTGACAGTTGATATTTCATACTATTGACAGCTTACATTTCTAATCATTGACGGTTGACATTTTTAATGACTGACATTTGACATTTTTTATCATTGACAATTGGCATTTCTAATCTTTTTATTACTAACGTTCTTATTTTTTGTCAGTTGGTATTTCTTATTTTTGACAGTTGACATTTTAATCACTGACAATTGATGTTTCATATTATTGACAGCTGCTGACATTTCTAATCATTGACAGTTGACATTTCTAATTTTTGACAATTGACATTTCTAATTTTTGACAATTGACATTTCTAATTTTTTGACAGTTGACAATTGTAATTACTGACTGACAGTTGATATTTCTTATTGTTGACAGTTGACATTTCCAATTTTTGACAGTTGAAATTTTAAATGACTGACAGTTAATTTGTCATATTATTGACAGTTGACATTTCTAATCAATTACGACTGTGACAGTTAAAATCTCTAATCATTGACAGTTGACGTTTCTAATAATTGACAGTTGGCATTTCTAATCTTCAACAATTGATATTTTATATTATTGACAGTTCACATTTCTTATCATTGACACTTGTCATTTTTAATGAATAACGGTTGATATTTCTTATTATTAACAGTTTCAATTTTTGGCAGTTGACATTTCTAATAATTGTCAATTGATATTTCTAGTTTTTGACAATAATTGAGTGTCACATTTCTAACTGACAGTTGATGTTTTATATTATTTACCGTGGACATTTCTAATAATTGAGAATTGATATTTCTAATTTTTGACAGTTGACATTTTTAATGACAAACAGTTCACATTATTGACATTTGGTATTTCTAATCATTGACAATTGATGTGTCTAATAATTTACAGTTGACATTTCTAATTTTTAACAATTGATAGTTTATATTATTGACAGTTGAAATTTATAATCATTTAAAATTGACATTTTTAATGGCTAACAGTTGATATTTCTTATTATTGACAGTTGATATTTCTAATCATTGACAGTTGACATATCTAATCGTAAACAGTTGATATTTCAATAACTGTTTACTTTTCTAATTTTTGTTAGTTGATGTTTTTTTTTCTAATTTTTGACAGTTGATGTTTCTAGTTATTGACAGCTTTTAATTTTTGATAGTTGATTTACGTTTCTAATCATAGACAGTTGACATTTCTAATTTTGAGAATGAACATTTTTAATGACTAATAATTGAGATTTCTACTTATTGACAATTGACATTTCTAATTTTAAACAGTTGATGTTTTTTTTTATTTCTAACGTTATTATTTTTTAGCAGTATAACAATTTATAATTTTTGACAGTTGACATTTTATATCGACTGACAGTTGATACTTCATATTATTGACAGTTGACGTTTCTAACCATTGACAGCTTACATTTCTAATCATTGACAGTTGAAATTTTTAATGACATTTGATATTTTTTATCATTGACAATTGACATTTCTAATATTTGGCATTTAATGTTTTTCATTACTAGCGTTCTTATTTCTTGTCAGTTGGCATTTCTTATTTTTGACAGTTGACATTTTAATGACTGGCAGTTGATATTTCATATTATTGACAGCTGCTGACATTTTTAATCATTGACAGTTGACATTTCTAATTTTTGACAATTGATATTTCTAATTTTTGAAAATTGACATTTCTAATTATTGACAATTGACATTTCTAATTTTTTGACAGTTGACAATTGTAATTACTGACTGACAGTTGATATTTCTTATTGTTGACAGTTGACATTTCAAATTTTTGACAGTTGACATTTCCAATTTTTGACAGTTGAAATTTTAAATGATCGACAGTTAATACTTCATATTATTGACAGTTGACATTTTCTAATCAATGACGACTGTGACAGTTCAAATTTCTTATTATTGACAGTTAATGTTTTTTTTTATTACTAACGTTCTTATTTTTTTGCCAATTGTCATTTTTAAATTTAAATTTGATTAAACTTTATATTTCTGAAAGATGGCTTTTTAAATTTTTGTCAGTTGACATTTTTAATTATTGACAGTTGGAATTTCTTAACATTGGCACTTGACATTTCTTACCATTGACAGTTAACATTTATAATTTTTGGCAGTTGACATTTTTAATTATTGCCAGGTTTTAATTTTTGATAGTTGATTAACGTTTCAAATCATTAACAGTTGACACTTTTAATTTTTGACAGTTGAAATTTCTAATCATTGACAGTTGACATTTCTAAATTGACAATTTTCATGACTGACAGTTAATATGTCTCATTATTGACAGTTGACATTTTTAATAACTGGCAGTTAATACTTCATATTATTGACAGTTGAAATTTCTAATTTTTGACAGTTGATGTTTTTTTATTACTAGAGTTCTTATTTTCTTGCAAATTCGCATTTTTAACTTTTGACATTTGATTAAACTTATATATTTCTGAAATATGGCCTTTTCAATTTATGACAGTTGACAATTTTAACATTTTTAATTATTACAAGTTGACATTTATTATCATTGACAGGTGACATTTCTAATTATTGAAAGTTTACATTTCTAATCATTGACAGTTGACATTTCTAATTTTTTGACAGTTGAAGTTTCTATTCATCGACTGTTAATATTTCTAATTTTTGACAGTTGACATTTTTAATTTATGACGGTTGATATTATTTTAACGACCGATAGTTGACATTTCATATTATTGACATTTGACATTCCTAATCATTGAAAGTTGACTTTTCTAATCATTGACAGTTGACATTTTTAATGACTAGCAGTTGATATTTCTAACCATTAATAATTGACATTTCTAATCATTGACAATTGACATTTCAAATTTTTGACAGTTGACATTTTTAATGACAAACAGTTAACATTTAACATTATTGACATTTGACATTTCTAATCATTGACAATTGACAGTTGACATTTCTAATGTTTAACAATTGATATTTTATATTATTGATAGTTGACATTTATAATCATTGTCAGTTGACATTTCTTATTATTGACAGTTGACATTCTCAATTGTTGACAGTTGACATTTTTAATAAGAAACAGTTAAAATTTCACATTATTGACATTTGACATTTCTAATCATTGTCAATTGACGTGACTAATATTTGACATTTAAAATTTATAATTTTTGACAATTGAGATTTTATATTGTTGACATTTTTAATCATTGACAGTTGACATTTTTAATGACTGACAGTTGACATTTCTTATTATTGACAGTTGACATTTTCAATTGTTGGCAGTTGACAGTTTTAATAAGAAACAGTTAACATTTCACATGATTGACATTTGACATTTCTAATCATTGACCATCGACGTATCTAATACTTGACAGTTGACATTTTTAATGACTGACAGTTGCTATTTCATATTATTAAATATTTGACATTTTTAATCATTGACAGTTAACATTCCTAATATTTGTCAGTTGATATATTATATTATTGACTGTTGACGTATCTAATAATTGACAGTTGCCATTTTTGATGACTGACAGTTAATATTTCATATTATTAAATATTTGACATTTTTAATCATTGATAATTGACATTTATAATTTTTAACAGTTGACATTTTTAATGACTGATATTATTTCATATTATTTACAGCTGACATTTCTATCATTGACAGTTGACATTTTAAATTTTTGAGTCTTATTTTTTGCAGTTGGCGTTTCTAATTTTTGGCAGTTGACATTTTTAATTTTTGATAGTTGGTTCACTTTTCTTATCATTGACAGTTGACATTTCTAATTTGTGGCGGTTGATGTTTTGTTTTTATTGCTAACGTTTTTTTATTTTATGATAATTGTCATTGTTAAATTGTGACAGTTGGCATTTTTAATTTTTGACAGTTGACATTTTTAGTTTTTGACAGTTGACATTTTTAGTGTTGGTATTTCTAATTTTTAACAATGGATGTTTTCTTTTCTTTACTGACTTTCTCATTTTTTCTCAATTGGCATTTATATTTTATGACGATTGATATTTTTAATTGTTGGCAGTTTTTATTTTTTGATAGTTAATTGACACTTGTGATCATTAACAGTTGATAATTGAAATTTATAATTACTGAAACTCGGAATTTCCAATTTTTGACAGTTGACATTTTTAGATTTTGCCCGTTGACATTTAATATTTTTGATAATTGTTATTTCTAATTATTGCCAATTGTCAATTCTAATTTTTGACAGTTAACATTTTTAGTTTTTATTCTGAAAGATAGCCTTTTTAATTTATGAGAGTTTACTTTTTTAGTTTTTGGCAGTTGACATTCAAATTTGTGACAATTGTTATTTCTAATTATTGACAGTTGGTATTTATAATTTTTGACTGTTAGCATTTTTTGTTTTTGTCAATTGACATTTCAAATTTTTGTCAATATTGTCAATTTATTTCTAATTTTTGACAGTTGATATTCCTTATTACTGACATTCATATTTTTTGGCAGTAGCATTTTTTGACAGTTGATGAGACTATATATGATTGACAGTTGACATTTAAAATTTTGTGAATAATAGTTAGTTCAAATACAAAATGTTACCTGAGATTCAAACTTATTAATCAGAAAATATAAGTAATTTGAAACGTCAAAAGTACAAAATATCAAACATTTGAAATGTTTTTTTGGAAAAAAAATAAGAAATGCCAAGTGTCAAGAATATAAAATGTCTAGTGTCAAAACTACAAAATGTCTATTGTTCAAAAAATATGTGAATTGTAAAATGTCAATTGATAACCTTATTAATTACTAGAAATAAAGAAAGTCAAGTGTCGAAAAATTAACTCAAAAATATAAAGTGGCAGAAATATAAAACATAAATTGTCAAAAAAATCAGAAAATGTCCTTGTGAACGAAATGTACATTTAACGTTTAATAAACAAGTGAAGTAAAGAATAAACTGAGTGTTATTTTCATTTTTAAAACACTTTACGTAAACCATAAATAGTCAGAAATGTTAATTATCAAAAATTTATAATTATTGTCAAATTGTATAAGAATTATATTTCAAAGATATTAAATGTTTATATCAAAAATGAAAAATGTAAGTAAGTTAAATGTTAACTGTTAAAATTATAAAATGTAAATTGCCGAAAAATAATTGTGTAAAGAAAAAATCGAATTTTATTCTTTGTTTCATATAGAGAACGCCCCGGTTTTGTGGAGACACTAAAACAACTGGAATCGAGTACAGTTTGCCATCTCCTCACTCTACATTCCTTCCTCATGTTGCCCATGCAGAGGGTCACCAGGTGGCCTCTGTTACTGGACGCCGTTTTGAAGAGGTTGTCCCACCAGGACGAAGAATATTTATCCTGTCAATACGCTTTGGCGACGCTCAATAAGGTAATTAATACGCACTTAATTAACACTAATTACGAAGGGAATTTGGTTTCAATTTTAAATTTCCCACAACATCTACAATAGGAAAGAGAGAAAATCGAAATGTTTCTTCACTTACTTACAATAAATGTCACTATTGCACTGATTTTACTAATTGAACTGATAAACTATTAATATTAGAGATATTAAACGAATATTATCGAACAAAACATTTTGTAATTATAGAAATATATTGTTTAAGTTACGTAAAGATTATTATATAGTAAATTGTATTTTGAATACAATTTTGCAATTTTATTCATTATTAACAAAAGATATTTTTGTTAAATTATTTCAGATCGTAAATCAATGTAATGAAGGCGCGCGGCGAATGGAGAGGGTAACCGAGATGCAAAAAATAGCCTCACAATTGGAATTTGGCAGGGGCGTAACACCAATATCTTTAGTTACCGGATCGCGTTGGCTGGTCAGATCTGGTCCTCTTATTCAGATGCAAGCTAGAGGTGATGACATCAAGTTAACGTTCGGAAAGCGGTTCAGTAAAGTCCCGCTGCATCTCTTCCTCTTTAATGATATCCTTATCGTGGCCAAGAGCAGAGGGTATGAAGCGTTGTGTTTAATACGTACACACATGATGATGATTTAAATAATTTTAGGGATGAAAATTATGTCATACAACATTATTGTTATCGCAGTTACCTGGAGATCAACAGTGAAACACTATCTTGCCTGCCTTTGAAGGATACACAAGGCAGACATTTGATATTCCTGACGATATTGGAGAACCACGAAGAGAAAACGATCGAATTGGTATGTATAAATATAATGTGTTGAATGTTATTGATTTTTATGTTTATTTATTTTAGCTGTTATCGTGCAACAGTGAAACAGATAAGGAAAGGTGGTTAGAAGCATTGTCACCACCGAAATCTGAAAACCCGGATGAAACTTTGTATGAATGCTGGGATTGTCCGCAGGTTACCGCCGTTCATACCTACACTGCCAATCAACCCGATGAATTAGCTTTATCAAGGGGAGATATTATTAACGTCACACGGAAAATGGCTGATGGTAATTAAATGTTTGCTTTATTTATTGTGAATTTAATAATAATAATTTTAATTTCCAACAGGATGGTTTCATGGTGAACGCATTAGAGATGGAGAGACCGGCTGGTTCCCGGCCAACTACACCGTGGAGGTGGCTAATCCGCACGTGCGCGCGCGCAACCTCAAACAGAGATATAGACTTCTGGCTTTCTCCGAGAGCTACCTCAAATCGAAATGATTGTCCGGCTCCTCCTCGTCCTGTACATGTACATTCCGCAGTGGTGCTAATTAATTATGTAAATATCCATTGTATAGACTCGTATTTTTTGTTGTCCCAAAAAGTTTTTTTTTTGTATTATATTTTATTTATGTCATTGAGAAGAGTTTGAAATATATATTATATATTTGATGATTAAGACGTGCATTATTGTAAATCCTTACAAATAAAACAAATAGAGAATTTTTTAAGTTAAATCAAATGTATTTTTATGAAAAAATCGTTAATATTTACACATGTCTTTAAATCTCACTTTATCATAGTATAATAATCTCCGTTTCGGATTGATTTGGAAGCGAACATCCGTCCCTTAAAAAATATGTCTTTATAAAATGTTAAAATCTCTCTTATAAAATAACAAATCAGTCGGATTGGAAGCGAGGGAGAGGAGAGGGTGGTGGGTTTTTAGATCCGCATGCGGCTGTGGCCACCACCGCCGGACTTGACGTCGAAGAGCTTCCGCACGAAGTACACCTGGACGGCCGTCGTCACGCAAATCACCAAAATCTGCGCGATCGACCATCTCATCACGTAGATGTTGTTGTCGACGATCAGGTTATAGTCTCGAGCCTCTCTGCCCCTAGAATGGTGCTGATATTGCAACATCTCGTTGATGTTCTTCTCCACGGTTATTAAACCACCCTAAAAATTAAACAATTATTAACGAATAATTTTTTATTGTATTTTTTTTACCGTAAAATTCTCCATGTTCATGTTGATTTCCTCGATCTCTTTAGTGTACTTCTCCCAACGATCGTACCGCACTACGGTGATGTACAGGTTGACCAATTTATCGGCGAACCTGGAGAATTGATTGTCGATGCAGATGGAGTAATAGCCACCGGTGGAACTTTGATCTTGGTACTCGCTGTGAGCTTTCCATTGATAAGGATGGACGATTTGTCCGGATGGATGCCTCACGGCAAATCCGGCCATGTTATCACCACCTCGCAACACCTAAAATTTAAACAATTAAATAAATGTTTAAGTAAAATTAAAAAAATCGTTTATTGTTTAGATTTGCAACAATTTTTTGGCTAATAAATCGTTAAAATTGTAAAAATAATAAATGAAATTTTGGTAGGGCAAAAAAAAAATGAATGTTTTATTTAAAAATAAACGAAAATTTCATAATAAATAAAAAATACATTCTTTTTAAATAAAACATCAAAAAAAAACGCATTATTTCTACTTCCAGTTTAAATTAAATATGCAAAAAAATTATTTAATGCACTACTTCACAACTATGTTTAATTATATGAAAAAAACTAATGCAAAAGCTGATATTAATTGTGTTAAAAGAATAAAACAAGAAGTTGGAGAAAGTATCATGCGCTCTACAATTCTAATTTAAAAAAATAAAAGCAAAACCTGTTTTTATTTACGTTCTGAATTAAGAGTAAGTATCACGTGTTGCATGCACGTGTTTCATGTAAACACAAATTCCACGTTTATCTAACACACCTAAAGCAAAATTATAATTTAAAACAATAATTTTAAACACACTACGTTAATTTTAATCACTCTATACATTCATTTCGGTGTGATGGTAATAAAAAAAACATTAACAAAGAGCAACCTAACGTACACAGAATAACTAAATCCTTATCACACTTTTTCGCTAACGCCTAATCACTTGTTTTATTTACGGGCGAGCGATTAGCGTTATGAATATTCGGAATTCGTGGCATTTCGTACCTGGAAACTGACGAAGAAAGTGGCGCCCGGATTAACATATTGGAAGTAGCAGTCCTCCTTGCCGGGGTCGATGTGCACCTTGTAGTCCATCGCGACGGCGGGGAGGTCTTCGTACCATGGCAGCGTCGGCTCGGTGGCGTAATTCGCGGCGATTATCACACACAAGAGTAGAAAACAGCACTGTAAACTTCGTAACGTGGCAGCGGACATTTCGCGAGAGCCACCGGTTGCAGAACTGGCGCCCACTACAATACACTCGATGGCGACTGGATAACGGTGACTGGGTCACTGAACATGAGGAGGATTTCGTGGCCGATGCGTCGTCGTGGCGTTTCACCACACAAAATGCTCTCTAATTTCTTTTTTTTATATATACTCTGCTAGAAACTCATTCACCGTGAAGCAACTACATCGGTTAATTGAATGCGTAAAATGTTGATTATAAAAATGGTATGTTGTGTATGCAAACAGTCTAAATTAGTAATGTAAGCGGCTATGTAAATTATAATATCTATGTTAATTCACTATCCTGATAATTTAAAGCATGTAGATAAGATTAAATATATTGGATTGTTAGAATGTAATATATAGGCAAACTTATAATCACTGTTAATTATAAAAATGTTAAAAATATTTAACATTATCTATAATCTCTAAAAAGAAATAACTACACAATAAACATTGATTCTAAATTTATATCCCTGTGCTGTAGGTGATTGTTACTATAAGAAAAAATCGTTAAAATTATTAATTAAATTATTAACAGAGTTCTATGGATATTAATAAATTTAATACAGTTACTCACTGACGATGGAGGCTTCTACTTCGTTATACATATTTAATCATAAAATTAAACACTTATTGTGTTTAATTTTATGATTAATACAGTTACATGACGTTAAGTTTCATCTCTTTAAATTATATAACTTTGTTCAGTTATATCAACAAATTTTATTTGCAAACTGAGTTTCTATATTTATTTTTCACTTAACAATTTGATATAGTGTATTCTTCTTAATTATTAGACGATTAGAGTTAATAAAATTAAAATAACAATTAATAATTTTATTAAGAAGAAATTCAGCATTTAAATCAAAGCAATGGATTTATTAATTGATTCACAATAATATAATAATAGAAATGTCAAGTGGTAATCGTTTATTAAAGTATTCAATCTAGAAAATGGTTACGACCGTTACACTGTGAATTGTTAAATTAATAAATTCACAATGTTTAAATTTATGTAGAATTAATCGATGTTAATTAATTAATAGTAATAGTATTACTTAATAGTTTTTTTAAATTTTATATCAATTTAATTTTACAATTTTCGACCGTCATAGTAAAAAAGTTCTAAATAAAATACAATTTTACAATTTTTATTCACTCATAGAATATACGAATGACATAGATGGAAAAGTGGATTTTGCAACTCGAACTTATAAAAACAAAATCCAGATGGCGCCTCAAATTTTCCATAGAATATATTGAGGCAACGATGGACAACTACATTAGTAATATCGTTCTGCCAATGGTTTCAAACATGGATTATAATAATATTCTCAATAAGTGTATGTATTCTCTAATTATGTGAAGATTATTAAATTCCTTTCCTCACTCAAATAGTGAAAAAAGAAATTTAGCTGCCTTTTTATTATTATTATTCTCAATATGTATTATAAACATTTAAACAATGCTGCAATATTTTATTCATTATTCATAGCAAATAAATGTTATAGTTAAAATACAGATTACGCCACATTAATTTATAGATTATTATTATTATTATTATTACATTAACGGATTACGTATTTAAAATATTTAACTATATTTTTTGAGAATAGGAAAATAATGCATTAACCAACACTTTTAATAGGGTAGTATCGAATACCTACAGACTAAAACACCACTCATCCGCAATCGCTGTTGGGAATAGCTTAAGATTATCGGTCTTTTCCAGTCTATTTTATTATCCATATATATCACTCGTATTTTCTATACAGTTGTATATCCATACACAATAGTCTATGGAAAACTTTCTGAGCGCCCTCTTGCATGAAGTTGTCTATCTATGCATTAATATACTCTGTGGAAATTGCGTGTCGCCATCTAGATTTTGTTTCTGAAACTACGAGTTGCAAAATAAGGTTTTCCATCTTTAACTTTCGTATATTCTATGGATGAATAAAATGTGATGAAATTTATAAAATTACAGATTTTTATAAAATTTTAAAAATTAGTTGAATGTAAATAAAAAATTCATTCATGACTACATAGATTTAAATGAATTTTTTAACAGAGAGAGAGAATATATCTCTTTTACAACAATATATTTACATTAAAAATTTTGTGTATAAAATTCGCTATTACAAATTATCAATTGTTTTTTGTTAACTTTTTAATTAAAGATTTTCCCTATATAGAATATATATTACTTGTCCTATATAGAGTATAAAAGGGAAGTAATGTTTTCGTGAATGAAAATGTCTGTGGGCACTGTATCTCAAAAACGAAAGATCCGATTGAGATGAAATTTTAAATTTATGGTTTTATCATGAAAAACTGAAGCTGGAAAGCTTTTGGTGTACATTCATAAATCGAAAGTGGATGTTTACTCGAGGGGAATAAGAAACTGAATCAACTTTATTAAAACATAACTTATGAGACAGTTAACTATTGATAATAGACACATAGTGTTTGAAATGTACATTTAGTGATTAAATAAAATAGTGAAGTAAGAAATATAACTGTGTTTATTTAATTAAATAATAAACTTCGCATAACTCGCAAATACATATTCATAACTTATGAGAACTTTTTTTTGATGTAAGTTACATGAAATTTATATAATAAGTAATTGTAAAGAATACAAAATTATAGCCTTTTTGCGTAAACCTCATAATTTTCGAGAAAAATTTAAGCAAAATACTATTATCGCCACATCTCCATTTTCTAGTTTTTTTTTTACATTTTACAACTTTTAATGAAAACCCTCGCTTATGATTTACTGATTGGAGGGTAGGATAGAAGCCACCCACCTACCCTACATATAAATGATAACTTTAAATACTAAACATTAATGTTTTTCCTGCATAAAAACTAATAAAAATCCTAACCAGTGTTGTAAAATTTATAGACATGTTTTTACAAAAGTGTCAGTTTTAAGATAATTAAAATTTCAACTTTTAAGCACGCTCAATTTTTTTTTCAGTGAAGTTATATAAATTTTACTTAATAATTTTTAATAACGGACTCATCATGAATGATACTGGATAGTTTAATTAAATTATTACAGAAAATTTTGATGTTAAAATCGTTTTTCTGCACAAAGGTCAGATTTTCGTTGATAAATTTTAAATTTCAATCGGGCCCATTTTTATTTCGGTGATGTCGCCAAGGTCAAAACTGATGGTTTACTAAAGACATCTATATGCTGATTTATCCATGAAAGTTTCATTCAATTTTAACTATTGGTGTGTAATTTATAGATATGTTTAAATAATAAATTTAAAAATACGAAAACATTTCGTGAATCTACAACAATGTTGTAGATTCACGAAATGTTTTCGTATTTTTAAATTTATTATTTAATTTTCTACAACGAACTAAAGGATTTTAATACATTTTATTATGTTTAAATAATTCAAATTTTAAGCATAATCCATCTTTTTTGCTAAAGTACTGATGATTTTAAATTAAATGTTCTTCATAAATAATCCTGGATAGTTTCATTATATTATCAAGACGTATTTTGAAGTTAAAAACCGTTTTCTGTAAAAAGTCAGATTTTCATTATAAAATTTTAAATTTTTAATCAACGCTATTTTGATTTCGGTGATGTCACCAAGGTCAAAACTGATGGTGAATAAAGACACTTATACGGTGATTAATCCATCAAAGTTTCATTATTATTGTTTTCAACGGGTGTGTAATCTGTAGATAGAATAAAATTATGAATATTAAAATTTCAATTTATAAGCGTGCCCAATTTAATTGTGATAAAGTTACATACATTCTAACTGGTGATTTTTATTAACACACTCGCCATGAGTAATCCTAGATAGTTTCGTTACATAATCATAACGAATTTTGAAATTAAAATCGTTTTTCTGCGAAATGTCAGATTTTCAATAATAAACTTTTTAATTTTTAATCGACTCCATTTTGATTTCGGTGATGTCGGCAAAGTCGAAACTGATGGTGAATGAAGGCACATGTATGGTGATTAATTCATTAAAATTTTATTCAATTTTATCCACGGGTGTAAAATTTGTAGACGTGTTTATGCATAAGTGTCAGTTTTTTGATAATTAAAATTTCAATTTTTAAGCACGCTAAATGTTTTTTTCGGTGAAGTTATATAAATTTAACCTGGTAATATTTAATAACACATTCATCATGAATGATACTGGATAGCCAATCAATAATTGAAATTTATATGTATATGTAGGGTGGGTGGGTGGCCTCTAACCCACCCTCCAATTAGCAAAACATCTTCAAAAATTATTTGAAAAGTTTGTTTGAATAAATCTATTAAAATTTCTAATATGTTTATTTTCGTTTTAAAATTTTTAATTAAAACCCTCGCTTATGTTTTACTGATTGGAGGGTGGGATAGAGGCCACCCACCCACCCTACATATACATATAAATTTCAATTATTGATTGTCTAGCGGTTTGGAGTAAAATTAATTACAAAACTTTTTGAATGAAAGAGAAATCAAAAAAGTAGTTTACCTTTGTGAATAAATTGGTAAAAATTTAATGCATGATGGGTGGGCTGACTTTAAATTTAGATTAGATAATATTAGCTATAGTAACATAGTTTGAATTTGTTTTATTTTTTATTACACAAAGGGTTTAATTGTTGTTACCAGCGAAATCATCAACGATTACCAATAAAGTAATAATGTATATGTAGGGTGGGTGGGTGGCCTCTATCCCACCCTTCAATCAGTAAAACATCATCAAAAATTATTTGTAAAATTAGTATGAATATACCTCTAAAAATTGCAATTATGTTGTGTTTATTTATATTTTACAACTTTTAATTAAAATCCTCGCTTATGTTGTACTGATTGGAGAGTTTTCGAAAAAAATGAAATAGGATGATTTTACTTTCTATTGGTCATGTATCTAGAAGTTCTTTGTCTGAATCAAGTACGGCAATTTTAAAACTCTAAACTTAAATTTAGATTCTGCTTTATTTTTTATTACATACAATATTTTATTGTTTTTTAGGCAGCAAAATCATCAACAATTAGTATTTAAAGTTATCATGTATATGTAGGGTGGGTGGGTGGTCTCTATTCCACCCTCCAATCAGTAAAACATAAGCGAGGGTTTTAATTACAACTTGTAAAATGTAAAGAAATATAAAAAATCATGATGTGGCCATCATAGTATTTTCCTTAAATTTTTCACGAAAACTATTAGGTGCATTTGTTTATTCCCTTTAACTTTTCGTTGAAAAGTTATGTAATATTTTTTCAAATTTAGAAAAATATCGAGAAAAATCAAAACATTCACTTCCGGTTTATGAATGTTTACCAAAAGTTTATTCTATATAGGGAAAGTAAGTTAAAATTGACAAAAATGTTTAGTTGAAAATCTTTAATTAAAAGGTTAACAAAAAACAATTGATAATTTATAATAGTGAATTTTATACTTACAATTTTTGATGTAAATTTATTGTTGTAAAAGAGATATATTCGCTCTCTATCTCTTAAAAAATTCATTTAAATGTATGAAATGTTTTATTTACTTTTAACTTTAGATACTAAAAAAAAATCACAATTCTGTAATATTATATAAAATTAATCACATTTTATTCACCCATAGAATATACGAAAGACATAGATGGAAAACCTTATTTTGCAACTCGTAGTTCCAGAAACAAAATCCAGATGGTGACACGCAATTTCCACAGAGTGTATTAATACATAGATAGACAAGTTCACTTTATTTATATTTTACAACTTTTAATTAAAACCCTCGCTTATGTTTTACTGTATGGAGGGTGGGATAGAGGCCACCCACCCACCCTACATATACATGATAACTATAATTGCTAATCGTTGATGATTTCGCTGCTAACAACAATCAAATCCTTTATGTAATAAAAAATGAAACAAAATCAAAATTTAAGTTTAAATAAAAACGACTTTCTATAGCTAATCTTATTTAATTTAGACTTTAAGTCTGCCCACCCATCATGCATCAAATTTTTACTAAATTACTCACTCAAAATTTTTACCTTTTTAATTTCTTTTTTATTCAAAGAGTTTTATAATTAATTTTATTGAAAACCACGAGACGATAAGGAATTAAAGTTTATATGTATATGCAGGGTGGGTGGGTGTCCTCTATCCCACCCTCCAATCAGTAAAACATCATTAAAAATTATTTGAAAAGTTCGTTTGAATAAATCTATTAAAATTTGTAATAATATGTTTATTTACGTTATACAATTTTTAATTAAAATCCTCGCTAATTTTTACTGATTGGAGGGTGGGATAGAGGCCACCCACCTACCCTACATATACATATTAACTTTAATTACTGATCTCCTCGAGTTTTGCAATAACTTTAATTACAAAATTTAAATCAAAGAAAAATAACAAAGTAAAATTTTTGGGTGTGTAAATTAATCATTGTAAGCAGCAAAATCATCAACGATTAGCATTTAAAGTTTTCATGTATATGTAGGGTGGGCGTGTGGCCTCTATCCCACCCTCCAATCAGTAAAACATCACCAAAATTTATTTGAAAAATTTGTTGGAGGATGGGATG
Organism: Ontholestes murinus; assembly: GCA_963969525.1. NCBI lineage: Eukaryota > Metazoa > Arthropoda > Insecta > Coleoptera > Staphylinidae > Ontholestes > Ontholestes murinus. Next base: position 2,073,959 of record OZ018393.1, read on the forward strand.
GAGCGCAACCCACCCACCCTACATATATTTATAAACTTTAATTCCTTATCGTCTCGCGGTTTTCAATAAAATTAATTACAAAACTTTATGAATAAAAAAGAAATTAAAAAGGTAAAATTTTGGAGTGAGTAAATTAGTAATAATCTGATGCATGATGGGTGGACAGACTTAAAATCTAAATTAGATAAGATAAACAATTGAATGTCATTTATATTTAAACTTAAATTTTGATTTTGTTTTATTTTTTATTACATAAAGGATTTGATTGTTGTTAGCAGCGAAATCATCAACGATTAGTACCTAAAGTTATCATGTATATGTAGGGTGGGTGGGTGGCCTCTATCCCACCCTCCAATCAGTAAAACATAAGCGAGGGTTTTAATTAAAGTTGTAAAATATAAACAAAGTCAACTTGTCTATCTATGCATTAATACACTCTGTGGAAATTGCGTGTCGCCATCTGGATTTTGTTTCTGGAACTACGAGTTGCAAAATAAGGTTTTCCATCTATGTCTTTCGTATATTCTATGGGTGAATAAAATGTGATGAATTTTATAAAATTACAGAATTGTGACTTTTTTAATAATAATTTTAAAAATTCGTTCGATGTAAATAATTTTTTTTATTCATAACACATATAATTGGGTTGATTGAGTTACTTGCAGATAATAATAACTTTCTTCAATAATTAGAAAAAACACGAAAATATTTCGTAAAATCTAAAACCAATTTCTTCAATATTTTATTTTGATCCAGATGTACATTTCGGATACAAAGTGTTCAATATCAGAGGTTTTTTTTAATTTTTAAGTGTTTTAATCAATGTCATGATACATAGATTTAAATGCAATTTTTAAGAGAGAGTTTTATTTTTATAGAAATAAATTTACATTAAATTATTTTATGAAATCCTGTTGTTTTTCTACTTTTTATTGTTTTCGCTATTATAAATTATCAATTGTTATTTAATTAACTTTTTAACTAATAATTTTTAACTTAACGTTTTTTGTCAACAGTCCTTTTTAATACAGAATTGTTTTTATTTTTATTAGTCACTCTTTTTATTGATTGTCAATCAATTATTTTGTAATTATAAGCTTTATTTAATTATTAAATCAATTTTCTTAGTTTTAATTCAATCATTATTATACAAATATCTCATAATTTCTATTAATTATTTGTTCTTTTACAATTGCAGATTATTCTGATGTAAGATTCAATTGTTTTTGTGCCTTTTTTTATTAAATCTATATATCGTTTTAATTCTCTAATTAAGATCATAGGTCTGCGTTAATAAATTAAATGTACTGAAATAAGTAAAATTAATTGTTTTTACAAATTATTTATTTACATTCTGAAACACAATAAATTAGTTACAATTTTTTTAGCACTAAAACCTAATATAGGCAAAGAAATTTGTATTGCTTGATGAACTTTAAAAAGGTAATTAATAATTATATTGTTCGTTATTAAATTGGTTTACTTATGTACTAAGGAAATAATATCTACGTACAATATTGCTTAGCATTAAAATATCACAATAATGAGTACTCTATATTTTTAATTGATTAATTTAACTATGGATGGTTTTCGAATTACGTAAATTATTATTTTTTTTAACGAAATTTCAGATACATAATCAATATTTTACCACTTGTACCGTTTCCTGTTCCAAGGAAATGTTTGAAATGTGTTGGTTGATAGCTAAGACGTTTAGTTTACAACTTTCATTCACCTGAATAAATTTGCGAAATAATTGAAGTGAAAATAAATACACATTTTTGAAAATCTGAGTTACTTACATCTTTAATATACAAAAGTGCAAGTGGTTATCGAAGAGGATTAATATAAAAGTAACTACACTTGAAAGAACATTTAAACAAGCGCGTTAAATGTTTAATTGTAGGGGACGTTTACTTTATGGTAAATCTTGAATTGAATTGTAAATAAAGTGGTAAAACAAAGTGCATTAATGCTAATGATTTAAAAAAACAATAAAGCGAATGCTTTCAATAATGAAATTCCGGTTATTTCGGCGATGATTTATATATAAGAATTAAAATTAATTTCAATAATTTTACGTATTTCGTCAACCAAACATAGTTCTTAAAATATATATTCGTTAGGTGTTACTGCTGCGACTTAAACCGTTATCACTGCTCACACTCTTCCCGTTCGATTCCCTGTTGATGACGGGACTGTTGGGAACGGAATTGTAGTTAGACGTCGGGACGCTGGTGTTTATTTTATTGATGTCCAACATCGGTTGCACTTCGTTTTCGTCGAGGCTTTCGAGATGCTCGCAATAATGCTCACCGCACTGGTTACACGTGAATAGATTCGGTTTGAGCGTAAACTTTAATTTCTGCAAGGAGTAAAAATTAATGATTATCAATTATTAAAAACATTTAAGTGCGTTTACCTCGCGGAAAGTCTTTCCCTCCGCTCGTGCATAGCTGTAAATCATAAACACCGGAATGCAGAGTATCGACAGCGACGTGATCGTCCATCCGATGGCGATGGCCCAGCCTGGATACCTGTAGTTACCATTGTTATACGTGGGACTCTCATAGTCGATCATGTAGAAGATCCAAACAGCTAATAGTAGTAACGGTGATGCGATAGTCCAGCAAAACTTAAAGTACAAACTCGGCTGTTTTCCCGTCATATGCTCCACGTTCTTCGCCAGACGCCACACTCCGTACAACCAGGATACGGCTATGATCTCCATGAAGGCGACGTACATAATCGATATAGAAGCAGCGTAATGATCGATTAGTTGGAAGAAATAGATTCCACCCTATAAAACAAAAATGAATCAATCGAATTTATTAATCAATCAATAAATCAATTACCTTCGTAACGTTGGGTAGACCGCAGAAGAACGAAAAGACGCAGATGACGAAGACCAAAACTTCGTGGCACATCAAATTCTTCTTGATCCAAATCGGAAATCCGTCTTGTATCGATGTTACGACGACTTCAACAATTGCAAACTGAAACAAGTATAATAATTGCAGTTTGTATATAATATTCTTCTCTATTGGAATAAAAACAGTTTTTTATGTCATAATAATCGTTCCTCGTCCATTTAGACAACTTTTTGTTGATGAAAAACTATAGAAGCATAATAAATATGTTTCTTGTGTGTTAAACTTACCTGACTGTTGAGGGCCAAACATAAAAGCATGAAGAAGAAAAGTACAGCCCATACTTGAGCCGCCGGCATTTTCGCCATCGCTTGTGGAAAGATTACGAATATTAAGCCAGGGCCTGAAACGACAAGATTAATAATAAATTGTACTGTAAAAGATTCATAATTAAAATCTTCTCAGTCAAGCTTGTTAATAGCAAAATATAAATTAATTTAATTGGGGGATTTATTAAAGAATATTATATATGATGGCAGTGAGTTGGGTAAAAAAATAAAGGATATAGTTAAGAAATCATTTTTTATGGAAAGAAAATGATTGAAATTATTGGTTAAAACACTTACCATCAGCAACGACATCATCAATCAAAACATTCTTCTCGTGCGCGATGTTACCGATCGTGGCGAACGCGAAGATCCCCACTAATAAACTAGTCAACGCGTTCACCAGCGACACGGCGATGGTGTCGTGCAGGATGTTATTATTGTACTTGTTGTAGCTGGCGAAGGAAATCATACTGCCGAAAGCGATGCCCATCGAGTTGAAGGTTTGCGTGGCCGCGTTCACCCACACCTTGGAATCACCGAGGAGCGCCCACTTCGGCTTGAAGAAGTACTGCATCCCCCTGTTGGCACCTTCGAGGGTGAGCGATTTCGCCATCAGGATCACGATGATGATGAACGGTATGGTGGCGGTGAAGTAGCGCACCCGCGCCGACGACTTGATGCTCTTCCAAATCGCGAAATACACGAGCACCCATGCGCACAACAGGCAGGCGACCAGGTCGTGCCGGAACGGACCCATCGATTCGATGCCTTTCGACATTTGAAGGACTTTATCTCTAAAACGTATTTGTTTATATAATTCAGCTTAATATTCAGATAAATAAAAATTATAGGTATTCCCCAAGGATCGTATTTGGTCCATTCAACAATTTTCTAAGAGAATCAATTGTGTGGATGAAATAAAAATAGTGTTGGTGTATATTAATAGATTAATAAAGCTAAATTTTGATACTACTTCCAAAATAGATTGCTTATTTAATGATTAGTTTAAGTGATAAAAAAATTTAGCTATATGTAAGGATGTAGATTCTACTCACTCATAAAATTCCTCTGCCGGACTCCTGCTATTATTCGGTCTGGTCATATTGTGGGCGTTGTAACACCTCTCCGAATTCCAGGGCTGGAAACAGTCACCCCACGGCTGTATGGGCTTGAACGCGGTGAAGAAGTAATAAATTCCGTACGCTATTATCACACTGTAGTACGTAGACATTAGAAAGGAGATGATCACACTAGCTACACCAGTGCCTGTAAAAATTACAATAGATTAAGGAAAAATGGTATTTCAGAAGTTTGATATATAACAATCGACATTTATTGTTGAACACTTTAACATCTTTTGCCAAACTGCGTTGTTTTATTTCAACGTGTTATGGAGTTTCATCATGTATCCGCCTCGTCAATTCAATATCTTCCAGAAGTTTTCCAATAGACGGCAGAATTAAATGAATACAAATTCAATATTTGTTGTGCTACACTCTTGATGAACGGTATGTATACAATAGGAAAAATTTCCCTAATTCCCTATTTACCTTTAAATAGAGGACATAGTTGCCCAAGGGCACCGATTGGACCACGACCAGTGAACTGCCCTATCGACAATTCCATGTAGAGCATCGGTACGCCGCAAACGATCATGATGATCATGTAGGGGATGAGAAAAACACCTGAAATTTTAAATACTTCTTAGAAAATCGCAAACAATTGAAATTGTAAACATTTCTTCGAAAGTAATTTCAATTATTTCCGTTAAAATCGGAACGCGCATGCTCTTTCGTGTGACCGTCGATGAAATTACAGGAAAGGCTTATTAATTTTTCCGACCGTACAAACGGACACGGCTCTCTGACCCTATTAATGAGCCATCCTCGTCATATTTCACCGTAATTGCAGAAAATAAAAAGGTGAGAAAATTGAGCTATCATTCACTTTATTAAATATATTCTTCTTTGATGATATTGATATTTCGTGGTTATTTTATATTTTAGAAACTTCTATTTTTGAAATGATTATAGTAGATGACGTCTATTCCACCCTCCGATTAATTTAACATTTTTTTGACAGATTCTTATTGATTTCTAGATTTTTTTCTACATTCTTAACAGTTTTCAATAAATTACTCTTCAAAATAAGAGTGTTTATATTTTTCACAATTTCCGGATTTCTAGATTAACCAACAAGTTCTCTTCAACATTCAGAGAATTTTCCAATAATGTTTCTATCATTTTTTTTTTAATTTTCAAGGAATTTTCTTCTAAAGCTCTAAGATTTTCTGCGCTTCCCCCAGATTAATATCGAAACCTGGCACTATTTCAATTTATATGTGATTTTTTATGGCACTTTTAAATAAAAATTATTTAATTACCGAAAGTTTCCATAATTTTCTCCTATTTTTTTCGTTCTCTTTAAAGTTCCTAGGAATTTTTAGCATTTCTTCAAGAGTTCTAAAAGTTTTCGTAAATATTTCCTTATCCACATTCATAGAATTTTTCTTTCAAAATTTAATGTTTTTTAATGGGGCTTTTTTAAAAAAATATTTTGTTCTTTTCTATCGAATTGTTTAACAATTTCTTTTTCAGATTTATAATTTATTTCAAAAATTTTTCTTTTAAAATTTAGATGTCTATTTTTCACTAATGTATATAAATGATAGATGACAGATAGCAAACCAAAGATAATATATGACAGATGACAGTTGACAAATGACAGTTAATTGACGGAGGTTAAAAGATGCCAGTTGACAGATGAAAGTTGGCAAATGACAGTTGACAGAAGACAGCTACAGATGACAGTTGACAAATAAAGATGACAGTAAACAGATGACAAACAGATAACAAATTACAAATGATAGTTGGCAGATAATAGAAAATAGTAGACAAATGATAGTTAACAGATGACAGATAGTAAAAAAACAAATGACAGTTAACAGACGACAGTTCATAGATGGCATTTGACAAATAAAAGTTGACAGATGAAAGTTTCTAGATGACAGATGGCAGATAACAAATGACAGTTGTCAGTTGTCAATTGACAGACGACAGTTGACGGATGACAGATTGACAGTCAGTTGACTGACACGGGTTTCGATTGTTTCCAATAGTTTTCAAAGATTAAACTAAATTGGTGACAGTTAATAGACGGAGGTTAAAAGGTGACAGTTGACAGATGAAAGTTGGTAATTGACAGTTGACAAATGACAGTTAACATATAATAGTTGACAGAAGACAGTTACAGATGACAGTTAACAAATAAAAGATGACAGTAAACAGACGACAGATAACAAATTACAAATGATAGTTGGCAGGTAATAGATAATAGTAAACAGGTGACAGTTGACAGATGACAGATAGTAAATAAGAAATGACAGATGAAAGTTTCCAGATGACAGATGACAGTTGTCAGATGGCACATGACAGATAATAGTTGACAGATAACAGATTGCAGTTAACAATTGGCAGATAATAGTTGACAAATAAAAGATGACAGTTGACAGATGGTAGATAATAATTACAGTTGAAAGACGACCGTTGACAGATGACATTTCATTGATAACATTGGCAAATGACATATGGCAGATAGCAGATGACAATTGGCAGATAACAGTATATATATATATATATAAAATTTGCCAATTGACAGATGGATAACAAATGACAAATGACAGTTGGCAGATAATAGTTGAGAAATAACAGATGGCGGTTGTTGGATGACAGTTGACAAATGACAATTGGCAGATATAATAGTTGACAGAAGACGGTTACAGATGACAGTTGACAAATAACAGATGATAGTGAAGATATAAAACAGATTACAGTAAACAGATGACAGATAACAAATTATAAATGGCATGACAGTAGACAGACAACAGTTCACAGATAATAAATAACACATGACAGATGAAAGTTTCCAGATAACAGATGGCAGATAACAGATGACAATTGACAGATAGCAAATGACAAATGACTGATGGCAGTTGTCAGATAATAATTGGTAGATGACACTTGTCAGATGATGATATTGACAGATAACAGTATATATATATATATATTACAGATGCCAGTTGACAGGTGACAGATAGCAATTGACAAATGACAGTTGGCAAATAACAGATCGTAATTAACAAATGGCCGGTGTTAGATGACAGTTGATAAATAATAATTGGCAGATATAATACTTGACAGAAGACAATCAGCTACAGATGACAGTTCACAAATAACAGATGATAGTTGACAGATAACAAGTTACAAAGTTACAAATGAAGTTGACAGAAATCAGTTAATAGTAGACAGATGACAGATATTAAATGATAAATGGCAGTTTACAGACGACAGTTCATAGGTGGCAGTTGACAGATGATAGTTTATAGATGACAGAGAGTAATTGACAAATGACAGTTGGCAGACGACAGTTCATGGATGATAGTTGACAGATGACAGTTTCCAGATGACAAATAGCAGATAACAGACGACAGTTATAAGATGACAAGTGACAGATAACAGTTGACAGGTGACAGTTAATAGATGACTGTAGTCAAATGACAGTTGACAGATAACAGAAGACATATGACAGCTGGTAGTTGACAATTGACAGATAACATTTGACAAATAATAGATGGCAGTTGACACATGATAGTTGACAGGTGGCATTTCGCAGATGACAGTTGACAGATGATAGGTAGCAAATGACACTTGACACTTGAATGATAATAGTTGACAAAGAACATATGGCAGTTGTCAGTTTGCTGATATCAGACGATAATTGACAAATGACAGTTGACAGATATAACCATTGACAGAAGACAGTTGACAAATAAGAGATTATAGTTGAGATATAAAATAAATGTCAGTAAACACATGACAGACAACAAGTCATAAATGACAGTTGACAGATAATAGGTAATAGTAGACAGATGACAGATAGTAAATGACAATTCATAGATGGCAGTTGACAGATCACAGTTTCAGGTGACAAATGGCAGTTAACAGATGACAGTTGTAAAATGACAAGTGACAGATAACATTTGACAGATGACAGTTAACAGATGACTGTAGTGAAATGACAATTGACAAATAACAAATGACAGATGACATATGGTAGTTGATCGATGACAGTTGTCAGATGAGTAAATGACAAATGAGTTGACAGATGACAGTTTCAGATGACAAATGGCAGTTAACAGATGATAGTTGTAAGATGACAAGTGACAAATAACAAATGACAGATGACATATGGTAGTTGATCGATGACAGTTGTCAGATGATAGTGGGCAGATAATAGTTGATAGATGACAGTTCACAAATGACATTTCGCAGATGAGAGTTGACAGATGATAGTAGTTGTCAGATCACATAGGGCTGATGGCAGATGACAGTTGACCGATGACAGTTGACAATTGACAGATAATAGTTGATTAATAACAGATGGCAGTTAACAGATGACAGTTGTCAGATGGTAGTTGACAGATAATAGTTGATAGATTACGATTGACTGATGACAGTAGTTAACAGATGACATAGAGCTAATGGCAGATATACATAACAGATGGCATTTGACAGATTACAGATAGCAAATGAAAATAGACACTTGAATGATAATAGTTGACAAATAACAGATGGCAGTTTACAGATTGTAGTTGTCAGATGACAACTAAAAAATGACAGATATAACAGATGACAGTTTCTAAATGATAGATGGAATATAATAGTTGATAGATGACAGTTGACAGATGACATTTCGCAGATAATAGTTGACAGATGACATAGAGCTGATGGCAGATGACAGATGACAGTATATATATATATATATATATATATATATATATATATAACAGATGACAGTTGACAGATTACAGATAGCAAATGACAATTGACACTTGAATGATAATAGCAGATGGCAGTTGTCAGATGCCAATCGAAAAATGACAGATATAACAGATGACAGTTGTCAGGTGATAGCTGGCAGATAATAGTTGATAGATGACAGTTGACAGATGACATTTCGCAGATAACAGTTTATTTTTTATTTATTTATTTACGGACACTTAAATGATAATAGTTGACAAATAACAGATGGCAGTTGACAGATGGCATTTGTCAGATAACAAATGACAGTTGACAGGTCGATAGTTCATGGGTGGTAATTGATAGATGACAGATAAATATTAATTATTTTATAGAATCCTGATAAAAAATTAATGAATTGTTTTTAAATTTAAAAAAAATTGGTATCATTGTTACTTAAAGTTAATTTAGAAGATTATTTATTTGAAAAACTTTAATGATAAAAAAAAGTATGAAAAATTCATTAAAAATTATAGAAATCTCGATCAAACATTTTTTTTTGAAATTTGGACAAGGAATTGCTGAGAAATTCTAAACTGTCGCGATTTTGAAAGAAAAAATAGTAGAAATATTACTGAAAAAGTCAAAACGATAATTCCGATTAGCAAAATAAAATTTTCAGAAAATTTCCGAAAAACGGGGAAAAACCTGCTGTACACTTTTAAAATCACAAAAAAAACTTGGAATTTTGAAAAGAAAAATTTTGAATATACATACTATAAATCTTTACGGGCAATTACTAGAAGCTTGATGAAGAGAAATCCTGGAAAAAATATAGAAATTTAAACAAAAATACTCTATAAATATTGAATCCCTAAACATAATATTTATTATTTGAAAGAACTAATATTCTAAAGAAAACTATAGAAAATTGAAAGAAATATTTTTGAAACATTCCAAAATTAAGAAACATTTTCATTAAACAATTTGCGCGGAATAGAAATTAAATAATTAAGAGGATTTGCGTAAATAATTTAAGTATACAGTAAATTTTAGTTAAGTAATTTAAATTACAAACAAATTAATCCATAATATTTTCCGATATCAGTGGATATAAATTATAAATTTACCTAGCGTACTCTTGACCTACCTCAATAGTGCGTGCGTTAAGGCTGGTCAGGAATACGCTAGGTCAAGATATAGTTTATTGTGGTAGGTCAAGAGTACGCTAGGACACACAAATCGGTTTCATATTTAAAATATTTCTAAACCGACGATTCTCTTACAAAATTATTAATATTGTTAATCCCTCACCAGGAAAAATCATTGTATCTTTTTTAAATATTAAAGCCTCTAAAAAACCTCATATTTTCATACGAAATTTCAATGTTTTTTTAATAATAATAATAATAAATATCTTTATTCACATTTTTTCCCCTTTTACAATAATAGTATTTACACTTTGTGCTTTATTTGTCAACGGGCTATCGACCATTGGTCTTTCGGTCCGTTTTCATACAATTTTCTTGTTTACTAAAATTGTAATTATTGGACGTTTTTTTAATACTACAATCAAAACAAATAAGTTTATAAATAAGATTAAAAGGAAATAAACATAAATTATTACTGAAATTTGTCAAATGCAAAATTCAAGTAATAAATTTATGTTTATTTTTTTTTTAATTTCATTCACAAACACATTTGTTATGACGGCAGTATCGGCCAAAACAGTAAACAAAACGCCTAAAACGGAGAGCGAGTGTGGTTTTAATGGATTCGCCAGGTGTGCGGATATTTTGCATACCGATTTGTTCCGTTAATAAATCAAAAAGCGATAAACGTCGCCCACCGCGAAAAGAATGTGTAAAGTTTACCCCACCTCCTTCGCTCTTGTAGCACAAATAGGGAAACCGCCAAACTGAACCGAGGCCCACGCTGTAGCCGACGCACGCCAGGACGAATTGCAACTTGTTGGACCACTGCTGCCGCCTGGGCTTCGTGTAGACGTCGTCGCCGTCCTCCGAACCGTCGCAGCTTTCGTCGAAAAGATACTCCTCGGGAGGCCTGAAATAAAAATCAAATTTATAGAATATATTCATCAAAATGATGATGAACAAAAAACAGCCAATACCTATTTTGGATCCCATCATCGTAGAGCAATTCAAAAGAGTTTTAACATCCTGGATGTACATAAATACAAAAAAAAAAAAACATTCAGGTGACATCTATTATATAAAACGTCCAATTTAGGGAATGCTTTAGCCTATTTTTTCTAAATCAATTCTTTACCTATTATTTGATAATATTTTACTAAGAGATAAGTGAGAAAATTATTCAAGAAATGATTTCTTTATATTTGCCAAAATGATATATTAACTATTTCTGTTTTATATATAAGTCAATTAATTGTATGAATATTTATAAACTATTTAAGTGATTACAATAAATCAATAATTCAAATGGTTTATATCATTTATATTAATAACTAAAAAAACTCACGCGCTGTGTAATTATGTATATTCAAATTGTGCTTATTAAAATGCGCATGAGCGCAGCAACCGTGGGACGTGATTTATGCGTTCGTTATTCAAATTAATTTGAATCAATTCGCTTGATTACGTCTGAATGGGATCCGCATTTTTTTTCCTCTTCATTTCTTTCCCGCGTTATTTAATAATGGCGGCAATTCGTGGGCGGATTATGATTGGACGCGTGAAAGTTTTGGGTTAACGATTTTATGATTATAGTCGTTAAGATTTTTGCGAATCGCTTACGCAATACGCACACTTACTTTCAAGTCTTAATAATATAATTAAATATGTTAGGTTTTTCATCTCCTACTCTTAAAAATACAGTTATACAATAAAGAAAAATTCATTAAAAATTATCTCTCGTAAAGACTTCTGATGAGATTAATAAGATCTCAACTGGTCAATAAAATAATATTATTGGTTTGAAAAGAAATTGATTGATGAGATGTAAAAAGTTAAGGCATTTATAAAAAAATATGGTTTCTGGATTTTTTTCTGATAAAACAATAAAGTAATGAAACTTTTTTTTAAATTAAATAAATCACTAAATATTGTATTTATTTATAATTTACTTGAAAAACTAATCAATTGTCTTAGAATTTATTTTTAACAAATTCATTAGTAAATTATTTACATAAACTTTAAGAATATACTTTTGTGGTAATTGTCGTTATCGAATTAAAACTAAATTTTAACAGCAAATTTTACGAATTCCTCCATGTAAAACTTCTGGTTGTTTGTTATTTTGCAAAAAAAAATTACGTCATAAATTAGCATCGTATTTCCATTGTCTGTGCGAATTATTTGCATTTTTTTATTTGCATAAATTTATTAATAATTAATCGAGTACTCCACGTGTTCATTAACAATTGAAATAGTTCCGTGATTAATTAAGTTCTAATTTGCCATTCATACGCGCCCATATTTTCTAACCACCGCCCACTCGAAAAAATTTGCAATTTTTTTAAATTGATGTATTCAACGTTCTAAAAATTGCCAATTATTCAATTCGCGTTTATTTATGTATGTAAAATACAATCAAGATCAATTTAATAATCACTCTCATGAACATATGAATATATGAAATAATAGCTACCAACTGCTACTTATCAAGTATAAGCTGTTGACGTCACATATTAAGTAACAATTGTCAACTCTTAAAGAAATAAAGTAATAACTATTTGACAGTTGGTAGTTACCATTTGATTTTTGACAGTTATGATTTAATATATACAGTTACATATTAAATCATAACTGTCAAAAATCAAATGATAACTACCAACTGTCAAATATCTAATGACTATTAATAATAAATAATAATAACTGTCAACTGTCACTTTATAAGTATTAACTTTTAATACTAGTGTATTACATGATTATAACTATGTCAACTGTCACACCTATCATATAACAACTATCACATATACCAAGTAATAACTGTCAAACATTTTAAGCAATAACCGTCAACTGTCATATATTAGGTGATAACTTGTCAACGATAAAACTATTAAAATTAACTGTCAGCTATTAAATGTTAATTCTAAACTATTAACTATGAGTAGTCAAATGACAAAAATTAACTATCAAACGTCAAGTTCAACTGTCATGTCATCTGTCAACTGTCGTCATTCAACTGTCATCTGACAACTATCATCTGCCATCAGCACTTTGTTAATTGTCAATTGCTGTCATCTGCGAACTGCCATCTGTCAATCGTAATCTATTAACTACTATCTGCCAACTATCATCTGGCAACTGTCATCTGTCAACTGCCATCTATAATTTATCAACTATTATCTGTCAATTGTCAACTGTCATCTGTTATCTGTCAACTGTCATCTGTCAACTATTATTCATAAAATGTTATCTGTCAACTTTCGTCTTTCAAATGCTATCTATCATAATATCTGACAACTGCAATCAGTCAGTCAACTGTCATTTGTCATTTGCTATCTGCCATCTGTCAATTGTCAACTGTAATCTGTCATATGTTAGCTGTCATCTGTCATCTGTTATCTGCCATCTGTCATCTGGAAACTTTCATCTGGCATGTGTTATTTACTACCTGTCAACTGTCAATTGTCATCTGTCTACCATCATCTGTTATCTGTCAACTATCATTTGCAATTTGTTATCAGTCATCTGTTTTATATCTCAACTATCATCTTTTGTTTGTCATCCAACAACCACCATCTGTTATTTGTCATCTGATAACTGTCATCTGTCAACTACCATTCATAAAATGTCAACTATCGTATTATCTGATAACTGCCGTCTGTCAACTGTCAGCTGTCATTTGTCAATTGCTATCTGTAATCTGTCAATTGTCAACTGTCATCTAACAACCATCTGCCATCAGACCTATGTCATCTATAAACTACTGTCATTTTTCAACTGTCATCTGCGAAATGTTATCTGTCAATCGTAATCTATCAACTATTATCTGCCAACTATAATCTGACAACTTCCAACTATTATTTATCAACTATTATCTGTCAATTGTCAACTGTCATATGTTATGTTATCTGTCACTGGTCATCTGGAAACTGACAGCTGTCAACTGACATCTATCAACTATTGTCTGTTAACTGTCATTTGTCATTTTCTATCTTCCATCTGTCTACTATTAACTGCTATCTTTCAACTTCGTTTATAACTTGTTATCTGCCATCTCTTAATTGTCATCTGTTTTATATCTCAACTATCATCTGTTATTTATCAACTGTAAGTATCAACTGTCATTTTTCAACTGTCATCCAACAACCGCCATCTGTCAACTACCATCTGTTATTTGTCATCTGTCAACTACCATTCAAGAAATGTCATTTGTCAACTGTCATCATTCAACTGCCATCTATCATATTTTCTGACAACTGCCAACATGTTATCTGTCATCTGTCAATGGTCAACTGCAATCTGTCAACTGTTATTTGTTATTTGTCATCTGTCAACTGAAAACTTTCATCTGTCATCTGCCAACTGTCATTCAACAACCGCCATCTGTCAACTACCATTCATGAAATGTCATTTGTCAACTGTCATCATTCAACTGCCATCTATCATATTTTCTGACAACTGCCAACATGTTATCTGTCATCTGTCAATGGTCAACTGCAATCTGTCAACTGTTATTTGTTATTTGTTATTTGTCATCTGTCAACTGAAAACTTTCATCTGTCATCTGCCAACTGTCATTCAACAACCGCCATCTGTCAACTACCATTCATGAAATGTCATTTGTCAACTGTCATCATTCAACTGCCATCTATCATATTTTCTGACAACTGCCAACATGTTATCTGTCATCTGTCAATGGTCAACTGCAATCTGTCAACCGTTATTTGTTATTTGTCATCTGTCAACTGAAAACTTTCATCTGTCATGTTTAATTTACTATCTGTCATTTGTAATCTATCATCTGTTTACTGTCATGTTTTGTTTGTTAACTGTCATATGTAACTTCTTCTTCTGTCAACTGTTATTTGTTAATAACTGTCATTTGCCAACTTAGGTATAAAATGTCATCTTATAACTTCCACCTATTAAATGCAACCATCAGTTACAAGTGTCAACTATCAAACGTCAAAAAAATCAAAAATTAATTGATAAACTGTCAATGTATCAAACACAAATTTAAGCTTTTATTTAACAATCTTTAATTGTCAAACTTGCATAGTTTTAACTGTAAAAAAACGTCAATTGTCAACTGTCTGTTTTCTGTTAACTGTTATTTGACTACAGTCACCTGTTAACAGTCATCTGTCAACTGTTATCTGTCACTTGTCATCTGGAAACTGTGTCATCTGCGATTTGTCATCTGGAAACCGTCATCTGTCAATTACCATCCATAACCTGTTATCTGTCAACTAGCATTTGTCATTTACAATCTATCATCTAGAAAATGATACCTGTCAACAGCCAACTATAAACTGCAGTCTGTTAACTGTCATTAGTCATTTACAATCTGTCATCTGTCTACTTTTAACTGCTATCTTTCAACTTCATTTATAACTTGTCATCTGTTTTATATCTCAACTATCATCTGTTATTGGTCAGCTGTAACTGTTATCTGTCAACTATCTGCCAATGTCATTTGTCAACTGCCATCTAACAACCTCCATCTGTTATTTATCATCCGACAACTGTCATCTGTCAACTACAATTTATGAAATGTCATCTATCAAGTGTCATCTATCTTTTTATCTAACAACTGCCATCAGTCAACTGTCAACTGTCATTTGCCATTTGTTATCTGTCATCTGTTAATTGTCAACTGCAATCTGTCATCTATCAACTGTTATCTGTCATTTATCATCTGTCAACTGGAAACTTTCATCTGTCTTGTGTTATTTACTATATGTCATCTGTCAACTGTCATCTTTCTACTACCATCTGTTATCTGTCAACTGTAATCTGTTATCTGTCATCTGTTTATTGTCATATTTTATTTCGTAATTGTCATATATAACTGTCTTCTGTCAACTGTTATTTATTAACTGTTATTTGTTAACTGTTATTTTCTAAATTAGCTATAAAATATCATCTTATAACTTTCACCTCATAAATGCAACCATCAGTTACAAGTGTCAACTATCAAGCGTCGAAAAAAATCAATAATTAATTGATAAACTGTCAATGTACCCAAACATAAATTTACGCTTTTATTTATCAACCGTTAACTGTCAACTGTATATTGTCTAAATTGCATAGTTTTGACTGTTAAAAAAATCGTTAAATTAGAAACATTCAACTTTAACTGTCAGTTGTCAACAATCAAATGTCAAAAGCTCGACTGTTAACTTTTTTATTGTAATGTTTAACTGTGGAATGTTAAAATTTCAGTATTGATTTATTACTGTCAGTTATTAACTGTCAAATGCAAATAGTTAACATTTAGTTCGAGTGCTGGCTGTTATCTAGGAAATAACAAGTATAAACTGCAAAATGTCAAACATTCAACTATCAATTATCAATGTCAGAATAACTTTGCAACATTTAATTTTAACCAGTCTCAACTAACATTTATTTAAACAGTCTTAATTGTTAACTGTCAAACGTCAAACATTCAACTGTCAACTATAAAGTTTTAAATGTCAAGTCTAAACTGTCAAATGTGGAGAAGAATATCCATAACTTAATGTTTTAAACATTTAAAAAAATATATAAAATAGTCGTTCATCTTAACTAGGAACTAACCTCATTTAACTAATAAATGTCAAAATGTTTACATTAACAATATAAACTGTCAACTAATAATTGTAGATTTAACTGCCAAATATCAAAATAAATTTCCAACATTTAATTTTCACTGTCAATTATCAACTGTCAAATGTCAATATTTAACTTTTAGCTGTAAAATGTTGGCTGTCATCTAGGAACTAACAAATAACAAATTTTAACTGTTTACTGTCAAATGTAAAACTTTAAGCTGTCACCTGTAATTATCACGTTTAAACTGACAAAAGTCAAAATAAATTTTAAAGGTTACATTTTAACTGTCAGTTGTCAAATGTCAATTTGATGTTTATTTCAATCTTTAGCTATACAGTGATTATTATCACCTATAAACTCACAACTAACAACTGTTAGCAACTATTAACTGTCAAATGTTAAACATTCAGCTGTTAACTGTCAAAATAAATCTCCAGCATTCAATTTTAACCGTCAATTGTTTTATAAAAAAATTCATTTTTGAACTGCCAAACATCAAACATGAAACATTCAACTGTCATATTTTTAATTGTCGAGATTAAACTGTCAAATATCAAAATAAATTTATTATATTAAATTTTAACTATCAATAATTAACTGTCAAATATCAAAATTTATTTTCTAACTGAGAAACATGAAACATTCAACTGTCAACTTTTTATTCATCAAGTTTTAACTGTCAAATGTCAAAATAAATTACTAACAGTCAATTATCAACTGTCAAATGACAACATTCACTATTTAGCTAGAAATTGTTGTCACTAACAAATGTTAACCGTTAACTCACAAAAATCACCTATCAACTGTCACAATTGTCAAGTTTAAGCTGTCAAAAATTATTAAATTATTAAATTTTCAACTTTCAAATTTTAATTGTCATTTATCAACTGTGACATGTCAACATTTAATGTTAACAAGTAACAAGGGTTAACTGTTAATTATCCAAAACGTCTAACAGTTTAATTTTAACTGTCAGTTGTTAACTGTCAAATGCCAATTTTCAGCTATTTCAATCTTTAACTATAAAGTATTAAATATCAACAACTATTAGCAAATATTCACTGTCAAACGTTAAACATTCAACTGTCATCTGTAAACTTTTAACTGTCAAATATCAAAGTAAATCTCCAACATTCAATTTTAACCATCAATTGTATTATATCAAAATTCATTTTTCAACTGCCAAACATCAAACATTCAACTGTCATCGTTTTATTTGTCAAGATTAAACTATCAAATATCAAAATAAATTAACTGTATTAAATTTTAACTATTAATTATTAACTGTCAAATGTCAACTTTTTATTTAACAAGTTTCAGGTGTTAAACGCTAAAATCAATTTCTAACATTCAATTTGAGTAATCAAATGGCAACTTTCAATATTTAGCTATAAATTGTTGATTACCACCTATCAACTATCAACTAACAAGTCTAACAGCAACTGTTAACTAAGTTTTAAATGACAAAAGACAAAATAAGTTTTCAGCATTCAATTTTATTTGACAGTTATCAACTGTCAAATGTCAAAATTTAATTTTTAACTGCCACTCGTCAAACTTTTAACTTTTTAATAGTCAAGTTTTAACTGTCAAAGGTCAAAATAAATTTCACAGTCAATTTTAACTGGCAGTTATCAACTGTCAAATGCCAACATTTAATGTTAATAACCAACAAGGGTTAACTGTTAACGGGCTAATGTTAGACATTCAACCGTTAACTTTTAATTATCAAGTTTTAACCATCAAATATAAAAATAAATTTCTAATATTCAATTTTAACTATCAGTTATCAACTGTCTAATGTCAATGTTCAATGTTTATCTGCCAAATGTCACAAATTCAACTGTCAACTTTTTAATTATGTGTCAAACGTCAAAATAAATTTGTCTGTCAACTTTCAACGTGCAAGTGGCAAGTTTCAACTGTCAAATGGCAAAATAAATTTTCAACGCTCAATTTTAACTGTCAGTTATTTACTGCCAAATTTCAACATTGAATTTTTAGCTATAAATTATTGCCTGTCATTTATGAACTAACAATTGACAAGTCTTAACTCTTAACTAACAAACATAAAACTTTCAACTGTCTTATAATTGTCATGTTTAAAGTGTTAAAATGAATTTTAACTGTCGGATGTTAATTGTCAAATGTTAACAATTAACTTTTAACTGAGAAACGGGAAACATTCAACTGTAAACTTTTTAGTTACCAAATTTTAAGTGTCAAACGTCAAAATAAATTTCTAACATTCAATTTTAATAGTTAGTCATCAAGTATCAAATATCAAGTTTTAACTGCCAAAACTCAAAATAAATTTTCAAAATTAAAAGTTTAATTGTGATTTATCAACTGTCAAATGTCAACATTCCAATATTAAATTTTAACTGTCAGTTATCAAGTGTCATATATCGCCATTCAATTTTTAAATGCCAAATGTTAAACATGCAAATGTCAACTTTATAATTATGAACTTTTAACTGTCGTACGTAAATTTTCAACATTCAATTTTAACTGTCAGTTTTCAACTGTCCAATGACAACATTCAATATTTAGCTAAAAATTGTTGACTATCATCTATGAACTAACAACTAACAAATCTATCAACTTCAGTGTCAAGTTTGAACTGTCAAATGGCAAAATAAATGCTCAATTTTAACTCAGTTATTTACTATCAAACGTCAACATTTAATTATTAGCTATAAATTGTTAACTGTTACTTATGAACTATCAACTATCAAGTCTTAGCAGTTATCTCACAAATATCAACTGTTAAATGTCAATTTTTAACTCTAAAATTCAAAATTAATTTTCAACATTCAAGATTAATTTTCAGTTATCAACACTCAAATGCCAATATTTAATATTAAGCTATAAAGTATTGAATATTATACATTCACTTGTTAGCTTTTAATTGTCAAGTTTCCACCATCAAGCAACAAAATAAATTTCCAATATTCAATTTTAACAATCAGTTACGAACTGTCAAATGCCAATTTTCAATTTTAATCTGCCAAACGTCAATCAACTGTCAATTTTTTTAATTGTCAAGTTTTAACTGTTAAAGGTCAAAATACATTACAAACAGTCAATTTTAACTGTCAGTTATCAACTATCAAATGACAACATTCAATATTTAACTATTAATGTAACTGTTAACTGTCACCTTTTTATTTATCAAGTTTTAACTGTCAAACGTCAAAATAAATTTCCAACATTCAAATTTAACTGTCAGTTATCAAGCGTCAAATGACAACATTAAATATTTAGCTATTTATTGTTGACTTTCAGCTATGATCTAACAACTAACAAGTCGGTCAACTTTCAACTTCTAAGTGTCAAGTTTAAAATGTTAAAAGGCAATTTTCAACACGCAATTTTGACTGTTAGTTATTTAATAAATAATTAATAAAATAAATAAATAAATAAACGTCAACATTTAATTTTAATTCAACTGTTAACTTTTAATTTTCAAGTTTTAACTGTCAAGTTAAATTTAAAATGTTCAATTTTTTACTGTCAGTTATTAATCGTCAAATGACAAAATTCAATATTTGGCTATACATTTTTGGTAGTTACCTATTAAGTAACTATTTATCTATTTTATTTATTTAAATCTTTGGTTTTCTATAATGACAACTGATGACAGATTGACGTATTAAAATTGACAGATGACAGATTGGCATATTAAAAGTGACAAATGACAAATTGATAATAATTGACAAGTGGCAGATGACAGATTGACAAATTAAAAGTGACAAATGACAAATTGATAATAATTGACAAGTGACAGATTGTCATATTAAAATTGATATTAATTGACAAGTGACTGGTGACAGATTGACATATTAGAATTGATAAATTGATAATAATTGGCTATCAAAATAAATTTCTAATTAATTAAATTTTAACTGTGAGTTATTAACTGTCAAATGAAAACATAAATTTCCAAAATTTAGTTTTAACTGTCAGTTACCAACAGTCAAATTTCAACATTCAATTTTTAACTGCTAAACGTTAAACATTCAACTGTGAACATTTTAATTGTCAAGTAATAACTGTTCACCGCCAAAATAAATTTCCAAAACTCAATTTTAATTGTCAGTTAACTGTCAAATGTCAACATTCAATATTTAGCTACAAATTGTTGATTATCACCGATGAAGTAACAAAAGTCTTAACCATTCATTGACTAATATGATATTTTTAACTTTCAACTTCTAAGTATTAGGTTTAAACTGTCAAATGGCGAAATAAATTTCCAACAATTACTTTTTTACTGTCGGCTATTTACTGTCAAATGTCAACATTTAATTTTTAGCTAAAAATTATTGACTGTCACCTATCAACTAACAACTGATTAGTTTTAACGTTAACTGACAAACATCAAACATTCAGCGTTTAATTGTCAATATTTAACTGTCAAATATTAAAATAAATTTCCAATATTAAATTTTAACTATCTGTTATTAACTGACAAACGTAAATATATAATATTTAATTGCGAAACGTAAAACAATCAACTGTCAACTTTTAACTATCAAACGTCAAAATAAATTTCTAACATTCAATTTGAACTATCAGTTATCAACTGTAAAATTTCAGTAAGGATTAGTTATAAATTTTAATTGTCAAATGTCAACATGCAAGATATAGCTAAACATTTTTAGTGTCAAATGTCGATATGCAACGTTTAGCTATAATTTGTTTAGCTATGAATTAACAGCTAACAAATGTTAACCGTTGACTGTCAAACATCAATCTTTTAACATTTAATTGTCAAGATTTAACTGTCAAAATTCAAAATAAATTTTCAACATTACATTTTAAATGACAGTTATCAACTGTCAAATGGCAACATTCAATACTTAACTATAAATTGTTGACTGTCACCTATGATCTATCAACAACAAGTCTTAACCACAAACGTTAATCATCAACTGTCAATTTTATTGTCAGTTATTAACTGTCAAATGTAAATATTCAATTTTTAACTGCCAAACGACAAATATTCCCCTGTCAACTTTTTAACTTAAAATGTTCAACATTAACTATTAAATGTCAAGTTTGCTTAAGTTATTTTTTAACTGTTTAATGGTATTTAATAAATGCCAAAATAAATTTCATAACCTTTCAATTTGACATTTGGCATTGTTGTCAATATTCAACTGCCATCTGTCAAATTTAAATTATCAACTAATAGGATTAAATGTCAAATTTGTACCACCAGATATAAACTAAATTTGACCAAGAGATAAGTGAGAAAATTATTCAAGAAAAATGTAATATTTAATTGTCAATTTTAAGAAGCAAGCTCGAAAATTTTAATTTTCAATTTAAAAATAATTATTAAAATGCAGATAATTTGCGTTTCGCTTTAATAAATCAGTTTAGGGGAATTCGTAGGTGTAATATTTGAGTTTGGATTAAATTAAAGTCGGTTGAGAAATTGGAATTTAGATTACGTCAAAAAGAAAATCTGCTAGAGAGAAAAAAACGTGAACAAAATGATGTACAGTTGGTAACAGATGTAATTTTAGGAAAGTCTGAGATGCTATTATAAATATAACAATGTTATAAATTATAAAATTTTGTTTCTTTTTTAATATTAGGTAATTTTAAATTAAAGCACTTGTTAAGTTTCATATTGTTTTATTCAGTTTCTTGATAGGTGTGTCGGTCAATTACGACCATTCTCAAAGGAATTACAAAAATAACTGACAGTTATTTCGTTTGATGAAGAGTGCAGCGCAGAAAGTATATACCGTAGTTTTTTTAAATTAAGAAATTTAAAGATAGTGTTGAATAATTTGCTTATAAACTAAGAACTATAATTTTGACATTATTTTCAGCTCAATCAATAAATGTGTTATAAAATGAATTATATAGTTAGCAGTATCTTTTTTTTAAGGTCTTTCAGCCTTTTAAAATTTTATTTCTTAATGATTTATGTAATTTAGAATGAATTTATAATTTATTTTAATTGTATTAAAATATCCCTATGGATTTTAAAAGCCCTTAGGCGTTTTCTATATTTTATTTCGATGTTGAACAGTGATTCATAAGTTTTGACGCAAATTTCATTTTGTATATGTGCATGACATTTTGAAATAAAGAAATTTTATTATTATTATTATTAATTTAAAATCTTTACACAATGATAAATTTATATGCAAAATAAAATCAAACAAGTGGTTATAATTTTATGTACAAACTTGTAATGTAAGTTTTTGTTCATCCCTGAGGATAACATATGTTCTATTTAATATGATTATTTATTAATGTCACGGTAAATCCAGTTAAAACCAGCACACGATAACGCCCATCATCGCGTATCGTTATCAGTTTCACATTTAATCAAATTAGCGCAATCGCTCACACTGGAAGACAGTGATTTATTCTTCCTTCGTGTTTGCTGTGAGAAAACAAGGACGGTGTGCACACATACACTCACACACACACACCTCTCAAGATAATGGCTGATAAGACCGTTCCCGGCAACGAGATAACCCTTTGGCTTCGAAATCAATTTGGCGAAAGCCGGACAGACTGCGCGCAGACAAGACAAGTGTTTCTTTCGTGTAATGTTATGATAATGTATTCACTATCTGCGGTTATGATCTTAATTGCCCGACTGCTCGTCATTTCGAACACGCGCGCTTAATTACCCGGTGACTTTAATGATGGTCGCGTTTTATTAATTATACAAACGTATTGTTTGTCTTACACATACGGGTTAATTGGTTAATTATATGTCGTGCGTTGATTACGTTTGGAGAAAATCACTGTCAGCAACAATGTAAATTACCATAATTATAATAGACACAAAAAATTTCATAACATTTCATTTTAACCACCCTAAATATTTAAACTGTGAGCGGATATACACAGACATACGATGCTAATCGAAAACATAAATTTTATTTAATTGGTTAATTACGTGCAGGAAACCAGAGGGAAAATCCGGTCAAACGTTACATTATTTTCTTTCTTTGTGTTACCATTATTACCATCGCGCAATAATTACAACAATAACTGAAAAATACAAACACACGAAACGCTAATTAATTATAATGGCATTGTGTACCACCGCTGATATCTACAAAAAAAAAGGACGATGTTTTTGATGTTGTGATACCATAGACACGTATTGTTAATTATAACGATGCTACGTGATTATAATTAATTATCTTCATTAAATCTGTGTAATGTATACGTGTACATTATCATTATTCACACACAAAAATGTATAGATTATTATTACTAACATAGCATTAACGTATTTGACATTTAAAAATATATTTATTAATAATTGCAAGATTTTCAAGTATAAAAGAAAATATATTCGAAACGGAAACAGTGATCAATAGTTTGTGAAAACTGTTAATGACTGAACACGTGAGTAACAAACAACCAGTGTAGTGTTTACGAGGACGATCATTTATTATGTAACGTTCCTGAGTTTATGCTTATTGTGTGTGTATGTGTGGGCGAATTGATTTGCAACCCAGTTTTATTTTTCTGAGTTGGTACAAGGATCTCAAGGGGATAAACAATTATAGGTCATCGATATAAATACATCGTAATCTAAAAGCGAATTGAGAGTTTCCTTTATATATTAATTTACAATCAGTTGTTAGTTTATATGTGACAGTCAATAATTTATAGCTAAAATAGATAACTGATAGTTAAAAAGTGTTGTCAATTTATTTTATCAGTTAAGAGTTTAACCTTAACACTTAGAAGTTAGTCAATTAACATGTATGACTTGTGTTAGTTCATCGGTGAAAATTAAGAATTTATAACTAAATATTGAATATTGCCATTTCATATTTGACAGTTAACTGACAGTTAAAATTGAGTGTTGGAAATTTATTTTGGTGAAAAACAATTAATTCTTGACGATTAAAAAGTTGAGAGTTGAATGTCCAACATAATAATAATAATAATAATAATAATAATAATAATTTATTGGTGCTAATAACTTTTAGTTTTACACAGGTCATGGACAATTGATAAGTTTGCATGCTTATATTAAAAGTAAAACAATAAAATAAACATATAGACTAAAAATTAAATACCGTATAAATCACAAATAGCAGATATCAGCAGATATATAAAAATTAATAATAATAAATAAGAATAAATTTGGCACATCATGGAATTAAGGTACTAAAATATACATGTTAAAATATTAAAATATACATGTTAAATTATTGAAGGTGAAAATAAAATAAAATTTTAAAAAGTACAATATTTTAGCAGTTACAAGTTAAAATAAGTTTTAAAAGTAATATACAAACAACAGGCATTAAATAATAAATAGTACAGTGTATTTTTATTAAATAATCCGTAAAATTAACTCAGTAACACGTAAAAGTAAAACAAACATTATAAAAAGATAAAAGAGTATTAGTAATGGTGGTACAAAGATGACATCAAATTTAATTAGAGGGCGATACTTGGCAGTTAATGGTCACTAGTTTTAGTTCTTAGGTGACATTCAATACTTTATAGCTTAAAATTAAATGTTGACATTTAATAACTGACAATTAAACTTCCATGCGAGTTTTAAAATTAAAATTTAACAGTAATTAACCGACAGTTAAAATTGAGTCTTGGAAATGTATTTTGCCATTTGATAGTTTAAACTTGACACTTTAAAGTTGAAAATTGACAGAATTGTCAGTGATAATTCATAGGTGTCATTAAATAATTTATAGTTGCGAGTTGAATGTTAACATATGACACTTCAAAATTTTAACAATTGACACTTAAATCTTGAAGATTGATAGGTGACATCTGACAGTTGAAAGTTTGATTTTTTAGAGTTAACGGTTAAAACTTATTAGTTGTTAATGCATGGGTGACAGTCAACCTTTTAAAGCTCGCAGTTAAAGGTTGACATTCGACAGTTGATAGCTGACAGTTAAAATTGAACGCTTGAAATTTATTTTAACGATTTTGACTATTTAAAAGGTGACAGTTGAATGCTTCACATATGGCTGTTAAAATGTTAATTTTGATATTTGACAGAATACTTTAAATTTCTTTTGATATTTGAAAAAAATGTAAATCGCCAACTGTCAATTGTCAAACAATGTTTAGTTGTTAATTTAAAAGTTAAATATATTCTGACATTTGACATTTTTTATTTTGACATATATTGTAATGGCCTTCCGTAAATAAATAAATAAATAAATAAATATTTTTTCAAAATAAAAAATGTCAAATGTCAAAATATATTTAACTTTAGAAAAGTGTAAAATGTCAGCTGTCAACTGTCTATAATTGATTACCTGTAAACTTTCAAAGTTTTGAGTTTTAGCAAAAAAAAATCTATAACGTGAACTGCTAAAATATGAAATGTCAATTTTCTCTAAAAATTAATAGCTAAACCGTTTTTTGACATTTAACAGTTGACGTGTTATATATTCTTAAAATAACAGTTGAATATTGTTTGACATTATACATATTATGTTTCGACAGTTGACATTATATATTTTCTCTATATTTAGTTGTCATTTATAGGAAATGTAAAATATTAGTTGTCAATTGTCAAAAACTGTTTGGCTGTTAATTTTCAAAGAAGATGTTTAACGTCAACTATCAAAATATATTGAACTGTTATTTTGGAAACAGGGAAACGTCAAGTGTCAAATGTCAAAAATGGTCAACTGTCAAAATATAAAATCTATGTTAGATGCCAAAATATGAAATGTCAAAATATATTTAACTGTTATTATTAGAAAATATAAAATGTCAGCTGTCAAATGTCAAAAATTGTCAAAAAATATTGAACTGTTATTTTTAGAAAATGTAAAACTTAAATGTCATATATCAAAAATGTCTAACTGTGATTTGTAGCAAAAAAAATGTATAATGTCAACTGTCAAAATTTAAAAAAAAAATGCTTACATGTTAATTTTCAGAGAAAAAAAATTTATAACGTTAATTGTTAAAAGATGAAATTTCAAATGTTAAAATATATTCAACTGTTATTTGTGGAAAAAGTCAAATGTCAAATGTCAAAAATGGTCAATTGTCAAAATATAAAACCTGTTAGATGCCAAAATATGAATTGTCAAAATATATTAAACTGTTATTGTTAGAATATATATAAAATGTCAGTTGTCATGTGTCAAAAATTGTCAACTGTCAAAATATGTCAAAATATATTGAACTGTTATATTTAAAAAAGGTAAAACTTAATTGTCAAATATCAAAAATGTCTAGCTGTGAATTGTAGCAAAAAAATTTTTAATGTCAACTGTCAAAATATAAAAAATGCTCACATGTTAATTTTCAGGAAAAAAATTGTATAACGTTTATGATCAAAAGATAAAATGTCAAATGTCAAAATATATTCAACTGGTATTTGTTGAAAATATAAAACGTCAACTGTCAAATGTCAAAAATGGTCAACTGTCAAAATATAAAATCTATGTTAGATGCCAAAATATCAAAATATATTAAACTGTTATTGTTAGTATATATAAAATGTTAGCTGTCAAATGCCAATGTCAACTGTCAGAATACAAAATGTCAAAAAATAATGAACTGTTATTTTTAGAAAATGTAAAACTTAAATATGAAATATCAAAAATGTCTGGATGTAATTTGTAGCAAAAAAATGTATAATGTCAACTCTCAAAATATTTAAAAAAAATGTATAACGTTGTTGTGAAAAGCTTAAATGTCAAATGTTGAAAAATATTCAACTGTTATTTGTAAAAAGTCAAGTATCAACTGTCAAAATATATAATCTATGTCAGATGCCAAAATATGAAATATCAAAATATATAACTGTTATTGTTAGAAAATATAAAATGTCACCTGTTAAATGTCAAAAATTGTCAACTGTCAAAATATAAAATGTCAAAAAAGAATTAACTGTTATTTTTAGAAAATGTAAAACTTAAATGTCAAATATCAAAAATGTCTAGCTGTGATTTGTAGCACAAAAATGTATAATGTCAATTGCCAAAATATAATAAAATGCTTACATGTTAATTTTCAGAGAAAACAAATTATAACGTTAATTGTCAAAAGATAAAATGTCAAATGTCAAAATATATTCAACTGTTATTTGTGGAAAATGTAAAAAGTCAAGTGTCAAATGTAATAACTGGTCAACTGTCAAAATATAAAACCCGTGTTAGATGCCAAAATATATTTAACTGTTACTTGTCTTACATTATATTTTAATTAATATGTTAGTATTTATTTAATAATTATTTGTAATTCTATTTATTGTATTATGTTCTAATTGACGATGTTATACCATGTATGGTGTTTTCAAATATATATTACTACTACTACTACTACTACTACTACTACTGTTAGACAACATAAAATGTCAGCTGTCAAATGTAAAAAATTGTCAACTGTCAAAATATAAAATAAACTGTTATTTTTAGAAATTGTCAAATGTCAAACATTTCTGGCTGTGAATTGTAGCAAAAAATGTATAATGCCAACTGTCAAAATACTAAAAAAATGCTTACATGTTAATTTTCAGAAGAAAAATGTGTCAAAATATAAAATGTCAAGTCTCAAAATATATTCAACTGTTATTTGTGCAACATGTAAAAAGTAAAGTATCAAATGTCAAAAATGGCCGACTGTCAAAATATAAAATCTATGTTAGATGCCAAAATATAAAGTGTCAAAATATATTCAACTGTTATTGTTAGAATATATAAAATGTCAGCTGTTAAATGTGTAAAATTGTCAACTGTCAAAATATAAATTGTCAAAAAATAATAAACTGTTACTTTTAGAAAATGTGAAACTTAAATGTCAAATATCAAAATTGTCTAACTGTGATTTGTCAAAAAATAATGAACTGTTACTTTTAGAAAATGTGAAACTTAAATGTCAAATGTCAAAAATGTCTAACTGTGATTTGTAGCAAAAAAAGTGTATATGAACTGTCAAAAGATAAAATGTCAAATGTCAAAAAACTGTTAGTTGTAGAAAATGTAAAAAGTCAAGTGTCAAAATATAAAAACTATAGTAGATGCCAAATTATGAAATGTAAAAAGATATTCAACTGTTATTGTTAGAAAATACAAAATGTCAGTTGTCAAATGCGAAAAAATGTCAAATGTCAAAATATTTTTAACTGTTATTTTTAGAAAATGTCAAATGTCAATATTGTCTAGCTGTGATTTGTAACAAAAAAAAATGTATGTCAACTGTCAAAATATAAAAATATACTTAAATTTTAATTTTTAGATAAAAAAATTATAACGTTAATTGCCAAAAGATAAAATGTCAAAATAAATTCAACTGTTATTTGTGGAAAATGTAAAAAGTCAAGTGTCAACTATCAAAATATAACATCTATGTCAGATGCCAAAGTATGAAATGTCAAAATATATTCAACTGTTATTATTAGAAAATATAAAATGTCAGCTGTCAAATGTCAAAAATTGACAACTGTCAAAATATAAAATGTCAAAAAATATTAAACTGTTACTTTTAGAAAACGTAAAACTTATATGTCAAATGTTAAAATATCTAGCTGTGAATTGTAGCAAAAAAAATGTATAATGTCTACTGTCAAAATATTAAAAAAATGCTTACATGTTAATTTTCAAAAGAAAAAATGTATAACGTCAACTGTCAAAATATGAAATGTCAAATGTCAAAATATATTCAACTCTTATTTGTGGAAAATGTAAAAAGTCAAACTGCCAAAATATAAAATCTATGTCAGATGCCAAAATACGAAATGTCAAAATATATTCAACTGTCTAGTAATTCTTAGAATATATAAAATGTCAACGTTCAAATGTCAAAAATTGTCAACTGTCAAAATATAAAATATCAAAAAATAATTAACTGTTATTTTTAGAAAATGTAAAACTTAAATGTGAAATGTCAAAAATGTCTGGATGTGTTTTGTAGCAAAAAAATGTATAATATCAACTGTCAAAATATAAGAAAAATGCTTACATGTTAATTTTCAGAGAAAAAAAATGTATAACGTCAACTGTCAACATATAAAATGTCAAATGTCAAAATATATTCAACTGTTATTTGTGGAAAATATAAAAAGTCAAGTGTCAAATGTCAAAAATGTTTAACTGTCAAAATATAAAATCCATGTTAGATGCCAAAATATATTTAACTGTTACTGTTAGACAATATAAAATGTCAGCTGTCAAATGTAAAAAATTGTCATCTGTCAAAATATATTGAACTGTTATTTTTAGAAAATGTCAAATGTCAAAAAAAGACTAACTGTTATTTGTAGCCAAAAATTGTATATAAAAGATAAAATGTCAAAATATATTTAACTGTCATTTGTAAACAATGTAAAAAGTCAAGTGTCAAAATATAAAATCTATAGTAGATGCCAAAATATGAAATGTCAAAATATATTCAACTGTAATTATTAGAAAATATAAAATGTCAGCTGTCAAATGCCAAAAAATGTCAACTGTTAAAATATAAAATGTCAAATGTCAAAATATTTTTAACTGTTTTTTTAGAAATAGGAAAACGTTAAGTGTCAAATGTCAAAAATGGTCAATTGTCAAAATATAAAATTTATGTTAGATGCCAAACTATATATATATATATATATATATATACTATATATTTAACTGTTATTGTTAGAAAATATAAAATGTCAGCTGTTAAATGTCAAAAATTGTCAACGCTCAGAATATAAAATGTCAAAAAATAATGAACTGTTATTTTTAGACATTGTAAAACTTAAATGTGAAATGTCAAAAATGTCTAACGTTAATTGTCAAAAGGTGAAATATCAAGTGTCAAATGTCAAAAATGGTCAACTGTCAAAATATAAAATCTATGTTAGATGCCAAAATATGAAATATCAAAATATATTCAACTGTTAAAATATATTGAACTGTTATTTTTAGAAAACGTAAAACTTAAAATGTCTGCCTATGATTTGTAGCAAAAAAATGTGTAATGTCAACTGTCAAAATATAAAAAAAATCTTACATGTTAATTTTCAGAAGAAAAATGTTTGACGTCAACTTTCAAAATATAAAATGTCAAATGTCAAAATATATTCAACTGTTATTTGTGGAAAATGTAAAAAGTCAAGTGTCAAATGTCAAAAATGGCCAACTGTCAAAATATAAAATATGAAATTTCGAAATATATTCAACTGTTATTATTAGAATAAATAAAATGTCAGCAGTCAAATGTCAAAAATTGTCAACTGTCAAAATATAAAATGACAAAAAATAATGAATTGTTATTAAATGTTAAATGTCGAAAATGTCTAGCTGTGAATTATAGCAAATGAAATGATATCAAAATATAAAATATGTTTACATGTTAATTTTCATAAAAAAATGTGTAACGTTAATTGTCAAAATGCCAAAATATATTTAACTGTTATTTGTGGAAAATGTCAAAAATGTTCAGCTCTGATTTTTAGAAAAAAATCTATGTCAGGTGAAACGTCAAATGTCAAAATATATTTAACGGTTATTGTAGGAAAATGTCAACTGTTAAATGTCAAAAAAAATGTTTACTTGTTAACTTTCAGAGAAAATGTATTATATAACGTCATTTGTAAAATTGTATAAAATGTCAAAATATATTTAATTGTTATTTTTAGAAAATGTAAAACTTAAATACCAAATGTCAAAAATTGCTGGCTCAAAAAATTTATGGTTAACTGTCAAAATATAAAAGGTCG
Organism: Ontholestes murinus; assembly: GCA_963969525.1. Classification (NCBI taxonomy): domain Eukaryota; kingdom Metazoa; phylum Arthropoda; class Insecta; order Coleoptera; family Staphylinidae; genus Ontholestes; species Ontholestes murinus. The sequence continues at coordinate 2,105,387 of OZ018393.1, forward strand.
AATATCAAAATATAATAAACTGTTTCTTTTAGAAAATGTAAAACGTCATCTGTCAAATGTCAAACAATGTTTACATGTCAATTTTCAGAATAAATGTATAACATCAATTGTCAGAATATAAAATGTCAAATATCAATATTTTTAGAAAATGCCAGCTGTCAAATTTCAAACAATGTTTACCTGTCAACTTCTATAGAAAAAGGTCAATTGTCAAAATATGAAATGTCAAAACATATTATACTGTTACTTTCCAAAACAAAAAAAACTGTAAACCTTTAGTGAAAATGTATAACGTCAACTGTCAAAATATAAGAAGTCAAGAAATATTATATACAATTGTTATTTTTGGAAAATTAAAAAAAAATGTTTAACTGTGATTTTAAGCTAAAAAAACCATAACGTCAACTGTCAAAATAAGAAACGTTTAATATTTAAAATATATTCCTCTGTTGTTTTCAGAAAATGTAAAATGTCAGTTAAAACTTAATGTTAGAATTTATTATGATCATTTGATATTTAAAACTTTAAAACCAATCAAACTTGACAGTTGACAGTTTAGAGTTAAATGTTTGACATGTGACAATTGACAATTAGTTATTAGTTAGTCATTAGTTCATATATGACAGACAACACTTTCTAACTAACATGAATGAATACTGACATCTGACAATTAATAACTAACAGTTAATAATGAGTTCTTGGTAATTAAATACTAACAGTTGAAAATCGACAATTGATAAGTGATAGTTTAAATTTGTTAGGATTTCATACCTCACAGTTGACAATTACATATTCTCTTTATACTTAACAGTTCATAGTTAGAAATTAATTTGATAGTTTAAATTAAGCAACTGATACATCGAAACAGTTGACGGTTAAAATTGACACTTGGTAGTTCAAATATGACAATTGACACCTAAATTTGACAATTGACATTTGACAGTTAATAGTGAGTTATTGGCATTTAATTACGAACGATTGGAAACTAACAAAAGAAGTTTGTTAGCACTTGACACTTAACAACAGACAGTTGACAGATAAATATTGGTTTCATAACTGACAGATGATATTTGATGATAAAATTTACTTTTTATTAGTTTAAATGTAGCAATTGGCATAAAAAATAAAACAGTTGAACGGGTGAAAAAATAACAATTTGTAGATGATAGTTTCTAGTTTAAGTTCACAGTTAACACCTAAAGTTATGAGTTGACATTCTATAGCTGAGAGTAGACATTAAAAAAATCTTTTTATTTATGTTATTTAAAGTTTGATTTAAAGTTGAGTTTACAATTGATAGTTGACAGTTTCTAGATGAAATTTGACAGTTTAAAATTGACACTAATAGCTGACAGTTACCAGTTAAAAATTGTCACTTAATATATGACAACAGATAGATTTAATTTAACAGTATACAGTTTTTGTTTTATTAATAACAATTGAAAACCGATTATTGACAATTCATAGGTTAAATTTGTTAGCACTTGACACCTGACAGTTGACAGTTAAATATCGGTGACACAGTTGACAGTTTATAGTTGAAAAATAACTGTTGATGAATTATTGACGTTTTGTAGATAATATTTAATTAATTAATTACGTGCACTACAATTGTGAGGATTGCCTTTATAACATCAATAAATCCATTAACTTTATCTACGTCAGCGTCACAAAATCAACACAATGCGATTATCTCAAATAAACTCCAACGTTTAAGACGTTTTTCATTATTATTTCATTACTATCAATATTTAAATTTGTCATTCATTACACGTCCAACCACTTCAATGAAATTTCAATAATCGCCCATCATTGACAAACACTAGAGGTAACCTCCTCGTTCGGCATTCATTTGTTTGCACAGAAGACGCGACCGAAATTTATATATGAAAAATAAAACAGACACAAACCAAATCCGTCCGTGACCCGTTCGACACGCCTAATTAGCGCATATTTTAATTACTTTTCGCTCAGGTAATTAACAATTGTCCAATTGCGCAACTTTGAATAGTGTGTGTGTGTTGTGGTGGGTGCGAGTCGTGATTAAAAATCCATTTGCACGCTTCGATAAAAAAAATAAAAATATATATCAATTACGCCGCGTAAAAAATTTTGAGTTAACACGTACGGATAAATTATTTATATAACTGTTGATGGCGGGAATTGCTAACGCAAACAAATTAGTGTGTAAAAATGCAATAACAAAACTAGGCTGTGGTGTAATGGAAATATATGTGACTCATTTATTTATAATTTTAAAAAAATCAATTATGTAAGCCAATTGTTTTTATATTAATTTAAAAAAACATACTAAACTAAAATTGTAATATATTTTAATTAAATCAAAACTTTCCCGTATTTTATTTAGATTAACTAAATCATTTTATATTGTTTGCTATATAATCGTTACATTTATAAAATGTATAATTATTTCAATGTTTAAATTATATATTTAATAAGAGAGATGTAAAAACTTTCTTAATTTTATTTGAATAGTCTTTGAGGAGGCAAATACATGATGAAACTCAGTATTCATCTGCCTGACGAAGCCACTGTTTCAGTGTTCAACAATAAATGTGAATCCTCCCAACTGTGTTGATTTATTTCAATATCTTTGACTATGTTGAGTATCAAGAACTTCCTGCACTTAAGCTATTAATTTATTAATAATTTTATCTTTACATTTGTTGTGACTTACTTCGAAACGGGAAACCAGAAAACGTTCTTCTCGATGGTCTTCGACCGTCTCCTGAGGGTCAGGTTCAGGGTGGAGTTCACCATCGCGACGACACTCTTGCACTTCTGGACCCCTCCTGGTGCGGTGACGCAAGTTTTATACCCACTGGTACGTCACGTAATTATCGCGACCCGATCAATTTTTAGAGCAAACGTTGTGCAAAATGTGATAATTCACGGTTGACAATAACAATCGAGTGTTTTTTAGAGAAATACGGAAATATCTTACGGTAGGACAAAAATAATTTTGAAGGTATTGCAAATATAAAAGTGTTAATAATTTTAGTTAAATTAATTTCATACCGAATATTTACCGTTAAAAATAAACCAAATATAAACTTATTTGTCTTTATTTATTCAGTATAGTGTAGGAAAAGTTTCATTGTGTATCTGTAGGAAAGAGATAAAACAAATATGAAACCAGTTTAAACAACAATGTTGTATCCTTACTTCAAACTTGTGAAGAAAGGATTGAAAAAATGTACAGTTGAAATTTTCATATTTGACACTTGACAGTTGAAAATTAAGATAAAAACAGTTGACAGTTTATATTTAACAATTGCAATTTAATCATTGACGGTTGATATCTGATTGCTTCAAATTTAATAATTGACACTTTGACGGATGACACTGATAATGTATAAATGACAGTTGGAATTTGAGACAATTAATAGTTTTAATTTAACTTTGATTAAAAATTAGTTTATATTTAATCAATCGTCAACTGATGATGTAAATTTGACAAATGGCATTTAATTGAGACTTTGACATAAATTTGACAGTTGCCACTTAATATATAACAGCTGTTAATATATTAGAAGCAAATTGACTAATGACTGTAATTTAAGATTTTACAGCTGCCAGTTTAAAAATGCCACTTTGCCACTATTGACAATTGGCAATAGAAGCATTTATGCTCCAACACATTTTAACGCTGAAAATTGAGGTTTGAAAATTGATATTAAATAGTTGACAATTGAAAACTTAACTATTAGCTATTGTAAATTGACATTTGACGTTTGGAATTTAACAACTGATAACTAATGGTTAAAAATAATTATTTAATAGTTCGTAATTAAGAAATTTACAGTTGAAACTTATTAGTATAAATTTGACCGTTTCCTTTTATCGGTTACAAAATAAAATTTGACATACACAAATAATACGGCGGAAGGACCACGTGGTCGATAGCCAAACACTACTACTACTACTACTACTAAAATTTGACTGTAGGCATGTGAAACTTAGTATTTGAAATTTGATAATTGTTTATAAATCCAAATAAAAGTTGAACATACATTCGACATTTGACACTTGGTAAATGACAGCGTTTAATTCATTTTGTAGCAAATTGACATATGACGATTGAAAATTAAAATTCGACAGCTGCCAGTTGAAAATTTACACTTGTAACATTAACACTTAAAGTATAAGCTGACACTTGTTACTTAAAAATTGATAATAGATAAATTTGATAATCGATAATGAAGAACTTAAAGTTGACAGTTGACACTTAATAAATGCCATTTAAAAGTACACATTTGACAGTTCATATTTGTTGGTTGAACTATGAAATTTTACAATTGACAGTTGTCATTTGTCAATTAATAATAATAATAATAATAATAATAATAATCTTTATTTCCATTAGGCAAAAATACAGCATAGGAAGTGTCAAAAATTTCAATACAAATAAAATTTAATAGTAAGTAGATATTTAAGTGTATAACTTTAATAGTTGACATTGAATGGTTGTAAATTAAATGTTGACTTGATATTTTAAATATAAGAAATAGACAACTGTCAAATATTACACACGTCAATTGTCAATAATTAGAAATGTCAAATGTCAATAATGTGAAATGTTAACTGTCTGTCATTAAAAATGTCAACTGTCAAAAACTAGAAATATCAATTCTCAATTATTAGAAATGTCAACTGTCAACAATTGGAAATGTCAACTGTCAATAATAAGAAATATGAAAAGTCAGACAATAAAAATATCAATTGTCAGAAATTAGATATTTCAACTGTCAATTATTAGAAATGTCAACTGTCAACAATTGAAAATATCAACTGTCAATAATAAGAAACATCAACTGTCAGTCATTAAAAATGTCAACTGTTAACGATTGGAAATGTCAACTGTTAATAATATAAAATATCATTTGTTAAAAATTACAAATGTCAACTGTCAATTGTCAATGATTAGAAGAATAAAATGTCAATAATGTAAAATGTTAACTGTCTGTCATTAAAAATGTCAACTGTCAAAAGTTAGAAATTTCAACTGACAATTATTAGAAATGTCAACTGTCAACAATTGAAAATGTCAACTGTAAATGATTAGAAATGTCAACTAGTTTTAATTTACTTGTGTATTTTATAATATTTTTACATTCTTGTGAACATTGTACAATGGTATTACCCGTAAATAAATAAATAAATAAATAAATAAATAAATAAACTGTCAATTATTAAACACGTCAATTGTCATTGATTAGAAATATCAAATGTCAATAATAAGAAATATCAACTGTCAGTCATTAAAAATGTCAATGATTAGAAATGTCAACTATCAATTATTAGACACGTCAATTGTCAATGATTTCAAATATCAAATGTCAATAATGTGAAATGTTAACTGTTTGTCATTAAAAATGTCAACTGTCAAAAACTAAAAATATCAATTGTCAATTATTAGAAATGTCAACTGTCAACAATTGAATATGTCAACTGTCAATAATATGAAATATAAACTGTCAGTGATTAAAACTATCAATTGTCAAAAATTAGAAATTTCAACTGGGAATTATTAGAAACAATTGAAACTGTCAACTGTCAATAATAAGAAATATCAACTGTCAGTTATTAAAAATGTCAACTGTCAATGATTAGAAATGTCAACTGTCAATTATTAAACACGTCAATTGTCAATGATTAGAAATATCAAATGTCAATAATAAGAAATATCAACTGTCAGTCATTAAAAATGTCAATGATTAGAAATGTCAACTATCAATTATTAGACACGTCAATTGTCAATGATTTCAAATATCAAATGTCAAAAATGTGAAATGTTAACTGCTTGTCATTACAAATGTCAACTGTCAAAAACTAGAAACATTAATTGTCAATTATTAGAAATGTCAACTGTCAACAATTGAATATGTCAACTGTCAATAATATGAAATATAAACTGTCAGTGATTAAAACTATCAATTGTCAAAAATTAGAAATTTCAACTGGGAATTATTAGAAACAATTGAAACTGTCAACTGTCAATAATAAGAAATATCAACTGTCAGTTATTAAAAATGTCAACTGTCAATGATTAGAAATGTCAACTGTCAGTTATTAGACACGTCAATTGTCAATGATCTTAAATATCAAATGTCAACTGCTTGTCATTAAAACTATCAATTGTCAAAAATTAGAAATTTCAACTGTCACTTATTAGAAACAATTTAAAATGTCAACTGTCAATAATAAGAAATATTAACTGTCAGTCATTAAAAATGTCAACTGTCAATGATTAGAAATGTCAACTGTCAATTATTAGACATATCAATTGTCAATGATTAGAAATATCAAATGTCAATAATGTGAAATGTTAACTGTTATTAAAAATGTCAACTGTCAAAAACTAGAAATATCAATTATCAATTATTAAAAATGTCAACTGTCAACAATTGAATATGTCAACTGTCAATAATATGAACTGTCAGTTATTAAAAATGTCAACTGTCAATGATTAGAAATGTCAACTGTCAGTTATTAGACACGTCAATTGTCAATGATCTTAAATATCAAATGTCAACTGCTTGTCATTAAAACTATCAATTGTCAAAAATTAGAAATTTCAACTGTCACTTATTAGAAACAATTTAAAATGTCAACTGTCAATAATAAGAAATATTAACTGTCAGTCATTAAAAATGTCAACTGTCAATGATTAGAAATGTCAACTGTCAATTATTAGACATATCAATTGTCAATGATTAGAAATATCAAATGTCAATAATGTGAAATGTTAACTGTTTGTTATTAAAAATGTCAACTGTCAAAAACTAGAAATATCAATTATCAATTATTAGAAATGTCAACTGTCAACAATTGAATATGTCAACTGTCATTAATATGAAATATAAACTATCAGTGATTAAAACTATCAATTGTCAAAAATTAGGAATTTCAATTGTCAATGATTAGTAATGTCAATTCTCAATAGTCAACTACTAGTAATTAAAAATGTCAACTGTCAATCATTAGAAATGTCAACCGTGAATGACTAGAAATGTCAACTTTCAATGATTAGAAATGTCAACTGTTAATAATTTTTAATGTCAACTGTCAATAATAAGAAATAATATCATTTTTCATTTTTCAGTTATTAAAAATGTCAACTGTTAACGGTTAACGGGTAATATAAAATATCAATTGATAAAAATTAGAAATGTCAACTGTCAATTATTAGACACGTCAATTGTCAATGATTAGAAGTATCAAATGTCAATAATGTGAAATGTTAACTGTCTGTCATTAAAAATGTCAACTTTCAAAAATTAGAAATTTCAACTGTCAATGATTAGAAATGTCAACTGTCAACAATTGAAAATGTCAACTGTCAATAATGAGAAGTATAAACAGTCAGACATTAAAACTATCAATTGTCAAAAATTAGAAATTTCAATTGTTAATTATTAGAAATGTAAACTGTCAACTGTCAAAGAAATATTAACTGTCAGTCATTAAAAATGTCAACTCTCAATGATTAGAAATGTCAACTATTAATTATTAGACACGTCAATTGTTAATGATTAGAAATATCAAATGTCAATACTGTGAAATGTCAACTATTTGTCATTAAAAATGTCAAAAACTAGAAATATCAATTGTCAATTATTGGAAATGTCAACTGTCAACAATTAAAAATGTCAATTGTCAATAATAATAAATATGAACTGTCGATTATTAAAAATATCAATTGTTAAAAATTAGAAATGTCAACTGTCAATAATATAAAATATCAATTGTTAAAAATTAGAAATGTCAACTGTCAATTATTAAACACATCAATTGTCAATGATTATAAATATCAAATGTCAATAATGTGAAATGTTAACACTGTTTGTCATTAAAAATGTCAACTGTCAAAAATTAGAAATTTCAACCGTGAATGACTAGAAATGTCAACTTTCAATGATTAGAAATGCCAACTGTCAATAATTTTTAATGTCAAATGTCAATAATATGAAATGTCAACTGTTGGTCAAAAATAATATCAACTGTTATAAATTAAAACTGTCAACTGTCAAAAATTAGAAATATTAACTGTCAATGAATAGAAACGTCATCTGTCAAAAATTAAAAATGTCAACCGTCAATGATTAGAAATGTCAAATGTCAATAATGTCAAATATCAACTGTCGATCATTAATAATATCAACTGTCATTAATTAAAAATGTCAACTGTCAATAATAAGAAATATTAACTGTCAGTTATTAAAAATATCAATTGTCTAAAATTAGAAATGTCACCTTTCGATTATTAGACACGTCAATTGTCAATGATTAGAAATATCAAATGTCAATAATTTTTAATGTCAAATGTCAATAATATGAAATGTCAACTGTTGGTCAAAAATAATATCAACTGTTGTAAATTAAAACTGTCAACTGTCAAAAATTAGAAATATTAACTGTCAATGAATAGAAACGTCATCTGTAAAAAAATTATAAATGTCAACCGTCAATGATTAGAAATGTCAAATGTCAATAATGTCAACTGTCGATCATTAATAATATCAACTGTCATTAATTAAAAATGTCAACTGTCAATAATAAGAAATATTAAGTGTCAGTCATTAAAAATATCAATTGTCAATAATTAGAAATGTCAACTGTCAATTATTAAAAATGTCAACTGTCAATTATTAGACACGTTAATTGTCAAAGATTAGAAATATCAAATGTCAATAATGTGGAATGTTAACACTGTTTGTCATTAAAAATGCCAACTGTCATAAATTAGAAACGTCTATTGTCAATGATTAGTAATGTCTATTCTCAATAGTCAACTATTAGTTATTAAAAATGTCATCTGTCAATCATTAAAAATGTCAACTGTCAAAAATTAGAAATATTAACGTCAATGAATAGAAACGTCATCTATCAAAAATTAGAAATTTCAACCGTCAATGATTACAAATGTCAAATGTCAACTGTCGATCATTAGTAATATCAACTATCATAAATTAAAAATGTCAACTGTTAAAAATTAGAAGTATCAACTGTCAACGAATAGAAACGTCAACTGTCAAGAATTAGAAATGTCAACTGTCGATGATTAGAAATGTTAACTGTGAATAATATAATACATCAACTGTCAAAATTTGGAAATGTCAACTGTCAATTATTAGACACGTCAACTGTCAATGATTAGAAATGTCAAATATGAATAATATGAAATATCAACTGTGATCAATTAGAAATGTTAACGGTCCAAAATGAGAAATATTAACTGTCAATGTTTAGAAATGTCAACTGTCAGTAATATGGAATATTAACTGTCAGTCATGTCAACTGCCAATTATTAGAAATTAGAAAGTATCAACTGTCAACGAATAGAAACGTCAACTGTCAATGATTAGAATTGTCAACTGACAATGATATGAAATATCAACTATCAGATATTAGAAATGTCAACTGTTAATGACTAGATATATTAACTATCAACGATTAAAAAAGTCAACTGTCTATAATAAGAAATATCAACTGTTAGTCATTGAAAATGTCAACTTTCAAAAATTAAACACGTCAACTGATAATGATTAGATTAATAATATCAAATCAGTCATAAATTAGAAATGTGAACTGCCAAAAATTAAAAATATGACTGTCACAGTCATTAAAAATGTCAACTGTCAAAAATTTACAAACATCAACTGTTGGTGATTAGGAATGTCAACTGTCGATCATTTGTAATATCAACTGTCATAAATTAAAAATGTCAACTGTTAAAAATTAGAAGTATCAACTGTCAACGAATAGAAACGTCAACTGTCAAAAATTAGAACTGTTAACTGTCAATGATAAGAAATATCAACTTTCTATGATTAGAAATGTTAACTGTGAATAATATAATACATCAACTGTCAAAATTTGGAAATGTCAACTGTCAATTATTAGAAACGTCAACTGTCAATGATTAGAAATGTCTGCAGCGGTCAATTGTATGAAATATCAACTGTGATCAATTAGAAATGTTAACGGTCCAAAATTATTTCTAATTAACTGTCAATGATTAGAAATGTCAACTGTCAGTAATATGGAATATTAACTGTCAGTCAGGTCAACTGGAAATTATTAGAAATTAGAAAGTATCAACTGTCAACGAATAGAAACGTCAGCTGTCAATGATTAGAATTGTCAACTGACAATGATATGAAATATCAACTATCAGTCATTAGAAATGTCAACTGTCAATGATTAGATATATTAACTATCAACGATTAAAAAAGTCAACTGTCTATAATAAGAAATATCAACTGTCAGACATTGAAAATGTCAACTTTCAAAAATTAAACACGTCAACTGACAATGATTAGATTAATAATATCAAATCAGTCATAAATTAGAAATGTAAACTGCCAAAAATTAGAAATATTAACTGTCAATAATTAGAAATTTCAACTATTATTGGGAATTTAAAAAATGTCAAAAATTTAAAATGTCAACTGCCAATAACATGAAATATTAACTGTCACAGTCATTAAAAATGTCAACTGTCAAAAATTAGAAATGTCAATTGTTAATGATTAGGAATGTCAACTGTCAATGATTAAAAATGCCAACTGTCAATGATTAAAAATGTGAATAATGAAAATGATGGTAGCGACCGTTACAATGTGGTAGTTCATTTTAAAATAGTAATTTTGACTTGAGTCAACACTTGATAATGACCTGCAAAGGTCGAAACTATAGTTGTGTCAAAATTGATAATATATTGTAAACTTTGTTGTATATTATATATACAATAAATAGTGCTATAAAAACGTCAAAAACTAATCAAAAGGGCAAATGGAAATAATTAAAGATGTCAACTGTCAAAAATTGAGAAGACCAACTTTTAGAAATATAAGGTTTAATCAAATATCTAAAGTTAAAAATGCCAATTGGCAAAAAAATAAGAACGTTGGTAATAAAACATGTTAACTGTCAAAAATTTGAAATTCTAACTGTCAGAAATTAAAATTTTCAACTGTCAAAAAAGACAGTTTAAACTTTTGATACTTTAAGAGTAAAAATGGACAGTGGAAAATTGATATTAGATTGTTAACAATTTAAAACCAACAGTTTACTGTTGAAAACTGAAAAACAGGTGATTATGTTAATGATAAGATTAACTATTATAATAATATTATTAACTATTATAATTATAATAACTATTATAGTTAAATGTAATAAACTTCTGTAGTTTTTGTTAAATTAAATATTAGATGTATTTATTGTAAACCAAAACGATTGTTACTTTTAGGATGACCCTCGTATAATTTTTCTCAGCCGATTATTTCGGGTGAAGGTGTTTTCGTGAATTGAATGATTGCCGTGTTTTTGATTCAAGTGATATATCATTTAAAAAAAAAGGAACCGTTTGCCCTTCAGGGTTAACCGTATGGGAAATCCGAGGGGAAGTGACAGTTTAATGGTGTTTAAGTGGCAAGAGGTCCACACAACACACACACACACTCACACGCAGGGTCACTAATTTCGTTTAATCGGATCCGAGGGTCACGGGATTCGCGCAATTTTGCAACAATTTAAATAAAAAATAATATTCATTGCGACGGTTTTCATTTACCCAATTGAACGTGCGTACATTTGTTTCTCGATGAATTCATACATTAAATAATACTTTTTTAAATAAAAAACTATAGAATAGAAATATTGTTTAGTTTTGATATTAATAATGGTGCCCGAAATATACGTTTATCTCAAATAATAAGTTTATTAATTAAATCTTCATGAATTTCTAAATATAAATATAAATCAATATAAATTGGAGGGATAGATTTTCTTTTAATAATTTAAACAATTATCAAAACTATCTTTAATTAATTGCTCACTTAACCCGTGGTGAAATATTTTTGTACTATTTTGATTAGAAGTAAAAACACTTGGTTCACATTTTTTGTGAAACAAACCAAATGTTTTTATACAAATTAAATATTGAAAATTATCAAATGTTTTTAGTTCCAATCGAAATGATTATTAAAACTTTCCATATTTTCTACCTATCTAAACAACAAGGTTAAAACATCGAAATTTCAATTTTATCAATTGTTTGATTATGGAGGCATGATGAGAATTTTATCACTTTCGATAAAAACAAAATTATTGCATTGAAAAAAATTGTATTACATGCATTACATCACAGTTTGCCGTGACATTTTCGATTGTTTCATAATGAGTTTTTTTTGTTTCGTTTTGTTTGTAAATACGAATAATAAATAAATAAGTCATCGTTAATCCGGCGAGTTTCTTTCGTGTTTCGAAACCTTGAAGAAGGTCCGGTGTTCGGTGTTGTCGCTTTTCCGGAAACGAAACCCGAGATGTTCACGTGGGTGTCCATTTCAGCTGGCGTATTATTTATTTTATAAAACCGGTGAACAATTCATAATTTACGATTCAATGCGTAAACAGAAATTAATTACATTTATATATTAATTGATAAACTTGTTTTGGTATATTAGTTAAAAACAGGGAAATGAAAAGTTTTTCTCATGATACAAAGAATTTCGTTAATTAATTAGAGTTTGTTATTACATTTTATAATAACCAAAATGACTCTGCAATATTGAATTCACAGTTGTACCAATGAAAAAAGCGTGTAATTCAACAAACCAATTCAAAGAAATTTGCACAAATAACAATTTTTTTTTTGGGAAATTTTTGGTTCGTAGTGGGAGATTTATTTGAATGGTTCATTACAGAAAAAAAGTGTTTATTATCTAAGAATCCCAAGGGTAATCTATGTTGGCGGTTTTATTGCGATTTTATGATGACCGTGAGTATAAATAATTGGAGACAATTTCTTAGAAGAGAGTCGTATTCATATGCTAATCCTGAGCCGATTTCGGAACTATTATAAGGTCGAAACATGCGTTATCAGTTCGTTACTACACGTCGCTGCATGCCAGATTCATTAATATACATTATTTAGATGTCCTACAATGTTTATGCAATTCATACCTAAACAAGATACTCAGGAAAAAATTATAAATTCGAAAGTTACCAAGAAAGGCAATAACTTTTACATTTAAAGTTATAGCTAATAAAAACTGGACATTTATAGCACGTTCCGTCTAAAGGAAACAAAGAGTGTTACGGATTAAATCGCCCGGATTGATAATTGCGAAATTGGCATCCTCATTCCGACGTATTCATTCATTTCAGTGTCCACGACCCTGAAGAGGCGTTTTTTTTTTCTGTCGCGAGGCCGAACGTTTTCCCGATTGAAATATTTCTGATGCTAAGTTATATGATAATAATAATACATAGTAATAATTTATAAGTGGTAGTAACTTTTTTTTCACAGGAAACAATATAATATATATATAAAATAACAGTTGAATATATTTTGACATTTGACATTTTATCTTTTGATAGTTTACCTTATACATTTTCTGTTAAAGGTAAATATTTTTTTACATTTCTAAAAATATTCATATTTTGACAATTTTTGACGTTATCCATTTTTTTTCTGCTTTTCATATTTGGACATCTGAAACGGATTTTATTATTTTGTTAAAAATCACAGCTAGACATTTTTACGTTTTCCAAAAATGACAATTGAATATATTCTGACATTTGACATTTTTTATTTATTATTATTATTATTTGACACTTTTAAAGTTTTACAATTTCTAAAAAATAACAGTGAATTATATTTTCATTATTAACATTAAACAATTTTTGACATTCGACAGTTGACGTTTTACATTTCCCAAAAATAACAGTTAACAGGTAAACATTTTTTGACATTTGAGATTTCATATTTGGACATCTGACACGAATTTAATTATTTTGCTAAAAAAAATCACAGCTAGACATTTTGACATTTGACACTTGAAGTTTTACGTTTTCCAAAAGTGACAATTGAATATATTCTGACATTTTATATTTCGACAGTTGACGTTATACATTTTCCCTGAAAGTTTACAGGTTTTTTTAATTTGGAAAATAACAGTTGAATATATTTTGACATTTGATATTATATCTGTTGACAGTTTACGTTATACATTTTCTGTGAAAGCCAAAAAGGTAAACATTTTATTTTACATTTGATGAGAGGTGACATTTTCTAAAAATATTGATATTTGAAATTTTATATTTTGACAATTTTTGACGTTATCCATTTTTTTCTAAAAATTAAAACGTGTAAACACTTTATGACATTTGACAGCTTTTCGACATTTTATATTTTGTCATTTGACACTTTTGAAGTTTTACAATTTCTAAAAATAACAGTTAATTATATTTTGACACTTCATATTTTGACAGTTAACAATTTTTGATAGTTTGACAGTTGACATTATTCTTACATTTTAATGCGTTTTACATTTTCTAAAACAGTTGATTATATTTTAACAGTTGACGTTATACATTTTTTCCTATAAATCACAACTAGACATTTTTGACATTTGACACTTAAGCTTTACATTTTCTAAAAATTGTCAACTGTCAAAATATGAAGTGCAAAAAGTTTTGACAGTTGCCATTTTTTTGTTATTTGACAATTGAAATTTTTTTTTTAACACTAACAGTTGAATATATTTTGACGACGTTTCATATTTTCATATCGGACATAGATTTTTTTGCTGAAAATCATTACTAAACATTTTTGCCATTTGACACTAAACGTTTTACATTTTCCGAAAATAAGAGTTGAATATATTTCGGCAGTTGACATTTTATTTTTGACAGTTGACGTTATACATTTTTTTTTGAAAATGAACATGTAAACATTTTTTGACATTTGACAGCTGACGTTTTACATTTTTCTACAATAACAATTTATTGCATTTTGATATTCGAATTTTTATATCTTGACAGTTGAGATTACAGATTTTTCTGTTAAAAATCACAGCTAGACATTTTTGAAATTCAACATTTGAAGTTTTGCATTTTCCAAAAAAATAACTGTTGAACATATTTTGACATTTTATATTTTGATAGTTGACGTTATACATTTTCTCTGTAAGTTAACAGGTAAACAATTTTTGATATTTGACGATTGACATTTTACATTATCTCACAATAACAGTTGACAATTGACGTTTCATATTTTGACATCTGACAGATTTTTTTGTTAAAAAGAAGAATTAAACATTTTTCACATTTGACCGTTGAAAATGTAAAACAATTTTACAAAATAAGAGTTGAATATATTTTGACATTTTAAATTTTGACAGTTGATGTAATATATTTTCTTTGAAAATTAACAGCTAATCAATTTTTGACAGCTGATATTTTACATTTTCTGAAAATAACAGCTGAATATATTTCATTGATATACATTTTATGCTATAAATCACAGCTATACATTTTGGACATTTGACACTTTACATTTTCTAAAAATAACAGTTGATTATATTTTGACATTTTATATTTTGACAGTTGACAATTTTTGGCAATTTTTGACATTTTACAGTTTCTAACAATAACAGTCGAATATATTTTGACATTTGACGTTTAATATTTTAAGATCTGAGATAGATTTTTTGGTTAAAAATGAGAGCTAAAGATTTTTGATATTTGAATATATTTCTGCATTTGACGTTTTATATTTTGACAGTTGAAGTTATACATTTTTTTTCTGAAAATTAATATATAAATCTTTTTTAACATTTTCTAAAAATAACAATTAAATATATTTTGATACTTGACGTTTCATATTTTGACATCGAACATAGTTTTTTGCTAAGAATCACAGCGAAACATTTTTGACATTTGACACTTGACGTTTTGCATTTTCAAAAAATAAATATTTTTTGACATTTGACATTTTATATTTTGACAGTTGGCGTTATACATTTTTTTTTAAAATTAACATGTCAACATTTTTTTTTCCATATGAGAGCTGACGTTTTACATTTTCAAAAAATAATTTCGGCATTCGACCTTTTATATTTTGACAGTTGACATTACATTTTTGAAATTTGACATTTTTCAAAAATAACAGTTGAATATATTTCTGCATTTTACATTTTAAATTTAGACAGTCGACGCTATAAATTTTCTCTGAAAGTAAACAGGTAAACAAATTTTGACATTTTACGTTTTCTCAAAATAACAGTTGACATTTGACGTTTCATATTTTTTTGTTAAAAATCAGAACTAAACATTTTTGACATTTGGCACTTGACGTTTTACATTTTCCAAAAATAAATATTTTTTGACATTTGACATTTGACGTTTTACATTTTCTAAAAATAACAGTTGAATACATTTTGGCATTTAATATTTGACGTTATACATTTTATATTTTGGCATTTGACATTTTATATTTTGACAGTTGACACTAAACATTTTCTATAAATGACAAATAAAAATAGAGAACAGGAATAACGTCAACTGTCAAAATAGAAAATTTCAAATGTTAAAATGTATTCAACTATTGAAATTGTAAAATGTCAGCTGTCAATTGTCAAAAATTGAAAATAGACGTTTTATATTATAACAGTCAGCGGTATTTTGTTTTATTGCTAAAAATCAGAGACGTTGTACATGTTTCTCTGAAAACTTACAGATAAACATTTTTTGAAATTTGACAGCTGACAGTTGACATTTTCTAATAATGACAGTTGAATATATTTTAACTTTTGACAGTTGACATTATAGATTTTTTTTACTAAAAAATAATAAAAATAGTTTTCAATATTTGATAGTTAACATTTTACATTTTCAAAAACTGACAGCTAATTATATTTTGACATACAACAGGAATAACCTCAACTGTTAAAATATAAATTTCAAATGTTAAAATGTATTCAACTATTGAAATTGTAAAATGTCAGCTGTCAATTGTCAAAAATTGAAAATTGACGTTTTATATTATAACAGTCCACGTTATTTTGTTTTATTGCTAAAAATCAGAGACGTTGTACATGTTTCTCTGGAAATTTACAGATACACATTTTTTGAAATTTGACAGCTGACAATTGACATTCTCTAAAAATGACAGTTAAATATATTTAGACATTTGACATTTTGACAGTTGACGTTATACATTTTCTCTGAAAATTAACAACATTTTTTTTACAATTTTGATAGTTGACGTTTTTTATTTTCTGAAAATAACAGACATTATAGATTTTTTTTCACTAAAAATCAAATTGTGTTTAACAAAATCAAATTGTAGTTAACATTTTAGAATTTCAAAAACTGACAATTAATTATATTTTGACATTTTAATTTTGTTCTGAAAATTAATACCTAATATTTTCTGACATTTGATGGTTGACATTTTACATCTTGAAAAACTGACAGATAAGTACATTTTGGCATCTTGTTTTGACATTTGACGTTACACATTTTCTAAAAATGACAAGTGAATACATTTTGACAGTTTTTTCCTAAAAATATAACACTTAAATATTTTTTGACATTTTCCAGTAGGCAATGTAGATTTTCTAAAAATATTACTTTATATTTTGAGCGTTGCCATTTTCTTAAAAAAAAACTGGTATATTTTGACATTTCATATTTTGACACTTGACTTTATAGTTTTTTTTTTGCTAAAAATCACAGCTATTTTTTGACAGTTGATTACACATACATTTTCTCTAAAAATTAATAACTAAACATTTTTTTAACATTTGACAATTTTAACATATTTCATATTTTAACAGTTGGCGTTATACATTTTTTCCAACAGTAACAGCTAAATAGTTAGTAACGTTTGACAGTAAAGGTTTAAATTTTCTGAAAACGGCAACTGAATTGATTTTAGGATTTGACATTTCATAATTTGATAGTTGAAGTTATAAATTTTCTCTAAAATTGTCAATTTTCGTATTTTTGAATTATGAATTAATGAAGTGATTTCTAAGCAACGGAATTTATACGTGAAATAATTTCGAATCAATGAATTTTCTAAACGAAGGAAACAAAAGTAAAAGTATATTCTTGACCTGGTGAAACAATTTTTTTTGTAGTGAATTAAATATAAATTTGAACCAGTGATTATTAATTAAATAGGAAAGTAAACATGTATTATATTTATTTTATCACTATCACTTATTGCATACATTTCGCACATCATTATATCAATATTGCCACGCGTTTTTTTTGCAATCCTCATTCGAAATTGCGACGATACAATAAACTGTCATTTTATTTTAATGTCTAGGCGCGCCTATCTAATCTAAAGACAATTCATCCGCTGAGGTCATTAAAATTGTACGACTTATTGTTTTCACCGTCGGATCACGCTTATCACGGCTTTCTGGACGATAAGGCTAATATTTACAGGATCAAAAAAATATACACTATCATTATTACCCATACATTAATTGACTTACTTATAAAAATATATATTTATTGATTTTAACGTAATTAAAAGTATCATACAATAATCTGTTGGAAAGTAAGAAAACTATTTATACATTTGAATAAAAGCGAAACCATAGTTAAATAAAATCTGTTATTCAAAACAAAGTAAAAAATATTTTTCTTGAATTAGTTTCTCATGTAACTCGTGGCGAAACATTTTGTAAATTTTGTAAACAGTGAAACAAACCAAGCGTAAATTGTGTTGTTTCTATACTAAAAATTGTGTTTAATTTGTGAATCTTTTAAATTACGAAATTGATTATATTATTACCATCAAATTATGTTAATTAATACGGACAATAAAACGTATAAATAAATGAATAACAAATGGCCGGTTTGTTAACATTTAAACGACCGTTTCGACACCGTTTGATATCTCTCTATGCTTAAATATTCAAGGCGTACGGATTTGTCAGAATTCGGAGATCGTATCTCTGAAATTTCCGCCTCGTAATTAATAAGACGAAAGAGAGAAAAAAAAGCGATTAAAGCATCGCCGTTTCGACACCGATTTCGTTTAAATCCCCGAGCTTTTCCCGAATTAGCAATTCTAATTAGCTTCCAATAAATTCCTGAATTCTGGGAATTTCAGTAGCTGGTCCATGTAGTTTATGCTGTGCGATTTTTGTAAAACACTTGTAAACATATTGTTGTTTCAAATCAAATCAAATAAAAACTATAATAAGTAAAGAATTGATAAACACTTTGTTTCACCAAAAGATAAGTGAAGATTATTCAAGAAATATAAAAACTACATTGTCTATTTATTTTCAAGTGTAATACATTTTAACAAACATTACAATTGTAACACAATCGTATAATATTACAATGGACACACAAAAAACACGGCTTCATTTCTCCGTTTCTTCATTATAACTTTATATAATACATTGTACACATTATATCAATATCTTTTATCACTATTATCATAAGAATAGTTGCGACCGTTACTAATTGGTAATTCATTACTGTGTTTCTAGCACTAAAAGAAACATACGAAGTGTTTTACTTAAATGTTTTTCTTACTATTACCTTTTTCCTTTATTAAATTTTTATAAAACTCATTTTAGGATGGTAATTGAATTATTAAATATTCACACTCAAACCCGTGTGCTTTTATTTGGTGGCACAGTTACCTCAAAAAAATCATTATTTCTAATTATAGTTACCAATTTTCTCAATGTGGTATAAATACGCTATACTTACACTGTGTTTAATTAGTGTTGTTTAAGGTGTCACACGATTTTATGTAAGTTGATTTAATCGATAATTATACAAATATTTTAATGTGTATCTTGGATGATACGTTGATGAAATTCGAAATAAATAAAAACAGATCAGTATAAGAAATAATTCATATTTTTAAAATCCTGAATTATCAATTTGTTATTTTAACTGATTAATCAATCGAGATAATACAATAATGTTTCAAAATGAGCTATGCGAGATAATAATCAATTTATAATTGTAAACAATTACGAAAAATGTACTCAGTATAGATTAGAAATCTCTTAATTTTATTTACATTTTAAAGAAGGTACTTTTTTTTTATAAATTTCATAACTAAAATCATTTATCATGATCTTTACATAACAATTTGCTCTTATAAGGCATGTATCGGATGTTTTTGTCATATGTCTTTTTATTCTCTTGACATTTGTCATTGTTATGTGTCATTTTTCACTTGTTTATTTTTTTGTCATTGTCGTGCATCAGTTGTTTTATTATGTCAAAATATTTTTTGGGAAAATCAATTGTATTTTTTCATTTGTCACTTGTTTCTTTCAATTTCATGGGCCACTTTATCGCGTATTGGTACCTTATGTGATGATTATCATTTGTTTATTTGTCATCACTTGTTTATTTGTCATTATCATGTGTCAATTCTTTTATCTGTCATTCGTCATTATCATATGCCAATTGCCCTTTGTTACTTGAGTCACTTTTAGTACTGCTATCTGTCATTACAATATATTATCATCGGTTCTCTTTTTGACATTTGTCTTTATCATATGTCACTTATTTTTTATCACCTGTTATTATGTCATTTATTGCTATGTGTCATTATCCTTTGACATGTCACTTGCTTTTTGTCATTTGTCAATATCAAGGGTAATTTTTTTCTTGACATCTGTCACTTGATTTTGATCATTTGTCAATATCAAGGGTCATTTTTTCTGTTACCTGTCATTATGATGTGTCAATTGTCATATGTTATTTGTCACTAATTCTTCTCATCTCACAATTATTATATGTCATTTGCTAATAGTCAATTGTCACCAGCCATCAGCAAACTGTCAACCTGTCAGTTGTCATTTACCAAGTGCCACTTATTATATCAAATGTCATTAATATTATTATTACTATTTCTTTTCATTATTTTTTGCGTTTATTAAATATTTTCATCTAAATAAATACAATCATAATATGATAATCTCTTATCCTTTGCCATATGTCATTTGTTTATTTATCATTATCATGTGTCAATTATTATGTCTGTTATTCACCATTTGTTTCTTTTGCTATTTGAGTAATATTGTACTTTTATCTATAATATATTATTATCTGTTATTTTTTGACATTTGTCATTATCATCTGTCACTTGTTTCTTTGTTACCACTTATTGTCATTGATAATTACCATGTGTCATTAATCCTTTGTCATCTGTCATTTACTTTTTGTCATTTGTCAAAATGATGTGTCATTTTTTCTCCGTTATATGTCATTATTATGTGCCAGTTGCCATGTGTGATTTATCATTTACTCTTGTTATCTCTAATCTGATAATCTGCCATCTGCTTATAATCATTGTCAAATGAAACCTTCCATCTGTCATCAGCAAACTGTTAATCTATTATCTATCGTCTGTCAGTTGTCATTTGCCAACTGTCGTCATTATTATTATTTTTCATATGTCATTCTTTTATTTATCATTATCATGCGTCAATTGTTTTTTCTGTCATTCGTTATTTTTTGATATTTGTCATTATTATATGTCACTTGTTTTTTTTTGCCTCCTGTCATTATGTTAATGATACGTACCAAAGGTTTTGTGTAGCATTTTTTATCATTTGTCAATAT
Source organism: Ontholestes murinus (assembly GCA_963969525.1). Taxonomy (NCBI): domain Eukaryota; kingdom Metazoa; phylum Arthropoda; class Insecta; order Coleoptera; family Staphylinidae; genus Ontholestes; species Ontholestes murinus. The sequence continues at coordinate 2,126,822 of OZ018393.1, forward strand.
CGTGTGGTATTTTTATTATTTTTCTGTTATCTGTCATTATCATGTGTTAATTGCCATGTGCAATTAATCACTTCCTCTTGTCATGTCTAAACTGTCATATGTCATCTGCTAATAGGCGTTGTAAATTGCCATCTTCTATCTGTCATCAGCAAACTGTTAATCTAGTAACTATCTTCTGTCAGTTGTCATTTGTCAACTGTCGTTTATCATATCAAGTGTCAGTATTATTATTATTTCTTTTTTTTTTTTTCAAATCATTATCATGTGTCAATTGTTTTGTATATCAATCGTCATTATCATGTGTCAGTTGTCATTTGTCATTTATTATTTGTTTCTTTTGTTATTTGGTTTACATATTGTACTGTTATCTATCATTATAATATATTGCCACCTGTCATTTTTGACCTTTGTCATTACCATATGTCACATGTTTTTTTCTGCCACCTGTCATTATATCATATATAATTACCATGTGGCATCTGTCATTTACTTTGTTGTCATTTGTCATTATTGCCACCTGTCATTATGTCTTTTATACTTACCAAGTGTTGTAATTCTTTCGTCATCTATCAATTGTTTTTTTATCATTTGTCAATATCATGTGACATTTTTTTTGCTTTTCCCGTTATCTGTCATTATCGTGTGTTAGTTTCCATGTGTGATTTATCATTTAATGATCTGTTAATCTGTCACCTGCTAATAATCATTGTCAACTGCCACCTTCTATCTGTCATCGAAAAATTGTTAATCTGTTAACAATCTTCTGTCAGTTGTCATTTGTCAAGTGTCGTTTATCATATCAAATGTCATCATGATTATTATTAATAGTTCATTTTTTCATATTTCATTCGTTTACTTATCATTATCATGTGTCAATTATTTTTTTCTGTCATTTGTCATTATCATGTATCAATTGTCATTTGTCATTTATTATTTGTTTCTTTTGTTATTTGAGTCATTTGAGTCATTTTTTGTACTGTTATCTATATTGTCATCTGCGCTTTTTTGACATTCGTCATTATCATATGTCACTTGTCGTTTTGCCACCTGTCATTATGTCATTTATACTTACCAAGTGTTGTTTTTCCTTTGTCATCTATCAATTGCTTTTTTGTCATTCATTGTCAATATCATGTGACATTTTTCTTTTTTCGTTTCGTGTCAAATGCCATTATTATTATTATTTTTATTTCATTTTATTAATTTTTTCATGTGTCATTCATTTTCTTGTCATTATCACGTGTCAATTATTTTTTCTGCCACTCGTCATTATCATGTATCATTTGACTATTATCATTTATTTCTTTCTTTTATTATTTGAGTCACTTTTTGTACTGTTATCTGTCATTATAATATATTGCCATCTGTTATTTTTTGATATTTGTCATTATCATATGTGACTTGTTTTTTTTTTGCTTTATCATATTATGTTATTTATAATTACCATGTGTTGTTTTATATTTTTTATCTATCAATTGAGTTTTGTTATTTGTCAATATAATGTGAAATTGTTTTCTTTTTTCTGTTATTTGTCATTATTACAATGTATTAGTTGCCATGTGTGATTTGTCACTTATTTATCTGCTAATCTGTCACCTGCTAATACTCATTGTCAACTGTCATCTCCTATCTGTCATCAGAAAACTGTTAATGTGTCAATTATCTTCTGCCAGGTGTTGTCATTTGTCAACTGCCGTTTATCATATCATATGTCCTCACTATTATTATTATTATTATTTGATTTTATTTATTTTTTTCATTTGTCATTGGTTAACTATTATTATCATGTGTCGATTGTTTTTTCTGCCATTCGTTATTATCAAGTATCAGTTGTCATTTGTCAATTTGTGCTTGTTTCTTTTATTTAAGTCACTTTTTGTACTGTTATCTGTCATTATAATATATTGTCATTTGTCAATTTTGATATTCGTCATTATTATATATGACTTGTTTTTTTTACTACCTGTCATTATGTGATTTATACTTACCCAGTGTTGTTTTTCCTTTGTCATCTATCAATTGCATTTTTGTCATTCATTGTCAATATCATGTGACAATTTTTTCTTTTTCTGTTATCTGTCATTATCATGTATTATTTATCACTGCTAATAATCATTGTCAACTGACATCTTCTATCAGTCATCAGAAAACAGTTACTTAATCTGTTAATAATGTCAAATGTCATTATTATTATTATTATTTCTATTCATTATTTTTTCCGTTTATTAAATATTTTCGTATAAAAAAATGGTGGTTATCTTCTGTTATCAATATCAGTTTATTTGTCATTATCATGTGTCAATTGTTTTGTCTGTCATTCGTCATTATCATGTACCAGTTGTCCTTTGAAATTTATTATTTGTGTCTTTTATTATTTCAGTCAATGTTTGTCATTATAATATATTGGCATTTGTCCTTTTTTGACATTTATCATTAGTATATGACACTTGATTATTTGCCATCTGTCATTATATCATTTACCAAGTGTTATTTTTTCTTTGTCATCTATCAATTGCTTTTTTGCCATTTGTTAATATCATGTTCTTGTTTCTGTTATTTTTCAGTACCCTGTGTAAATTTCTATTTGTTATTTATTACTTACTCTCCCAACTTTCAACTGTCATCTATCATCTGCCATCTGTCAATAGTCATCGTCAAATGCCACCTTCTATCTGTCACGTGTCAACTATTAATCAGTTAACTGTGTCATCTGTCAATTGTCATTTGCTAACTGCTATCTGCTAACTGTTGTTTACTATCTGTCAACTGTCATTTGCCAACTGCTATCTGCTAACTGCCGTTTACCATCTGTCAACTGTTATTTATTACTTACTCTCTCAACTGCCATCTATCATCTGCCAATAGACATTGTCAAATGTCATCTTCTTTCTGTCATGTGTCAATTGTAAATCTGTTAACTGTGTCAACTGTTAATTGTCATTTGCAAACTGCTGTCTGCTTACTGTCGTTTACCATCTGTCAACTGTCATCTGCCATCTGTCCCTGCTAAGTGTTATTATGTATTATTATTTAGCGTTTATTAAATATTTTCGTTTAATAAAACTGTTTAAAAACCAACTGAAGTTAAAAATTGTATTTAATTTTGGCGAATCTGTCAAATGTCAAAAAATGTTACTGTCATGTATCCAATGTATCATTTAACGACAGCCGTCTCTTATTTGTTATATCATTACATTTTATAATCTGTTATTACCATTGTCTATACTTATTTTTTGTCATCTGTCATTTATAGGTTTTAATTGTTGGTTATCATACGTCACTTTTTTTGGCATCTGTAATCATCATGTGGCTTTTATTCTTTGTTACTCGTTACTTGCATTTTATGTCATCTGTTATTCATTTTTTTTGGCACCTTTAATGATAATGTGCCTCTTATTCTTCGTCATCGGTTACTCGTTTTTGTCTCATTTGTCATTATCATATGTCACTTGATTTTGCTATTTTACTATTATTTGTCATTATAGTATATTGTCATCTGTCATTTTTGTCACTTTCATATGTTACTTGATTTTGCCACCTGTCATTATGCCATTTATACTTACCAAGTGTTTATTTTCTTTGTTATCTATCGATTTCTTTTTTGTCATTTCTCAATATCATGTGCCATTTTTCTTTTTCTGCTATCTGTCATTATCATGTGTTAGTTGCCATGTGTAATTGGTCACTTATTTATCTGCAAATCTATCATCTGCTAATAATCATTGTCAATTGCCATCTTCTACCTGTTGTCAGAAAACTGTTAATCTGTTAACTATCTTCTGTCAGTTGTCATTTGTCAACTGTCGTTTATCATATTAAATGTCATCACTAATATTGTTATTATTATTTCATTATTTTCATATTTCTTTTGTTTATCATCATTATGCGTCAATTGTTTTTTTTTCTGTCATTCGTCATTATCATCTATCAGTTGACTTTTGTCATTTATTGATTGTTTCTTCTTTTCACCTATAATTACGTCATTTATACTTACAAAGTGTTTTTTTTTTTCGGTTATCATCTTATTTTTTTTTTATTTATTTATTCAACGGAAGCCATTTCAGAAATACATAAAATACAATTGTTATTAAAATATTAAATTACATATATACACTAATAAATACTTAAGATAAAATTAAATAAACATATATAAAATTCAAGACAATTACAAAACAGATTAAAAATTTAGTTTAGCAATCTACGTAATTTATTAAGCGAATCCGCAAAAAAATCAAACTCCGGACGTGTGAAGTTGGCGTGTCTTAAAATTCTTGTAGCCACAGAGTACTGCGCATAATTAGTTCTTTGAAAGGGTACGTGGAAGGTAATATTACCACGCAGGGAACGAGAAGGAACATGTAGACCTATCAGACTGAGCAGATCGGGACAGTCAATAATACCATTAAGTAATTTGTAAACAAGTATTATATCTGCATTTACGCGACGAGTATCCAGGCTTACAATATTAAAAATTGACAATAAGTCAGTGTAACTGCCAACTAAGTTGCACTTAAATGCTAAAAAACGCACGAATTTTTTTTGAACTTGTTCGATACTATCCTTGCTTACACTAGTGAAGGGAGACCATACATGTGAACAATACTCTAGATGTGGCCGAACAAGGGCATTGAATAAAAGGATTATTGTGCGATAATCCTGAAAATCTTTCGCGTGACGTTTGATGAATCCTAAGAGTTGGTAAGATTTAGCCACTATGTTGTTAATATGTGTGGTGAACGTTAAATTAGAATCGAATACAATGCCTAGATCTTTTATGGATTCAACCCTTGATAATTCTTCGCCCAGCAAAACATAATCTTTTCTTATAGTGGATGCCCGTCTGGTGAAAGTAATTAATTTACACTTTTTTAAATTTAGAATGAGCCTGTTATTTCGGCACCAAACACCAAACGAGTGTAGCTCATTTTGAAATATCCTAGCATCCTCCATCGATCGGATTTTCATAAAGATCTTCATATCGTCGGCAAACATTAAACATCTCGCGTTGGAAAAGCAGGTTACCGAATCATTTATAAAAATGTTAAATAACAAGGGACCTAGGTGGGACCCTTGGGGAACACCAGAAGTAACGTCAATAGGATGCGATAGACTTTGACCAATTCGAACAATTTGAATTCTATCAGATAAATATGATTGAATCCAACGTAAGAGAGTGCCATTAACTCCAAAACCGCGTAATTTATTAATTAAAAGTGAATGATCGACAGTGTCAAATGCCTTCGAGAAGTCAGTATAGATAGAATCTACCTGACTTCTCTCTGCGAAGGCATCCATAATGTATGATTCATACACTAAGAGATTAGTTGCTGTCGATTTGCCAGTTCTAAAACCATGTTGGCACGTTGAAATTGACGATTGTAACATCGTTGTTAGATAAATGCAAAGCATTTTTTCAAAAATCTTAGGTATCACTGATAACATAGATATGGGCCTATAGTTTTCTACATGATTTTTGAGACCGGATTTGTGTATTGGATTTATAAAAGCACTCTTCCAACAATCGGGAAAAGTTCCTGTAACAAGAGACATATTAAATAAGAGCCATAAAGGACGACTAAGTGCAAATGCACAGTTCTTAAGAAGGGAAGCAGGTAAACCGTCTGGGCCTGGAGAGTTATTGGCTTTTAATGACATAAGTTCACTCAATACATCCGATATTTTTAAGGCAGGCGGAGTGTTTTCGTTTATATGAGAGTTGTCAATTAAAAGATTACTATTAATAGAGGGCTGGCCTGTGTTCTTCGATGGGCGGTAAACAGATCCAAAAAATTGAGCAAAGTGGTTCGCTATATCATCCGTGCCAGTGGTCAATGAATCTCCTTGAATAAAAGTCGTCGGTATTTGATCACATGAGCGCTTGGATTTAACATAGCCCCAAAAAGCTTTTGGATTATTTTTGATGGAACCTTCAACCGATTGTATGTGGTTTAAATAACAATCATTAGCTAGTTTTTTGCATTTATCACGAATTTGACTGAATTTCGAATAATCCGAGGGGCATCGAGATGATTTATAAGCTCTATGGAGTTTCTTCTTTAAAAATACTAGTTGTTTCAGTTCCCTACTGAACCATTTTGGAAAAGTGTATGTTTTCTTACGGGTCATACTTTTTTTCGGTATGTAAAGGTCTAAATTATCAAAAACTATAGAGTAAAAACGATGGCAAGCTTCATTAATGTTACAACCTTCGAAAATAGCATCCCATCTTATATTGAGGAACGCATCGTTTAAGGATGTGTAATCCGCATGCTTAAAGTCATAAGCTAGTTCTTCATTATCGAGCCATGCGTTCACAGATGAATTGCCAAACTGCAAGGTTAAATCTAAGGGAGGGTGGTGAGCATCACATGGTAAAATTGGAGCCATCGATTTTGAGAGATGTAATAAATCAGAACAATTGGATGGTGCAAAAACTAAGTCTAGAATGACACTATGAGTATTACGTATAGTATTACATTGGTGTGAGTTAATAAAGCCGAACGTATTTGATACCAGGGTTACTTTAGGACAGCCAGATACCGTTCGAACACCATATTCGTCATTGATCCAAGTAGCAGAGGGCAAGTTATAGTCACCAAACATGTATAATGTATTAGAATTTGATAGTGATAATGATTCTACGTATTCACAATGACTTTGATAAATTGAGTAGTCTGAGTTAGGAGGTATATAAACTACCCCGAGGATAATTTTACTACTAGCCACGTGAATACAGACATACAGTTCTTCATAAAGAGAGTTATGACTGTATACTTCATATGAAGAATATTTGTTTGATACTGCTATAAGAACTCCTCCACCTCGCGACTTGGATGTTGCAATACAGTTACGATCACATCGATAGATATTAAACTCTTTAAAACCTAATTCAGAATTAGAAATAGAATTTATCAGCCACGTCTCACTAAGAATAAAAACATCATGATCAGTCAAAGGAATAGCAGTATTTAATAAGAATAATTTGGAACGCAGACCTCGTACGTTTTGGTAGTATAACTGCAAGGTCAAGTTTGAGAGATCCTTAGGCGCTTGCACAGTAGTTATAGATGATGATGAGGGTTGAGTACTGCCACCAGACGTTAAATCACTTGAGCAGGATTGGTACTCGCATGAGGTAAAAAAGTAGACCGTTCATTTGAATTATCGTTACTTGACCTAGTTGTTATTTCTTTACGTCGTCGATTGATAAAAACACGTACTGACACACCTTTCGGCCATTTTTCAGCAGATAATATGCTGTCAGAATCAGTTGTAACAACACCAACTTTAAAAGATGAATATACATCATTTTTCGTGAGTGGTATACATGTAACATCACTCACACCCAAGTTACTATGTAAAAACTTCCGGATGTCATCGACTGTGGTGTAAGGCGCACAGTTATTAATGTGGTAGAATGTGCGACGCTGAGCAGCTTGAATATCTAGATTTTCCGCAATCCCACGAATGACAGGTTCGGCATGACGTTTTTTTGGTTTAGAAGTGGGCACCTGGACTTTCACTACGGTTGACTCGGTAATTGGGGAAATTATTGGTGGTTCGACAACAGCAGAGGTGGTTGACGCATCATCAAGTGATATATTTGGACAATTTGGTACTAAGGCGCTATCATTATCTAATTACTTTTTGTCATTTGTCAATACTATGTGACATTTTTTTCTTTTTCTGTTATCTGTCATTCACTTATTGCTAATCTGACACCTGCTAATATTCATTTTCAACTGACATCTTCTATACGTCATCAAAAAACTGTTAATCTGTTGACTATATTTTGTCAGTTATCATTTGTCAACTGTCTCTTTTATCATGTCAAATGTCATTTTCAGTAAACGGTTAATCTGTTAACTATCTTCCATTAGTTGTCATTTGTTAATTGTCGTTTATCATGTCAAATGCCATTATTTTTTTAATTTAATTATTTTTTGTCGAATGTCATTCGTTTATATATAATTATCATGTGCCTATTGGTTTTTTCTGTCATTTGCCATTACCATGTGTCAGTTGTAATTTATTATTTGTTTCTTTTGTTATTTGAGTTACTTTTTGTGCTGTTATCTGTCATTATAATAATTTGTCATATGGCATTTTTGACATTCGTCATTATCATATCAACTATTATTCCTATTCATTATTTTCCGTTTATATATTTTCGTCTAAAAATTACAATCGCATATTTATTTATTTATTTATATATTTATTTAAACTTTATTAACGGTTATCTTCGGTTATAAATATCAGTTTTCTTGTCATTATCATGCGTCAATCGTTTTGTCTGTCATTTGTCATTATCACATGTCAGTTGTCATTTATTATTTGTTTGTTTTCTTATTTGAATCATTTTCTTTTACTAATATGTGTCATTATAATATATTTTTATCTGTCTTTTTTTGACATTTGTCATTATCATTTGCCACCTATCATTATGTCATTTATACTTGTTGTTTTTCCTTTGTCATCAGTCACTTGCTTTCTTTGTCAATATCTTGTTCTTCTTTCTGTTATTTGTCAGTATCCTGTGTCAATTTCTATTTGTTATTTATTACTTACTCTCTCAACTTTCAACTGTCATCTATCATCTATCATCTGCCAATAGTCATTGCCAAATGCAATCTTCTATATTTCATGTGTCAAATGTTAATCTGTTAACTGTGTCATCTGTCAATTGTCATTTGCAAACTGATATCTGCTAACTGTCATTTACCATTTGTCAAGTCTCATTTGCCAACTACTACATCTGCTAACAGTCGTTTACCATCTGTACCATCTGCCAACTGTCAATTTCCAGTTGTCACCTGCTAACTGTTATTATCATTATTTTGCGTTTATTAAATAGTTTCGGTTAATAAAAACTTTAAGAAAATTATACTTAAAAAACAATTAGAGTTAAAAAAAAGTATCTGTCAATTGCCAAAAATGTTAACTATTACTGTCATATATATAATATAATTACTTGATAACAGTCGTCTATCATCTGTTAGATGATTCAACAGTTTTCAGTTATTTCAGACATATGACATTTTATTTTTTGACAAATGTCATTATCATATGTCACTATAGTCTGTCGCTCCCTCTTTGCATTTGTCATTACCATGTGCCATTTTTGTTTTTTTTTTCTCTTATTTGTCATTATCATATATGAGATATTATTTGTCACCAATCACTTATTTTTTCTGTCATCATCATACGTGAGTTGATTTCTGTTATTTGTCACTATCATTAACATGTTACATAAATCACTTTATTTTACTTTTTTTGTATTATTTGTCATTATCATATGTCACTTGGTTTTTCTTTGTGTCATCTGCCAATATCATAAGTGCCTTTTGCCTTTTGTTAGATGTCACTGTCATTTGCTTTTTGTGTTATTATCATATGTCACTTGTTTTTTCTTTCTGTCATCTGTCAATATGATACGAGAGATGCCTATTGTTATTTATTACTATCATTATGATGTGACATAAATCACTTAATTTACTTGATTTTTATGTCATTTGTCATTATCATATGTCACTTGTTTTTTTTTTCTTTCTGTCATCTGTCAATATCATACGTGAATTGCCTTTAACTATTTGTCACTGTCATTATCATGTGACATAAACCGCTTATTATTTTGTCATCTGTTTTTATAACGTCTCTGCTGTCCTTTATTATCTGTCACTTGTTTTTTTTTCCATATCTATATGAATATATCATTATTTGGCAATTATACAATACTTTGTCATCTGTCATTTTTTATTACCATGCATCACTTGATCTTTTACCCTCTAAACTGTCATTAAAATATATTACTTATCGTTTCTCACCTGTCATTTATTATCTGTCACTTGTCATTAACAAATATCATCGCTTTTTATTTGTAACTTGATTTTTTATCACGTATTTTTTATAATTTGTTTTTTGTTTTGTTTTTGGAAACTTGACTACCTTGAGCCTCAGAACTTTTCTCATGTGTCGTTTCTATTATACGTAATGTTTATTTTATCAATTGTTTATCGTTCTAGTGTTTTGACCATGTCTCTATTTATTTCAGACTTGATTTTATCATTTTGACATTGATCTATAAAATTTTATAAACTTAGGCTACGACAGGTTAAAACTAGATCAGGGTCCGTTAGTTTTTTTTTTTTAATTTCCAGAACAATAACAATTTACTTAGAGGAAAATCAAAAAACTAATTAGATGCGCACATTTTAAAAATTCTGTTTATAATTTTTAAAATTTTCAAATTTTTTGAGGAATTTGGATTAAGATGTTGGACTAGATTAGATCAAAGAGGGTTCGAGTGGAAGAACATGATTTGTAACTGTGGACTCCTGTTCAAAATTTTACGTATATTTTTTGTGATTATTTGTTTTGATATGTATTTTTTAAGATAGAAGACCTTTTTACTATTTTAGGTTGGGTCTAGGTTTTCAAGATTTTTCAAATGTTTGCAATTATTCAAGTTAAGAACTATATTATTTATAGTTTATAGAATATTGCATAAATAGCTAAAACTCAGTTAAAGGTCTTGAGATATATTCTAACTATAGGTTAGATAAAAAATCTACAGTTTAGAGATGAAATTGTACTATCATTACTAATAACTTAGTGCTAGCACAGACGCTAAGTTTCTTTACAGATTTTAAGGAAATTGATTTTTGACTTTAATCTTTTATAATTGTTCCAGTTTTTCCAGTTTAAATTTTAGACATTTTCTTAGCTCTATTATATTGGAATTTTTATGACTTTTGCTACATTCTAAAATATGTTTGTAATTGTTGGCATAGTTGCACGTGTAATAGTTGTTTAATAACTGAAATTTTTAGAGGTTGGGTTACGTAAAAAAAGTAGTACTTACGTAGGTGGATTGACAATATTGAAAAGTTCATTGGGTGATGTGGGTACCCTCCTGACGATCATCTTCTTCCCATCAGTCGACCCCATACCCACCGATGCCCACGATTTAACCGAAGCACCACCATCCGAAAAAATATTAGAAATGTTCGATGAACTACCGGAAGTTCTCATCACCGACGCCGATGCCGCCGTCGGCTCGATGGCGTACTTGAGGAACGCCGGAGGAGTCCCTGCTTCCTGAAGACTTCTTAGATACTTCAAACTATTCTGGTGTCTCAATTGCGCACTCGGCGAGTAACCGGGCTGCGAGGGCATAATCAACGCCGGCATCTCCATACCGATACGCGCGATCCTCGAAGACCTCTCCTCCGGATACTCCTGTTTCTGTCCGTTCGGCAGCATCACCACCCTATCGAACTTGGAGTTGATCGTGCTCCTCAATCCGTTCGGGACGATGATCGGCTTGCGCGCATCCTGGTGGTGCAATAACGGCAGCCTCCCGTTGCTATGATTGTTGTTGTTGTTCTTGTGCGTCGCGTTGAACTGGAGGCTGGTGCAGGAGTTCCTAATCAGATTCTGGCCGCCGTTCATTTCCATGATGATGATGATGATGATGATGATTAGAAAATTGGCCGAAAGTTACCGTCCGTAATTTAGGCCCACACACTCTGCGCTACTGCTAAGTTATTTATCCTTGCGACGCGCGACATTGCCGACAAGCGAACGGACACCGACTGACGGATGGTTGGATGGAGCGCGGATCGGTACACACATCGAAAAAGAGTAGTAAAATAAAAAAAATAATAAAAACGTTTCCACCGTTTCCTCCCCACCAGCGGCGGCGGCGGCCTTATCGCGGCGATAAGCGCGAATCAAAATATTTCGCATCCGACAAATACATTACACGTTACGGGAATTTGCACCGATATTCAGGAAATTATCTGAGAATTTCGGCGCGGCGGCCTCGTTTCACCAATCAATCAATCAATCAATCGACTCGAAAATGAGCGTGAGGTTTTTTTTTTTTCGATAATACCTGACGGAATGAGTCAGGTGTTTTTCACTTTGCTAAAACGGTGATAAACCTGGTGAGTATAGACGGTAAACAGAAGAACACCTGCGCGTACACTAATAATTCTTATCAAAATGATTTATTGTGCGAATGACTCAGATTTAAAAAAAAAAAAAAAAATTCACGAGAACATGCGTAATTGTGTATATGTAGAAAAAAGACGTTGAGAATGTCTTAAATATTCTTGTTTTAATAATTTATCAAAGTTTAATATATTAATTACATATAAATGAATCAATCAATGGCCGAAGACGTGATATATGACAGTTGACATATGACATATGACAGATGACATATGACTTATGACATGTGACAGATGACAGATAACATATGACATATCACAGATGACATATGACAAATGACATATGACAGATGACAGATGACAGATAAGTGATATGACAAATGTCAAATGTCAGATGAAAAATTAGAGATGACAGGTGGAAATTGAAATATGACAAATTTCACTTTAATTATATCCAACACAATCGTTTCCATTAAAATAATTATAAAGTTGTAGATGACCAATGTTAAATGATATGACAGATGATAGATGACATATGAAAGATCATAGATAACATGAGAAATTAAAGATAACAGATAACAGATATAATAGAAGACATCTATCTATGTACCTATCTAAAGATTGATAGATTATGCAGTGCAATAATTTGATTGCTTATGACTAACGTCTACCAGCATGTTTTGTAATCGTTTAATCGTTGAAGAAAAAAAACGCATTCAGACATTAACTGTACTATTATTGGCATTATTTATTGTTTGTTGCGGTGATTCGTTTCCACCGCTAATTATATTTTCAATTCAGGAGTAAACACTAACGTCCGCAATTAACCAGCAGGCGACCATTAATTGTTATCTAACGAAAACCGTTTCGTTACTCGGAATCGGAATTAACGATAACCGCAATGGGTTAAGAATCGTGTGCGTCATTTTGAAAATGTTAAATATTTTAATTAGTGTCTTATCGTTTATATACAATTTAATTATGGCTGTTACAGTTCGTGAGTGTCAATTAATACTGCAAAACCGAAAATATCTTTTATAATAAAATAAAGTACATACATTTTGACTAGGTAAATTAATTGCAAGTTTGACAGATATATAACAATTTTGTACAACGCTTGACAATTTAAAAAAAAAAAGTCCTTAATGGGTAAATATTGTTATTTTGCATCGTTGTGCGATTATTATTAACAACAGCTCATTAGGCCCATGCCGTTACGTTTATGAATGCCACACACACATAAACACAAACACAAGTGTTTGTCTTGTTCAGTCACGTTTGCGATTATCATGGTGGATTTGCATATGCGCATTTATGCAACACGGGTAGTTGTTGGTAGAGTGGAGCGCGCGCTCCTCTCGGCCAGCCAGCCGACCGCAGTTGAATGACAAAACGCTCGATGATGACATAATTATCTGTCAATCGTATGATGGATCGTTCTCAGAGGAGCTGATCGAATAATAATCATCGTACATTGCTCACAAAAAATTTGTACGGATGTATGATTATTAACTACAAGCGTGATGATAATGACAATTGACAATTTGGTGATGATAATGACCACAATAATATCGTTAATATTTCACCAACAACGCCAACCAAACCAAATGACAGATGTGATGTCATTTATCACAAAACGAATGTCAAAACATTTAACAGATGATAGATGACAGTACATTAAACCCATAACACTTATAGTTGACATTTGACAGATAAACAAGAAAGGATTTCAATTTTTAATTGAAACAAAATAATATATAATAAACATCAAAAAATTGTGCCTGAAAACAATTCTTTGCTTTTTTAAATTTTATAATTAGATATACAACAATTAAAAACATTTAACGCCACCAATGAAACAAGTGGTAAAAGGCAAATGATTCTCGATTAAAATGACAAAATACTAAAATATAAGAAAACCACACAGAAAACTAGATAGATGATATAATTTTTGCGGCACATGAGATTTGAGCAATAATAGTTAATAGATGATAATCGACAATTGGCAGATGGCAGTTGATAATGACAGATGGCATATGGGAGGTAGCAGATGATAGTTAACAGAAGATATTTAGCAAACTGCAGGAAGTAGTTTGTAGATGCCAGTTAACAGATGACAGTTAGCCGGCGACACATGATAGAAGATAGTTAGCAGGTTATTGTTAACAAATGAACGGTGTAGAAAGAAAGAAAAACGAAAAAAAACAGGTGTCGATTAACAGTTGATAGTTGACAAATTACAATTGGCAGATGAAGTCGACAGATGACAGTTGACAGATGACAATTATCAGATAATACTAACAGGTAACAGTTAACAGGTGGCGGATAATAACTGAAGAGTGTAAAAAAGGAATGAAAAAAATATGTGGCAGTTGAAAATAGACGGTTAGTAGATGCTAATTAACAGATAACAGTTAACAAATAACAATTGACAAAGGATACTAACAGATATATAGCAGGTAAAACGTGTATAAAAGAAAACAAAAAACAGGTAAGAGTTGACAGTTAGCAGACAGATAACAATTACAGATGACAATTAGCAAATGACAATTAACAGATAACAGGTATCAAAAAACAAATGACAATTGAGAGGTGAAAAAAGAATAAAATAAACAAAAAATATGTGACAGTTAACAAATGATAGTTAGCAGTTGACAATTGGCAGATAACACTTAGCAGATGATACAAATAGATCACATATAGTCAATTACAGTTGGCAGATGAAAAGTGTAGAAAATAAAAAAAGAAGAACAGGTGACAGTTGACAGTTAACAGATAATAGTTGACTATTAGAATGTGACAGTTGACAGATGAATAAAGTTGAATAATAATAAGATGACGATTAAATAATAAGATGTCGATTAACAGAAAATACTAACAGATAACAAAAAAATTGGCAGGTGATAGATGAAAAGGGAATAAAGGAAACAATCAAATATGTGACAGTTGACAATTCAAGAGTTAGCAGATAACAATTGACAGATGACAGCAGATAACAATTGACAGATTGACTTAGCAAGTGATACTAACAGATAACACATAGTAGATGATAGTTGACAGATGAAAAGTATAGAAAAGAAAACAAAAAATAAAAAGGTGATAATTGACATTTAGCAGATAGCTGTTGACAATTAGAATATGACAATTGATAAGTAACGGTCGACAGATGATTAAAGTAAACAAGAAAAAAGATAACAGTTGATAATTGACAATTTCCAGTTTACAATGACTGTTGGTAAATGACATTTGACAAATGAAGTATGGAAAAGAAAACAAAACAAAACAAATGACAATTGACAGTTGCAGATGATAATTAGCAGATAACAAGTGTAGAAAAGAACACACAGTGAACCACAAAAGACATACATAATACATAACATATCACAGGGTACGTGACAAATGATAAACATATTCCAGATAATAGATAACAGTTGATAAATGGCATGTCAGATAATAGAGTGCACACAACTTTTATATCAAATGACATTTGACAGATGACAGTTGGTAGATCATATTTGGTAGATTACAGTTTACAGAGAACAGTTGACAGATAGCAAATAATAGTTCGTAGATGCCAGTTGATAGTTAGCAAATGACAGTTTGTAAATCATATTCGGTAAATGACAGTTGACAGTTGAATTAATTGTTTGAAGATGACAGTTGATAATTACCAAATAACCATTGACAAATGACATTGGTAAATAGCACTTGGTAGATGATATTTGGTAAATGACAGTTGACATTTAATAGTTTTCAAACAGTTGACAAATGTCAGTTATTAGATCAGTTAGTAGATCCTATTTGATAAATTATAGTTGACGGAGGACAGTTGACAGATGGCAAATAATAGTTCGCATGTGACAATTGATAGTCAGCAAATGACATTTGACAAATGATAGATGGTAATAAACAGTTGATAAAGAATAGATTTTATTTGATAAAAATATAGTTGATGGACACCAGCAGATAATAGTTTGCATGTGACAATTGATAGTCAGCAAATGACATTTGAGAAATGTCAGTTGGTAATGAGCAATTAATTTGGCATATTTAGAAAATTGCAGTTACCAGAGGACAATTGCCACATAGCAAATGATAGTTTGTAGATGACAATTGATAGTTAACAAATGACCTTTAATAAATAACAAATGAAAAATAGCACTTGGTAGATGAATTTGGTAAATAGCAGTTGACATAACTGTTTTCAAATAGACTAATATGGCAAATGACAGTTGATATATGACACTTAGTAAATAACAGTTAATGGCAGTTTTGATATGACATTTTTCAATAACTTCAAATTTCAGTCGACAGAGGACAGTTAATAATTTGCATGTGACAATTGACATATGACAGTTGATACTAAGCAAATGACATTTGACAAATAACAGTTGGTAATTAGCATTTGGTAGATCCTATTTGGTAGATTGCAGTTGACAGAGAGCAGATAATAATTCGCAGATGACAGTTGATAATCGGCAGTAGGTAGGTCATATTTGATAAATGGCAGTTGACAGAGAAGAGTCGTCAGATAGAAAAAAATCATTTGCAGATGACAACTGATAATTGTGAAATAACCTTTGACAAATGACAATTGGTAAATAGCATTTGGTAGATGATATTTGGTAAATAATAGTTGATATTTAATGGTTTTCAAACAGTTGTCAAGTGGCAGTTAATAGATCAGTTAGTAGATTGATAATCAGCTAATGACATTTGATAAATGACGGTTGGTTATGTGCGGTTGAAAATCATATCTAGATAATGACAGTTACTAGAGGAGAGTTAATAGTTAACAGTTTGCAGATAACAGTTGACAGATGACAGTTGATAGCAAATGACATTTTACAAATGAGAATTGGTAGATGATATTTGGTAAATAGCAGTTGGCAGATAATTGTTTTCAAATATTTGGCAAATGACAGTTGTCACATGACACTTAGTAAATAGCAGTTAATAACAGTTTAGAGATGACATTTTACAAATCACTATTTACAAATCATATTTGGTAAATTGAAGTTCACAGAGGACAGTTGACAGATAACAACTAATAGTTCGCATGTGACAACTGATAGTCAGCAAATGACATTTGACAAATGACAGTTGGTAATGAGCAGTTAATAAATCTTAGATACTATTTGATAATTTAAAGTTGACGGACGATAGCAGATAATAGCTTGGATGTACAATTGATATTCAGCAAATTACAGTTGGTAATAAAAAGTTGACATATAATCAAGTGTGGAAAAGGAAACAAGTAAAAATCAGATGACAATTGACAGTCGCAGATGACAAGTGTAGAAAGGAACACAAAGAGAACAACAAAAGACATACATAATATACAGGGTGAGTTTTTTTTTATGTTCTCTATGGGGATCTCGGAAACTATAAGAGATAGAGAAACGGTTAAATGGGGAAAGAAGTGTAGATTTACGAGACGAATAAAATTCCACTTTAAAAGTTTTCAAAAATTCAAGGGTAACTAGATATTTTGAAAAAAGTAAAAAGTGTCAATTTTTTCAAATCAATATATCTCGGTTATTATAACAGATAGAAAAAAACTGTAAAGGACAAAGTTTTAGATAATTTTATGCAGATTAATAAAAAATAATCAATAATCAATAATTTTTATCGCCATTATTTTCCGAGATATGACACAAACTTACATTTTTTTTAATGGAAACCATAGTTGGCTATGGCCTCATTCAAAAGGTAAATTTTTTCTCTTCATAGGTGACAGTTGATAGTTAGCACATGGTATTTGACAGAAGACAGTTGGTAGATCATATTTGGTAGATTGCAGTTTACAGAGAACAGTTGAAAGATAGCAAATAATCGTTCCTAGACGTCAGTTGATAGTTAGCAAATGACAGTTGGTAATCAGCAGTTGGTAAAACATATTTTTTAAATGGCAGTTAACAGATGACAGTTGAGAGATAGGAAATAATATCCAGACAAATAGTAACTGGTAAATAAAACTTGATAGATATTTGGAAAATGACAGTTGACATTTAATTGTTTTCAAACAGCTGACAAATGTCAGTCAATAGATCAGTTGGTAGATCCAATTTGATAAATTAGAGTTGACGGAGGACAGTTGACATAAAGCAAATAATGGTTCGCATGTGACAATTGATAGTCAGCAAAAGACTTTTGACAAATGACAGTTGGTAATGAGTAGTTGATAAAACATATTTAGTAAACGACAGTTGACAAATAATATTTGCAGGTGACAGTTGACAGATGACAGTTTAAAGTTAGCAAAAGACACTTTACAAATGAGAATTGGTAAATAACATTTGGTAAATGACAGTTGGAAGATAATTGTTTTCAAATAGTTAAAAGATGACATTAATGACAAAATTATCGTTTGCAGATGACAGTTGACAGATGACAGCTGATAATTTTCAAATAAATTTTGACAAATGACAATTGGTAAATAACACTTGGTAGATATTTTACAAACAGCAGTTGACATTTAATGGTTTTCAAACAATTGACAGATAACAGTTAATAGATCAGTTGGTAGATCCTATATGATTAAGGTTACTTGATGAAGGACAGTTGACATATACCAAATAATAGTTCGGATGGGACAATTGATAAATTGAAAACATATTTAGTAAACGATAGTTACCAGAGGACAGTTGATAGATAATAGCTTGCAAGTGACAGTTGTCAGATAACAGTTTTCAAATAGATGACAAATAACAGTTGACACATGACAGTTAATGACAGTTTAGAGATGACATTTTACAAACAACTTGATAGATCATGACAGTGACAGTTGACATATAACAGTTGATAGTTAGCAAATGACATTTGACAAATGACAGTTGGTATATCATATTTGGCAAATGGCATTTGGCAAAGGACAGTTGACAGATAAGAAATAATAGTTTGCAGATGACAGTTGATAATTAACAAATGGCCTTTGACAAATGACAATTGGTAAGTATGTCAGATAATAGAGTGCACACAACTCGAATTATTGATATAGAAAAAAATGCAAAAGAAAAACACAATACGGAATATTAAAAAAAACTGATGATCACACGATAGAGAGAGAGAGGATAACATCTTTATTCGAACATTATATGTGCAAGTGATGGAACATTTTACAAGTGATACACAGTATGGGTTAGTCTGTCCGTTTGAGCTATCTACCATCGGTCTTTCTGCCCTGTCTTGACTCTGTAAAAAAATAAATTCTATTGCTTGATCACACGATATTAATTGACAAATGAAAGTTAACATATAACAGATGACATTTGGTAAATGATAGTTGGTAGATAGTAGTTGACAAATAGCAGATAACAGTTCGGAGATGACAATTGATAGTTTGCAAATGACATTTGACAGATGACAGTTTGTAATTAGCAATTGGTAGATTGCAGTTGACAGAGAACAGTTGACAGATAGCAGATAATAGTTTGCAGATGACAGTTGATAGTTATAACAGTTGGTAATCAGCAGTTGGTAGATCTTATTTGGTAAGTCGCAGTTGACAGATGACAGTTAAAAGACAGGAGAAAATTGTTTGCAGGTGACAGTTGACAGATAACAGTTGAAAACTAGTAAATGACATTTAAAAAGGGACAATTGGTAAATAGCACTTAGTAGATAGTATTTAGTAAATGGCAGTTGACATTTAATGGTTTTCAAACAGTTGACAAATGTCAGTAGACACATAATACTTGGTACATAGCAGTTAATAACAGTTTACATATGACAGGTAATAGATTAGTATCATATTTGATAAATTGTAGTCGACAGAGGAAAGTTGACAGATACCAAATAATAGTTGACAGATGACTGTTTCTAGTTAGTCAGTGACATACAGTAAATAGCACTTTATAGATGAAATTTAGTAAATGGCAGTTGACCGAAATTTTTTTAAATATGTAGTTGAAAAACGACAGTTGTCACATGACACTTTGTAAATAAAAGTTAGTGACAGTTTAAACGTGAAAGTTAAGTAAGTCATATTTGATAAAAGTAGTCAATGGAGGGCAGTTGACTTGTAGCAGATAATAGTTTGCATGTGATAGTTGGTAGTTAGCAAATGACATTTGACATATAAAAATTGGTAATGAGCAGTTGATAAATTATATTTAGTAAACGATAGTTCACAGAGAACAGTAGACAAATAGCAGATATTAGTTTGCAGGTGATAGTAGACAGATGACAGTTGATAGTTTTCAAACGACATTTCACAAATGACAATTGGTAAATAGCACTTGGTAGATGGTATTTGGTAAATGGCAGTTGACAGATAACTGTTTTCAAATAGACTGTTTTCAAATTGACACATGACACTTAGTAAATAGCAGTTAATAACAGTTTACAGATCACTTGGTAGACCATAGTTTACAGGTGCCAATTGACAGATAACAGTTGATAGTTATCAAAAAAACATTTGACAAATGGTAAAGAGCACTTGGTAGATAATATTTGGTAAATGGCACTTAACAGAGGACAGTTGACAATTGATATAGTCAGCAAATGACATTTAATAAATGACAGTTGATAAACTACACATCCTATTTGATAATAGTTTGCATGTGACAATTGATAGTCATCAAATGACATTTCAGAAATGACAGTTGGTAATGAGCAGTTGATAAATCATATTTAGTAAATGACAGTTGACAGAGGACAGTTGACCAATATTAGTTTGCAGGTTACAGTTGACAAATGACAGTTGATATTGTTAGGAATTGGTATAGTAGATTCTATTTGATAAATTATAGTTGAAGGACAACAGCAGATAATAGTTTGCATGTGATAGTTGAAAGATGACAGTTGATAGTTAGTAGATTAAATTTTACAAATGAGAATTGGTAAGTAGCACTTGTTAAATGATATTTGGTAAATGGCAGTTGGTAGATAATTGCTTTCAAATAGTTGACAAATGACAGTAGACATATGACTAGTAAATAGTTCTTAAAGACAGCCTAGAAATGACATTTTATAAATCAATTGACAGAGGACAGTTGACAGATAGCAGATAATAGTTTGCATGTGACAATTGATAGTCAGCAAATGATATTTGACAAATTACGGTTGGTAATAAGCAAGTAATAAATCATATTTAGTAAATGAGTTACCAGAGGACAGTTGGCAGATAATAGTTCACAGGTGACAGTTGATAAATAACAGTTGGTAAATAATAATTGGTAGATGATATTCAGTAAATGACAGTTGGAAGATAATTGTTTTCAAATAGTTGAGAAATGACGGTTGACACATGACATTTAGTAAATAGCAGTTAATGACAGCTTAGAGATGACATTTTACAAATCACTTGGTAGATCATATTTGGTGAATTGCAGTTGACAGAGGACAATTGGCAGATAATAATTTGCATGTGACAATTGATAATCGGCAAATGACATTTGAGAAATGACAGTTGGTAATGAGTAGTTGATAAATTATATTTAGTAAATGACAATTGATAGGTGAAATTTGGTACCAAAAGACATTTTAGAAATGAGAATTAGCAAGTAGTAATTAGTAGATGAAATTTGGTAAATGGCGGTAGGCATATAATTGTTTTCAAATAGATGACAAATGACAGTTGACACATGATGCTTAGTAAATAGAACGTAATGGCAGTTTAGAGATGACATTTTTCAAATCACTTATTTTTATTTTATTTTATTTTACTTTACAAGTTCTATTAAAACAAATATATACAAATATGTACTTAGTAGATTATATTTGGTAAATTGTAGTTCACAGGGAACAGTTGACAGATAGCAGATAATAGTTTGCAGGTGTCAGTTGATAGCTATCAAATGACATTTGACAAATAACAATTGGTAATTGTTATTTGCACGTGGTAGATATTTGGTAAATGTCAGTTGACAGGTTAATTGATGATAGTTAGCAGGTGGTGGTTAACACATGAGAAATGTAGAAAGAAAAACAAAAAACAGGTAACAATTGACAGTTGATGGATAACAGACAGACAGATGACAATTGTCAGATGAAGTCGACAGATGGCAGTTAGCAGATGGTAATCAACAGGTAATACTAACAGGTAACAAAATACAAAATGACAGTTGACAGTTGATAGGTAACAGTTAATAACTGAAAAGCGTAAAAATAAGAAATATGTGACAGTTGACAATTGATGTAGATGATAATTAACAGATGACAATTGACAAATGACACTAACAGATAACATATAGTAGTAGTAGACATATGAAAAGTGTAAAAAAGAAAGCAAAAAACTGGTAACAGTTAACAGATGACAATTAATACTAACAGGTAACAAAAAACAAATGACAGTGGACAGGTGACAGATGGAAAGTTAATAAAGGAAACAAAAAATAGCAGTTTACAAATGAGAGCTAGCAGATGACACTTCGCAGATGATACTATCACTAATAGTAAATGACAGTTGACAGATAAAAAGGGTAGAAAAGAAAACAACACAGAAAAGGTGACAGTTTACAGTTAAAGATGATATTTTACAAATCACTTGATCATATTTGATAAATTTCAATTGACAGAGGACAGTTGACATATGACAGTTTATAGTTATCAAATGACATTTCACAAATGACAATTGGTAAATCACACGTGGTAGATATTTGGTAAATGGCAATTGACAGATAACTGATTTCAAATAGTTGACAAATGACAGTTGACACATGACGTTGAGTAAACAATAGCAGTTAATGACAGTTTAAAGATGACAGTTTACAAATCACTTAATATATCATATTTGGTAAATTACAGTTGACAGCAGATAATAGTTTTCAGGTGACAGTTGTCAGATGACAGTTGGTAGTTAGTAAATGACATTTTACAATTGAGAATTGGCTAATAGCACGTCGTAAATAATACACTTGGTATTGGCTATTAACATATAAATGTTTTTAAAACAGTTGACAAATGATAGTCGACACATGACAGTTACTAACTGGCGGTTAATGACAGTTAACAATGGCATATGTTACAGGGTAATTGGCATTTTACAAATATGCCGTCTTTAAAATATCACACTGGAAATTTTGGTATAGACAAAAACACAGAAACTGAAAAACATAATACAAAATACAGAATACAAGCGACAGTTGATATACAAAAGTTAGCAGGTGGCAGTTTATAGATGACAAACTGGTATATAGAAGTCGATTGATGACAGTTGTTAGGTAACAATTGACAAATGACAGATGATAATGAAATATTGATATCTAGTTTTAATTTACTTGTGTATTTTTATAATATATTTACATTCCTGTGAACATTGTACAATGGTATTACCCGTCAATAAATAAATAAATATATTAAAGATGACAGTTGACAGACAACAGGTAAAAAATGTCAGTTGACAATTTGCACAGATGACAGATAATAGTTGATATTAATAGCCAGACAGATGACAGCTGAAAAATTACAGTTGGCATATAACAGTTGACAAATAAAAAGTGTAGAAAAGAAACAAAAGCCAGCAGAAATAAAGAATAATCATATTGGCAGAAGATAGATGATAAGTATAGAAAAAGCAGAATACATAATTCGAAATATAAAATAAAATGTCACAAGGCACATAACTAATAATCATATGACAGATGATAAGTGACAGTTGACAGTTATATTATATATAGTAGCCGACATCTAGCATATTGGTTTCATATAGTACCTGAAAATGTTAGTACCAACAAAAAGAAAAAAAACGTATACAATACTACAAATGACAATTAACAGATCATAAACGCCTGTTTACAGTTGATTGTGAAAAGTTGCCAGTTTTGCAATAGAAACTGACAGATGAGACTTAGCAGATGACAGTTGACAGATCATAATCGCCTGTTTATAATTGATTGTAAAAAGCCGCCAGTTTAGCAACATAAACTGACAGATGAGAGTTGGCAGATGACAGTTGGCAGATGATTATTGGCAGATAATAATTGACAGCAGATGACAGAAAGAATAATTCAATAAAATTGAATACAGAAGGTATTGTAATGGAAATGATAGTTAACAAGTACCAGTTTGAAAGATAATAAACGAAAATTTACTGATGACAGTTGGTGGTATGATAGTTGGCAGTTGACAGATGATAGTTAACAATTACCAGATGACAGTTGACAGATGGTAATTAGCAGGTGATAGTTGACTTTAGGTAGATAATAGAAAACACAATGGGTAACGAAGAATACAAAAGACGTTTCATATATGTAATATACGTTTACATAATTCAAAAATTCAAATTCAAATGTATTCAACCCAAATAGATATACATATGATTTGACAAATAACAGTTTACAGATAGCAGTTGATAATATGTTAGATGATACTTGATAGATGAAAATCGGCAGATAACAGTTAAAAAATGACAGTTGACTAAAGATAGTTGGTAGATGATACTTTATAATAAATAGCAGTATACAGACGGAAAGTGGTAGATGACACTTGATAGTTGGCAGATGGATGGAAAATTCAGAGTACAAATGACAGATAATATATGTTATAGGGCATATGACAGTTGACAATTGACACGTGACAAACGACAGCTGAAATGACAGTAATTACATGTTTAATCATATCATTGGCGCTTTGAAGATAATCGATGACCTGGTGAATGGCAGATGAGATATACAAAAAGGCAAACGATAAATTCCAGACACTACAGATAGATGACAAAGTTTAAAAAAAGACAAATGGCAGATGTTATATGACAATTAATAGATGGTAACTGATTGATAATAGTTAACATACATTATAGAAGACTAAAACATCACCATTTTTACTTTTATTAATAATTATTGTTATTTAAGGAAATATGATGAAAAAGGTTATTTAGTTATAATAATGCAAAATCAAAAAAAAAAATGATTTTGAAGACTACATATAGAAACAATTTTTCTCCCGAAACATATGAAGGAAAGGCTTTGTAAAAATCGGTTTGTTATTTGATAGCGAGCTGTTAAACACAATCGAGTTTTATTAAAAGACACGCTCAAATGATTGTTAATTAATAACAATGCGTATCACCTCGTACTAATTAATCATCAACACAATTGCATGTATGAAACAATGAAATATATTTTTTATAAAAATATTATTGTGAAGGTATGCAAACCTATATACAGCAAAGCTACACGTGTGGAGTGTCAGACTTAAGAATTTTTTTAAATTGCAATTAATATTTTACTATTGGATTGATGAGGCTGATAATTGGCGAAACTCCATTATGCAATTATTAAATAATTCATTATTCATCTACCTGATGAAGCCACAGTGTGGTGAAACAATTGTAGTAGTGTATCCACAAATAAAGCAAAACTCATGTTTTTATTGAATAAATGCATATTTTTTTATTGTTGAAGGCTATTACTTTTTGAAACTAATGCAGTTTAAACAATAAAAAAGATATCATATATTTGTTTCTCATTAATCACTTGGTGAAACATTATGTTAATAATATATAGATTTTATAATTAAAATCACTTGGTTAAGATATAAAGTATGGTTGCAAAACTTGTTTTCCTGTAATGTGCAAAAATTAGCAAAAATTAATAAAATATAATCTACACAAATAGATTGGTGATGCCATTCAAATATATTTAATGGCGAGAATTAAATACGTTATGAATGACCATGGATTTATTTATAAACCACCATATCATAATCCAATAATTTATCAAAAATACATACATAAATTATCAAATATAGTATACTTCAAATTAATTTCTAACGAAGTAAATATAGTTTAATGTATTTTTGTTACATCATTTATTAAAATAAAAAATTGAAAGCATTCACATTTCAAACAGCACAAGTAAATTAAGTTGCCTGAACCAAACACACTCAAATATCATTAAATCAATATTTACAGCCCATTAACAATGGAATTAGATAACGCAAAACAATGCGACGCTATCAATTTTTTCCTTACAAACGAGAGATAAGCGATTCCGAAATGCATTGTGCGATTATCGAATAATCCATTCATTTGTTTCTGGAATGTGCGCACGCAGCGTCTCGGTGTCCTCCAAAAGGGTGCAAGCACGTGCGGCGTGACGCAATGCATTTAGTAATCGCGTCTATTTTCTCGCAAGTCCAAGGCTCGCGAATTTGGCGTAAGGCCGAGCGACGACCGACAAAACATTATTGCCGAAAACTAGTGAATACCATGTTGTCCTAACCGGTGCGTGCGTGTTTTGCTACCTCAGAGGTGAGTACAGTTGGTTGCATAGTTTAATTCTTAGTAACACCTACCGCATAGGGCGAGCTCAAGTGTTGCAATTGTTTTAAGTGTTTTAAAAAAAATATTACAGTTGTTAATGTTTAAGAGAATATTACTAATGTAGTTATATATAAATACGGATGAAAGAATCGATAAAATTATAATTAACTGTTATATATAAATATGCTTTAATTAGTGATTTAATTTTTACGTAATTCAAAAATGGTTTTTGCAAATATATAAAGTGTTCATGTAAGTTTTTTTTATATATAAGCTAATCGTAGAAAAATTAAGATTTTTATATTATTGATTAATAATAACCAATAAATCAGATCTTCATTAATAATGTATTAAAATCCTTTAGTTCGTTGTAGAAAATTAAATAATAAATTTATTATCAGATCTTCATTACTAATGCATGTTATTATATAAATAAATTACAATAATTTATTACTATAAATAATCAATACATTATTATTTAGACCTTCGTTTTTCATAGCAAAGATTCAATGTTTATAAATGTTATTATATATAAACTTTATTAAGTAGAATTTTCCTTGTAACGAATATTATTGGTATATCAAATATATTCGTTTGATTCCTGAATAATATTAGCCAAGAAGAGGAGGAAGAAACACAATAATTACATATTGTAATATTATCTACAATAAAGATGTTTTCTCTCTTGAGAAATTGAGATCAATTAGCAGTCGTTTGGTAAAAATATTTTAGAAATTAGTTAATTAATTTAAGACTTATTGTAGAAAAAATAAAAATATGAAGGTCGATTTTTTAGTTCTTCATCTCAAACATATATTAAACATTTACAGTCATTTGAAAAACTATAAATAAAAATAACTGTAAACAATTAAAAGTAGCTTTATAGTTTTTTGTTTTAACAGAAGAATTAAAAACTATTGAAAATCGATTTTTCAACTCATTTGGAACAATTCGTCCAACTTTTTGATAATCTGTCAAATCTAAATGTTTACTTCTTTTAATTTATCATTTTTGACCATTCTTCAATTGTCATTTTAGACATTCGATACGTCAAACAGTAATTTTTGACATGGATTCATTCATTTAGATTAATTTTTAAAATATGAAGTGTAATTGTTTTGTTTGCAGACTTACAAATAAATACAGGGTATAAAAAATGGCAGTATTATCGAAGGCGAGGGCTTTCATCAGGATGTACCCCGTGACGAGGGGGATGATGTCCTACAGTGTCATCTGGCCGACTTCGTGTCTTATCCAGCAACTGCTCACCGGCACGGATTACGACAAATTGGACTATTGGAGGGCGCTGCGGTTCAGCCTGTACGGGGGTTTCTACGTCGCCCCCACCCTTTACGGCTGGATCAGGATGACCACGCACCTTTGGCCTAAAAACAATCTGCGCACAGCAATCACAAAGGTAAATAATCAAATAAAATACTTAAATAACTTTTATTGTTATTTCTATTTCAAAAGGGTAAATGAACACATAGTAACGGTCGCTACTATCATTTTCATTATTTCTATTTTGTTTATTAATAGTAGTAATAGTTGTAGTGTTTGGTTATCGACCACGTGGTCCTCCCGCCGTGTTATTTGTGTGTAGATGAGCTTGTTTAAAAAAGCTTTTAAAGCGCCATTAATTGTATCCCAATGGCGAATGGTACAGGTCACCCACTAATTGCTGACCTGTACTAACGTTGCTGCATTCTCCCTAGTACGCCGCAACCTTATACGTGTTTTGTTTATTATTAACACGCAAGCAAAATGCATGGGATTCAATAATAATGACCAAGTATTTAACTTAAAATGCATAGATTTTAAGGAAAAAAGTAAGCTTATGATTTATGTCTTGACTCATGCGAACATGAACGGGTTTTTATCAAATTAAGCGTGACCTTCGTCGAGTTTTCGTCACTAAAGTGAAAATTGCAAACATTTGTTCGCGAATGGGAACAAAAAAAGTATTATATATGAGCACAAACATAATTAATCACACGTAGGCGTTAATTCCGGACAGACACAGGCTGTAACTGGGTTAAAACAATTGCAGCACGTCTGCGTACGAGATATTGTTGACTTTACCTACCCTTGCAAAATACTTTAAGTAAACCAAAAAAAAAAACAAGAATGTCAGACATTTGTAATCGCTATTGTTTCGCATAAATATTTAATGTGTAATAAATTACACAATAAATACCATATCACTGTAACACATAGGGGGTCGAATTGATGAACCTTGAGGAACATCAACTATCTTTTTATACTTAACCTATATATTATTAAAATGCCATTTACCTTTCGGTGTATGCTAAAAATACGATGTAAACTTAAATGTTCTGTTTTCAGGGTGTAATGGAGCAATTCTCGTACGGACCGTTCGCCCTCTGCTCTTTCTTTTACATCATGACCCTCCTCGAAGGCAAAGGAATACATGCGGCCGCCGGTGAAGTCGAAGAAAAGTTCTGGGATTCCTACAAAGTAAGTTTTACACTAACAATGATTTTACTTACAAAAATATATTACAAAATTGTGTTATACAAACAAAGTTACAAAGTGTTTATTATTTATAATGATATTACTCTTATTAACAATTCTTTCGTAAAGGTTGGTTTTTGCGTGTGGCCGGTGCTACAGACAATAAACCACAGATTGATCAAGGAGAAGCACAAGGTGACGTACGTGAGCATCTGCAGTCTGGGCTGGACGTGTTTCCTGGCGTACATGCACCAGAAAAAGGCCGCCCAGCAGCAACAACAGCAGCAGCAGCAACAACAGCAGAGGCAGCCGGAGGAGGAAGTTCTCGCGCTTGCCTGACGAAGGTGAAGCTTAGGAATTTTTAATTGTTGTATTTATTGTTTTCGTTTTTTTCTAGAGGAATTATTTTTGTACTGTGCGATTTCTGTAATAGGCGAATAATAAATTTTAATTATTTTACAGAAAATTTATTTAATTAATAATATAATAGTAAAACTACTAAAAAAATCCAAACATTGAAGAAAACTCTTTTAATTTAGGAGAAAAACGTACACTAGAATTTTTGATGAGAAATTTTTAAAAATAAACCCTTGTAGAAAAATAATACAATCTGTCAAATTGTCACACGGCTATCTGTCAAATTGTCATTTTTTTTGTCATCTGTCATTCTGTAAATTTGCGTTTTGTCATTCTGTCAAAATGCTCTTCTGCGATCTATCACTCTATCAAATTATCAGTGTGTTGTTTGTCAACTTGTCATTTGAATTGTTCTTCTGTTATCTGTGAAATTGTTACCCTCTTATCTGTCAAATTGTCGTTCTGTCAAATTTTCACTCTGTTATCTGTTAAATTGTTGTTCTTCTATTCTATTTATTTTATCATCCATCTTTCTTTCAAACTGTAATTCCATTATCTGTCCAATTATTTTACTGTCATCAAATATTCTGTGAATTTTTGTTTCATCATTTTCTCCAATTGCTCTTTTGTCATTCCATCAAATTATCGTTTTCTCATCTGTCAAATTGTCATTCTGTTATCTGTCAAATTCTTATTCTGACATCTGTCATCCGTGAAACGGTCACTTTGTTATCTGTCAAATTGTTGTTTTGTCGTCCGTCATCCTGTCAAATTGTCATTCTGTTATTTGTCAAATTGTACACTGTCATTCTGTCAAATTATCGTTTTGTCATCTGTCAAATTGTCATTCTGTTATCTGTCAAATTGTTGTACTGTCATTCTGTAAATTTGCGTATTGTCATTATGTCAAAATGCTCTTCTGACATCTATCATTCTATCAAATTATCGAAATGCCATCTGTCAAATTGTCTGTTGAATTGTTATTCTGTCATCGTCATTTGAATATTTATGAAATTGTTACTCTGTTATCTGTCAAATTGTCGTTCTTTCAATCTGTCAAATTTTCACTTAAACATCTATCAAATTGTTGTTCTTCTATTCTATTTATTTTGTCATGCGTCCTTCTTTCAAATTTTCATTCTGTCAATTGTTCCAATTTTCCAATGTTTGGTCATTCCATCAAATTATTGTTTTCTCATCTCTCAAATTGTCATTCTGATATCTGTCAAATTGTTGTACTGTCATTCTGTAAATTTGCGTATTGTCGTTATGTCAAAATGCTCTTCTGACATCTATTATTCTATCAAATTGTCGAAATGCCATCTGTCAAATTGTCATTTAAATTGTTATTTTGTCATCGTCATTTGAATATTTGTGAAATTGTTACTCTGTTATCTGTCAAATTGTCGTTCTGTCAATCTGTCAAATTTTCACGCAATTTTCTGTCAAATTGTTGTTCTTCTATTCTATTTATTTTGTCATCCGTCCTTTTTTCAAATTTTCGTTCTGTCATCTGTCAAATTGTAATTCTATTATCTGTTAAATTGTTATACTGTCATCTGTCATTCTGTGAATTTTCGTTTCGTCATTCTGTCCAATTGCTCTTTTGTCATTCCATCAAATTATCGTTTTCTCATCTGTCAAATTGTCATTCTGTTATCAGTCAAATTCTTATTCTGTAATCTGTGAAACTGTCACTTTGTTATCTGTCAAATTATTGTTTTGTCGTCCGCCATCCTGTCAAATTGTCATTCTGTTATTTATCAAATTGTACACTGTCAAATCATCGTTCTGTCATTCTGTTAAATTATCGTTTTGTCATCTGACAAATTGTCATTCTGTTATCTGTCAAATTGTTGTACTATCATCTGTCAATTTGCGTTTTGTCATTATGTCAAAATGCTCTTTTGACATCTATCATTCTATCAAATTATCGAAATGCCATCCGTCAAATTGTCTTCTGAATTGTTATTCTGTCATCGTCATTTGAATGTTTGTGAAATTGTTACTCTGTTATCTGTCAATGTGTCAAATTTTCATTAAATTATCTGTCAAATTGTAGTTCCTATTCTATTCTATTTATTTTGTCATCCGTCCTTCTTTCAAATTTTCGTTCTGTCATCTGTCAAATTGTAATTCTATTATGTGTCAAATTGTTATACTGTCATCTGTCATTCTGTGAATTTTCGTTTCGTCATTCAGTCCAATTGCTCTTTTGTCATTCCATCAAATTATCGTTTTCTCATCTGTCAAATTGTCATTTTGTTATCTGTCAAATTATTGTTGTGTCGTCCGCCATCCCGTCAAATTGTATTATGTTATTTGTCAAATTGTACACTGTAAAATCATTGTTCTGTCATTCTGTCAAATTATCGTTTTGTCATCTGTCAAATTGTCCTTCTGTTGTGAGTCAAATTGTTGTACTGCCATCTGTCATTCTGTAAATTTGCGGTTTTATCATTATGTCAAAATTCTCTTCTGACATTTATCATTCTATTAAATTATCAGTATGCCATCTGTTAAAATGTCATTGTTCATCTGTCATCGTCATTTGAATATTTGTGAAATTGTTACTATGTTATCTGTCAAATTATCGTTCTGTCAAATCTTTACGCAATCATCTGTCAAATTGTTGTTCTTCTATTCTATTTATTTTGTCATCCGTCCTTCTTTCAAATTTTCGTTCTGTCATCTGTCAAATTGTAATTCTATTATCTGTCAAATTGTTATACTGTCATCTGTCATTCTGTGAATTTTCGTTTCGCCATTCTGTCCAATTGCTCTTTTGCATTCCATCAAATTATCGTTTTCTCATCTGTCAAATTGTCATTCTGTTATCTGTCAAATTCTTATTCTGTCATCTGTGAAACGGTCGCTTTGTTATCTGTCAAATTATTGTTTTGTCGTCCGCCATCCTGTCAAATTGTCATTCTCTTATTTGTCAAATTGTACACTATCAAAACATCGGTCTGTCATTCTGTCAAATTATCGTTTTGTCATCTGTCAAATTGTCATTCTGTTGTGTGTCAAATTGTTGTACTGTCATCTGTCATTCTGTAAATTTGCGTTTTGTCATTATGTCAAAATGCTCTTCTGACATCTATCATTCTATCAAATTGTCAGTATGCCATCTGTCAAATCGTCATTTGAATTGTTATTATCTGTCATCTGTCATCGTCATTTGAATAAATTGTATGTGCACAAATATATATTATTATTATTATTATTAATATTTGTGAAATTGTTACTATGTTATCTGTCAAATTATCGTTCTGTCAAATCTTTACGCAATCATCTGTCAAATTGTTGTTCTTCTATTCTATTTATTTTTTCATCCGTCCTACTTTCAAATTTTCGTTCTGTCATCTGTCAAATTGTAAATTCTATTATCTGTCAAATTGTTTACTGTCATCTGTCATTCTGTGAATTTTCGTTTCGTCATTCTGTCCAATTGCTCTTTTGTAATTACATCAAATTATCGTTTTCTCATCTGTCAAATTGTCATTCTGTTATCAGTCAAATTTTTATTCTGTAATCTAGAAACGGTCACTTTGTTATGTGACCAATTTTGTTTTGAATTGTCATTCTGTTATTTGTCAAATTGTACACTGTCAAATCATCGGTCTGTCATTCTGTCAAATTATCGTTTTGTCATCTGTCAAATTGTCATTCTGTTATCTGTCAAATTGTTGTACTGTCATTCTGTAAATTTGCGTATTGTCATTATGTCAAAATGCTCTTATGATATCTATCATTCTATCAAATTATCGAAACGCCATCTGTCAAATTGTCATTTGAATTGTTATTCTGTCATCGTCATTTGACTATTTGTGAAATTGTTACTCTGTTATCTGTCAAATTGTCGTTCTGTCAATCTGTCAAATTATCGTTCTTCTATTCTACTTATTTTGACATCCGTCCTTCTTTCAAATTTTCGTTCTGTCATCTGTCAAATTGTAATTCTATTATCTGTCAAATTGTTATACTGTCATCTGGTCATTCTGTGAATTTTCGTTTCGTCATTCTGTCCAATTGCTCTTTTGTCATTCCATCATATTATTCTTTTCTCATCTGTCAAATTGTCATTCTGTTATTTGTCATATTCTTTTTCTGTTATTTGTCAAATTCTTATTCTGTCATCTGTGAAACGGTCACTTTGTTATCTGTCAAATTGTTGTTTTGTCCTTTGTCCGCCATCCTGTCAAATTGTCATTCTGTTATTTATCAAATTGTACACTGTCAAAACATCGGTCTGTCATTCTGTCAATTTATCGCTTTGTCATCTGTCAAATTGTCATTTAAATTTTTATTCTGTCACCTGTCATCGTCATTTGAATATTTGTTAAATTGTTACTTTGTTATCTGTCAAATTGTTGTTTTGTCCTTAGCCATTCTGTCGAATCGTCGTTCTGTCATATTGTCAATCTATTATCTGTCAAATGATTGTTCTGCTATTCTGTAATCTGTCAAAGTTTTATTTTCCATCCGGCCTTCTTACAAATTGCCGTTCTGTTATTCTGTCATCTGTCAAATTGTAATTCTGTTATCTGTCAAATTGTCATTCTCTTATCTGTCATTTATCATTGTCGTTCTGTCATCTGTGAAACTGTCACTTTTTTGTTTTGTCGTCCGCCATTCTGTAAAATTATCAACAATCTGTCAAATTTTCATTCTGTTATTTGTCAAATTGTACACTGTCATCTATCATTTTATCAAATTATGGTGTCATCTGTCACATTGTCATTTGAATTGTTATTCTGTCATCAGTCATCGTCATTTGAACATTTGTGAAATTGTTGTTTTGTCGTTCGCCATCCTGTCAAATCGTCGTTCTGTCAATCTGTCATATTGTCACTCTATTATCTGTCAAATGATTGTTCTGCTATTCTGTAATCTGTCAGAGTTTTATTTTGCACCCGTCCTTCTTACAAATTACCGTTATGTTATTCTGTCATCTGTCAAATTGTAATTCTGTTATCTGTCAAATTTTTATATTGTCATCTGCCATTCTGTAAATTTGCTTTTTGTCATTCTGTTAAATTGCTATTTTGTATTTGTATTTAATGCTTTCTTTCTCTTACAATAAATAAATTGATTACAAAAGGATAGATAAAAATATGTAATTATAATTATCGTTTTGTCATCTGACAAATTGTCATTCTCTTATCTGTCATTTATCATTGTCGTTCTGTCATCTGTGAAACTGTCACTTTTTTGTTTTGTCGTCCGCCATCCTGTAAAATTGTCGTTTTGACAATCTGTCAAATTTTCATTCTGTTTCTTGTCAAATTGTACACTGTCATCTACCATTCTATCAAATTATCGGTATGCCATCTGTCAAATTGTCATTTAAATTGTTATTCTGCCATCTGTCATCGTCATTTGAATATTTGTGAAATTGTTTCTCTGTTATCTGTCAAATTGTTGTTTTGTCGTTAGCCATCCTGTCAAATCATCGTTCTGTCATATTGTCACTCTATTATCTGTCAAATGATTGTTCTGCTATTCTGTAATCTGTCAAAGTTTTATTTTGCATCCGACCTTCTTACAAATTGCCGTTCTCTTATTATGCCATCTGTCAAATTGTAATTCTGTTATCTGTCAAATTTTTATACTGTCATCTGCCATTCTGTAAATTTGCTTTTTGCCATTCTGTTAAATTGCTATTTTGTATTTGTATTTAATGCTTTCTTTCTCTTACAATAAATAAATTGATTACAAAAGGATAGATAAAAATATGTAATTATAATTATCGTTTTGTCATCTGACAAATTGTCATTCTCTTATCTGTCATTTATCATTGTCGTTCTGTCATCTGTGAAACTGTCACTTTGTTGTTTTGTCGTCCGCCAACCTGTAAAATTGTCGTTTTGACAATCTGCCAAATTTTCATTCTGTTACTTGTCAAATTGTACACTGTCATTTATCATTCTATCAAATTATCGGTATGCCATCTGTCAAATTGTCATTTGAATTGTTATTCTGTCATCTATCATCGTCATTTGAATATTTGTGATATTGTTACTCTGTTATCTGTCAAATTGTTGTTTTGTCGTTAGCCATCCTGTCAAATCGTCGTTCTATCATATTGTCACTCTATTATCTGTCAAATGATTGTTCTGCTATTCTGTAATCTGTCAAAGTTTTATTTTGCATCCGGCCTTCTTACAAAATTACCGTTCTGTTATTCTGTCATCTGTCAAATTATAATTCTGTTATCTCTCAAATTTTCATACTGTCATCTGC
The DNA here is from genome assembly GCA_963969525.1 of Ontholestes murinus. Taxonomy (NCBI): domain Eukaryota; kingdom Metazoa; phylum Arthropoda; class Insecta; order Coleoptera; family Staphylinidae; genus Ontholestes; species Ontholestes murinus. The sequence continues at coordinate 2,162,060 of OZ018393.1, forward strand.
CATTCTGTAAATTTGCTTTTTGTCATTCTGTTAAATTGCTATTTTGTATTTGTACTTAATGCTTTGTTTCTCTTACAATAAATAAATTAATTACAAAAGGATAGATAAAAATATGTACTTATAATTATCGTTTTGTCATCTGACAAATTGTTTTTCTGTCATTTATCATCGTCGTTCTGTCCTGTGTGAAACTGTCACTTTGTTGTTTTGTCGTCCGCCATCCTGAAAAATTGTCGTTTTGACAATCTGTCAAATTTTCATTCTGTTACTTGTCAAATTGTACACTGTCATTTATCATTCTATCAAATTATCGGTATGCCATCTGTCAAATTGACATTTGAATTGTTATTCTGTCATCCGTCATCGTCATTTTAATATTTGTGAAATTGTTGTTTTGTCGTTCGCCATCCTGTCAAATGGTCGTTCTGTCAATCTGTCATATTGTCACTCTATTATCTGTCAAATGATTGTTCTGCTATTCTGTAATCTGTCAGAGTTTTATTTTGCACCCGTCCTTCTTACAAATTACCGTTATGTTATTCTGTCATCTGTCAAATTATAATTCTGTTATCTGTCAAATTTTTATACTGTCATTTACCATTAAAATTGTAAATTTGCTTTTTGTCATTCCATCAAATTATTGTTTTGTCATCTGACAAATTGTCATTCTGTTATCTGTCATTTATCATCGTCGTTCTGTCCTCTGTGAATCTGTCACTTTTTTGTTTTGTCGTCCGCCATCGTGTAAAATTGTCGTTTTGACAATCTGTCAAATTTTCATTCTGTTATTTATCAAATTGAACACTGTCATCTATCATTCTATCAAATTATCGGTATGTCATCTGCCAAATTGTCATTTGTATTGTTATTCCGTCATCTGTCATTTGAATATTTGTGAAATTGTTACTCTGCTTACTAATTGTTGTTTTGTCGTTCGCCATTCTGTCAATCTGTTTTATTGTCACTCTATTATCTGTCAAATGATTGTTCTGCTATTCTGTAATCTGTCAGAGTTTTATTTTGCATCCGTCCTTCTTACAAATTACCGTTCTGTTATTCTGCCATCTGTCAAATTGTAATTCTGTTATCTGTCAAATTTTTATACTGTCATTCTGTTAAATTGCTCTTTTGTACCTTACAAATTGTCATTCTGTTACCTGTCAAATTGGTTTTGTATTTTGTCATCGTCGTTTTGTCATCTGTGAAACTATCACTTTGTTATTTGTCAAATTGTTGTTCTGTCGTCCGCCATCCTGTCAAATTGTCGTTTTGTCAATGTGTTAAATTTTCATTCTGTTGTCATATTGTTCAGTCTGTCAAATCATCGTTGTCATTCTGTCAAATTATTATTCATCGTCGTTCGGACATCAGCATAAAAATGTCACTCTGTTATCTGACGTATAAGAGCAGTAAAAATTGTAGAGAAAATAATTTAAAATTCTAAACATTTAGAAAAGGAATTGTTAGAAAAATCGAATGGGTTTATTTAGTAAAATACTGTTGATCTCAGTGAATCAATGCATTGAAGTGACGTTGTGTTGACCTGCACAATTAAACTATGTATTGATGTAGCGTAGATTTGACCTATCTCAACTAATAAAATTGAGGTAGCGTATTGTTAACCTACACCAAAAATTTACGTTTTGGTAAATTATTTTTCTGACCTATCTCAACCGATTATGCATCGATACGACGCATTTCTTACATATGGGCCGTTTATTTACACCAGTCATTAACATACTAGTGAAGCGTACTCCAACAAACCATGCATGAAAGTAATGTACTGTTGACCTATACCAATAAACAACACCTTAAGCTAGCATCCTTAACTTTAACATTGGACTATCCTACTCCTGACTTGCGGCAATAAACTATGGAATGGATTGGCGTAATTTCCACCTATCCTTACGAACTGTTTATATTCACCATTATTTACGAATCGGTCCAACGTAGTCTTGACCTATCCCAATAAATAAATCATTGAGCTAGCGTACTCTTGACCTACCACAATCAACTATGCATTAAGGTAGCGTGTTATTGACCCCTTAGGTTTGCGTACTCATGACCTACCTCAACAAACTGCGTATCGAAACAGCGTATTCTTTACCTACACGCTAATAAATGAAGTATTGAGGTAGGTAAACTACTAGTAATTAAAATATTATGTCTGCCAATTGAAATAAAATATACATTCATTTTTTTAAAAGGTTGCAAACGTTTACAATTCGATTCAGGAAAGTTTAAAGCGTATATAGAGATTTAATAATGAATTGATTAAATAAAAACTGAATATAGGGGTTTAATAATTAATAAATAGAATTAAATAATCAGGTTTTTTTGGATAACCTTGTATTAAAGAGTTTTCCTTGAAAACTCGGGACACTTTCTTATAAGAATTTGAAACAGTGCACTAACTAAAATATAAGACTTACCTCTTACATCTTCGTCACTAAATTATTAGCCTTGGAATCTACTCTAAAAACCTTCTTCCTCGATAATCTAATAGATTGGAGAAGGATGGTAACAGGAAAGGTTTCTTAGTTTTGGGGTTTTAACTGAAATTAATAGGAATCAATTATAAAAATGTATTAAAGTTGTAGAAAAGTATTCTAATTATTCACAATCAATTAATTATTTTTATTTCATTATTAAAAATGATTTTAATATTTACAGCAAAGAAATCTTAAGGATGATGTAGGAAAAATAAATAATTATACAATTTGTACATATATTAACCTGACTCTCTCAACGCCTTCCTTTCGTGATACCTCTGTAGAGCTTCATCAAACACCACACCCACCGTCCTCTTCTTCCAAATATCGATCTTCACCTTCACAGGCTCCTCCTTCACCACCTCCTCCTTCACCTCGACCTTCTCCTGTTTCACCTCCACCTTTTCCACTTCTACATCCACTCGTTGTTCCTCCTCCTCGGGCTCCTTCGCTTCCTCCTTTATCTTCTTGGGTTTGCTGCTCTCCTCATCCGAGCCGCTGTCGGAATCGATGCTGAAATCAGAGTCGGCGTCCAGGTTAGAAGGTAAATGTGATAATTCCTTATCAGCGCTGGCCTCTTCATCGTTGGATTTAGAGTCCTCTCTTTTTCTGTATTGCCTTTCCCTTTTTTTACTCTTCTTAACATCATCTTTATCATTTTCCTTATTCGTGTTAATCTCCTCCTCTTCGTTGTCCTTATTTTGGACTTCGTTTTTGTTTTCAGTTTTATTTTCATGATCGTCGTCGTCGGATTTATTGACCTTTTGGCTGTACAGGTGACGGTAAAATCCGTCCAGGTTGCCCTGTTTCCTCACGTCGCCGATCGACTCCAGGTACTCCTCGCGCTTCTCCTGCTCCTCCAGTTCCTTGAGTTCCTCCAGTTTCTTCTTGTACGCGGACGTGACGAACGATTCCTTGTCCTTGAATTCCTCACCTTCGGCCTCGCGTTCTCTCTGCACCTGCCGTTCGATGCGGCGTTCATTTTCGCGCTTACGTCTCTCCGCTGCTTGTAATAATCTCCCTACAAAAAAAATATAATTCAGTTTAAGTCCAAAGTATTGATTTATTAGGTATACTGAATTTTACGAAGAAAAGCTTCATTTTTGATTAAATTAATTCAAAACATTATCAGAGTGGGTGTTTCAAAAATAATATCTAAAATAAAATTTTATATGTAGGGTGGATGGGTGTCCACAAAATCAGTTTTTAATTATTTTGCCATTGACAAAAAATGTTCCTAGAAGAATGAATAAAATAAACAAATCAATTCTAAAATTGTTTAGAGATCTCTCACCCACCCTACACATACATATCAACCTCAACAAACATTTTGTGTTAGTTTTGTAATCCAAATCACATATTTTATTAAGTTTTATTTATTAAACGTTTAAAGTAAATATGTATGTAAAATACGTAGTGTAGGTAACTCTCACATACTGAAGGGATTTACATTTTTTTAATAAACTAGTCAAATTGATGCATTAATTTTTAAATTAAAATGTTTGGTGACGGTACATTTGACTTTTAAACAAGATCTTAATTTATGTTTAAAGTTTGATCTTTAACTTTTTGCAGACTTGAACAAGCGTACTCCTGACCTAGATTAATGCGTAGGTTATTAAGGTAGGTCGGGAATACGAGAGGTCATTGTATTGACTGTTGTGGTAGGTCAAGAGAACGCTAGTATAATAAGACTATATTAAATCAATATTCGGTTCATTATAGTTTAAAGTAAATTGACAAAACAACAAAACAATTGAAAGTCACAACAGTTTTAATTTAAAAAAAAAGAAAACAAATGGAATGTTATTTTTAAAAAAGAGTTGAAAATAATTGAATATTAATTTTAAATGTTGGAAACTTGCATAGGAAAAACAACAATTGAATATGACGCTCCAATAAAAATTCACCATCAATAACAAAAGTATCAAAACAGCTGAACATCGCCGCGTCATGAAATAATTAAAAATATAATAATTTGAAGAAAACAATAGACAATGGATAAAAGCAGTAACAAAAAAATACTAATGAAATTAATTGAAATTAAAACAAATGAAAATTTAAAAAAAAAATGTTCAAATTGCTCAAAGCGCCAAAATAATTAAACGCCACTGCAAAAACAATTGAAGATCCTTAAAAATGTATTTAAAAACATATGCATAGCGTTTAACAATTGAATATCACTTCAAAAAACAAATTAAAATAGTGGAAATTTCAACAATTTCAATCAATGAATAAAAACAGTTAAAAAACGTAATCAAAGAAACCAATAGGAAATTGCAACAATCGAGTTAATATAAAAAATGTTTCACTAATAGTCAATTAAATATCACTTTAGAAAACAGTTGAAATTTTTGAAAATTTTCATAAAATTGCATAAAAAAAGGTAAAGAAAAATAATATACAATCGATAATGGCAGTAACAAAAAATGTAATAGGGAAACAATTGAAAAGTAATAACATAAAAAGTCAGTTAAAATTGACAATAATGTTAAAACATTAATTAAAAACAATTGAAAAAAGAAACAATTCATAGAAAATATTAAAAATTATTATAAAAAAAACAGTTGAAATTATCAAAAACTATAAAGGAAATGTCACCTCAGAAAATAATTAAATCCTTCATATTCATAAAACCTGTAGAATGAAATTATTGAAATTATTGAAGCAAAAATGTTTGTTTGGTAAAGGAAACCAGTTGAAGGAAAAAAGGTTAAATTTTTTAACGGCAAGAAAATAAATGATTTATTAATTATAAAAAAAATTGAAAGTAACAATAATACCGAAACAGTTGAATATAAAACAATTAAAATTATAAGAAATTTAAAGAAAAACAATAGATAAAAATAAAGAAAATAATATAAAATGACAGATCCAGATGAAAAACAACAGATAACATATGACACATGCCAAAATGACAGATAACACATTGAAAAAATATTAAATATTTGTAAATTCCCATTAAAACTTTGTTTATATTTTGTATGGCCTATAAAAACTTAAACTTAAACAAATGACAGGTGACAGATTACTGTAATAGATGAGACACACACTCTGGATGAAAAATGTCAAATTAATTTTTTTTGTTATTTCAGCGCTTTTATTGGCTGTAGTTGCGTGCAAGGGCTCAAATTTAAAAATTTCTGTTTATCAAGTTTCAGATGACAGGTAATAAACAATAAATAACACATCACAAATGTTAAATGACAGATGACACGTGCCATTTTTTTTAAACTGGTAAGCCCTTTACAGACTCAAACCTTGAACTCTGACGTTTCATATAACTGATGACAAATGACATATGATAAATGACAAATGACAGATAACAATTGACACACTAAAAATCATAAATGGCAAACACACACATGGCAAGTGACAAATGACAGGTGACAAATGAAAGATGACAAATGACAAATAATATATGGCAAATGACGTTTGACAAATACCATATGGCAAATGATAATGACATAAAATAGCGTAAATGAGAGATAATTAATCACAAGTTATAGATAACAAACCAACAGAAATAACAAATAACAGATGGAAAATTATAGATACCAATACCAATTAATCGGTGACAAACACCCACGTGACAAGTAACAAATGACAATGGTAGATGGCAAATGATAGATGATAAATAAAAGATGTCTAATAACGTAAAACAAATACCATACGATAAATGGCAATGACATGAAAAATGAAAGATGAGAGAGATATTTAGCAAAAAATGACGGATAACAAAAAGTAAATAACAAATAACAGATGATTAATGACAGATGGCAAATGGTAAATGATAAATAACAAAAAACATGTGACAGATGAAAAATAACAAATGGCATATGATAAGTGACAGATAACAGATGACTAGAAACAAATGAAAAATTGCAGATAACAAATGACAAGTAAAAGATAATAAATGACAGCTGACTAAAGACACGTAGTATTTGATAAATAACGTATGACAAATAACAATAACATATAAAGAATGACAAATGAGAGATTAATTAATCACAAATGACTGATGACAAATAATAAATAACAAATGGCAGATGATAAATTATATGGGATAAATGACAAATAATAAATCGTTAACGTTAAATAACAAATGACAAGTGACAGATGACAAATAACAAATGGCATACGATAAACGACAGATGGCAGATGACAAATGGCATATAACATATGACAATTGACATAGTACAAATAACAAAGACATATGAAAAATAAATAAATAATGAGAGATGATGACAGGTGACAAATTACATACAATAAATGATAAATAATAAATGCTAAATAATAAATAACAAGTATATGATAGATAACAATTGATTAATGACAGATAACAAATAATAAATGACAAATGGCAAATATTAGATGACAAATGACAGATGACCAGTAAAAGATTATAAATAACAGATGATACAACAATGACATGTGAAAAATGACAAATGAAAGATAATTACAAATAAGATATAACAAATTGCAGATAAAAATGACAAATGGAGACAGGTGACAAATTGCGTAAATGACAAATAATATTAAATTTTAAACAACAAATGACAAATAACAAATTAGAAGCGATAAATGGCAGATGGTAAATGACAGATAACAATTGATAAATGACACATGATAGATAACAAATGACATTGACCAAATGGGAATAACATATGAAAAATTAAAGATAATTAATACCAAGTCACGATTAACAAATGGTAGATGACAAATGCCATATGACAAATAACAAATAATATATGATAAATCCCAGATGAAAAGTGATAGATATCAAATGACAGATGACAAGTGAATGTCACCTTCCATTTATCATCTTTCACTTGTCATGGCATATGACCAATGAAAATGTCATGAAAAATGATATATAATGAATTACAAATGACAGATGGCATAGGCAAAATAACAAATGAGATTGACAGGTGACAAATTACATACAATAAATGATAAATAATAAATAACAAGTGACAAATGATAAATAAAAAATGACAACATGACAAATAATACATGACAAATGGCAGATAATAAATATCAGATGGCAAACGACAGATGACCAGTAAAAGATGAAAAATAACAGATGCCTAATGACAAGTGGTATATTACAAATAATTTATGACAAATGACAAAGGTCAAATGACACAACAAATGAAATGACAAATGAAAGATAAGTAATCACAAATAAGATATAAGAAATGGCAGATAAAAATGACAAATGAAGACAGATGACGAATTGCATAAATGACAAATAATTTTAAATTTTAAACAACAAATGACAAAGAGAAGCGATAAATGGCAGATGGTAAATGACAGATAACAATTGATAAATGACACCTGATAGATAACAAATGACATATGACAAGTAACAGATGATAAATGACAGATGACAAATAAAAGATGATAAATGGCAGATGACTAACAACAAATGACATTGACCGAATGAGAATAACATATGAAAAATGAAAGATAATTAATCACAAATCACGAATAACAAATGAGAGATAACAAATGACATATGACAAATAATATATGATAAATGCCAGATGAAAAATGATAGATGTCAAATGACACATGACAAACGAATGATGATAAATGGATGGTGACTAATGACATATGACAAATGAAAATGTCATGATAAAAAAGAGATAGATGACAAGTAAAAAGTGATAAATGTCACATAACCAATGACAAATGGTATATGACAAATGACAATGACATATTAAAAATGACAAATGAAAAATAATTAATCGCAAATGGCAGATGACAAATGGTATTTGACAAATGATGTTAGATGTTAAATTAGATATGATAAATGGTAAATGATTAATGACAAGTGACAGATGACATACATGATAAAAAATGACAAATGGTATATGACAAATAACAAAATAACAAATGACATACGATAAATAGCAGATGGCAAATATCAGATAATAATCGATAAATCACATGATAGATGACAAATGAGATATGACATATAACAGTTATTAATTACAGAAAACAAATGCCAAGTGAAATATAATAAATGGCAGATGACTAATGAAAAATAACATACAAAAAAATATACAGGGTGTTGATACTAAGCCGTTACACCCGAAAATGGCAGTTAGAACTAGAAATAAATTTTCTTAGTTCCAATTTTTTTATTGTAGTTCTTTTGTTTTTCTAAAAATCGCCATAACTCCCATATTTGAAGGACTGTTTTAAAAAACCAAAAAGTTTCAGAAATAGCTGTGGGCTCTCTAAAACATTTGTGTTTACAATTATTTTTGATTGTTTCAAATAACAAAATGGCGACCGATCAAAAATTTTAAAACAAAATGGATAACCACTCCATCGATTTTTAAAAGTAAAACATTTATACTATCTACTACAAAATTTGTCCAAAATATTATTTTCAATTTATCAAAAAAAAACCTTTATTGGGTTACTTGAATTACATATGAGAATTACAAAAAAAAAATTGAAATAATTAAATGGCGACTATAAATATGTAGTGTAATTGTCAAATCTTTTGACTTTCTTTTGTTTTATTGTTCAATGACAAAAGCTACTTCGTTTAAACGTTTTTTTTTTTTAGTTTTTTGATACTTATCTGTAAATCAAGTAACCGAATAAAGACTATTTTTGGATAGATTAAAAAAATGTTTAGGACAAATTTTGTAGTAGATAGCATAAGGATTTTATTAAATGTTTTACTTTCAAAAATCGACGAAGTGATTATCAAAATATTTTGTTTTGAATTTTTGATGGGCAGCCATTTTGTTATTTGAAACAATAAAAACTAATTGTAACGGGTGTCCAACAATTATTGCAGTTCCGGGTGGCGTTGGAATCAAAAACGTAGGTCGATTCTTAACATACATGTTGCAAATAAATGAACTGACATGTTAATTGTCAAACATAACCTGAATGTGCATTAAAAATGTCAGTTCATTTATTTGCAACATGTAAGAATCGACCTACGTTTTTTATTCCAACGCCACCCGGGACTGCAATAATTGTTGGACACCCGTTAAATACAAATGTTTTAGTGAGCCTAAAGCTACTTTTGATACTTTTTGGTCTTTTAAAATAGTCCTTCAAATAAAGGAGTTATAGCGATTTTTAGAAAAACAAAAGAACTCCAATAACTCCGAACCGGAGCACCAAATCACAAATTGGAACTAAGAAAAGTTGTTGGTTTTAACGAGTTCTAACTGTCATTTTCGGGAGTAACAAATGATTGATGTCAAATGACAGATGATAAGTATCAGATGACAAATGGCAGATGACAAATGATAGAAGACAAGTGAAATATGATAAATGGAAGGTGACTAATGACCTATGACATGTACCACATGGTAAATGAAAATGAATGAATGCTGAAAAATGACAAATGCAATATAATGAATCACAAATGATGAATAACAAATGATGGATGACAAATGGCAGATGGCAAATGACAGGTGATATACACGTTGTCCCCTGAAATATTTAATATGGGTAATGTAATGTGTGTATTGTATCTCGATTATTATTATTGGTTGTCATGGTTTTTGCTGCATGTCAATTTGACTTACATAGTTTCAAAATGTTAACAGGAATTTTATGATGATCTGGGATATTGTTTGGCTCAATAAAGAGATGTTTTCGAACATTGAATAAGATGAACATTGTAGTTATTTGTTATACGTTACGTCAGATTGTGTAAATATGTTTCATTTTAATTCCCTATTTTATTACAAATTAGAACTTACTGATTATTTCCCGTTGGTCAGTCCATTAAAATGCGTCACGAGCGTGGTAACTAAGTAACAAGTAACGAATTTAAATGCCCGTATTCAAAATTTCAGGGGACAACGTGTATGTTTTTTTTTTATTGAAAAAAAAAATTGAAATAAAACAATATTTAATTTCTACAATTTAGAACAGGCCCCATTCCCAACCTTTTTTCGGGGTCTATAATGTTAATCCAGAATTGTCGCTGCGTGATATTGCAGAAAAATTATTTACAAGCAGCATGAATTGCTCGTCACATGAATTTCATTAATTTTATGTAGACATAATGTAGTTTTTACAAAAAAGAAATGAAAAATGGAACGTGTGTTTCATTCCTCGAATATAGAGCTCTATGAGTCACAGTCAGCTATCGGCGGCTTGACTATAGTAAATATTTTAAAGTTTACTACATTAATTCCTCACTTAACCCGTGGTGAATTATTACCGTATTAATTAGACTACTTATTAAAACACTTGATTTTCTTTAATGTCACTAATCGGAGAATGATAAAAACAAAACAAAAAATAAATAACAATCTAATTTTTAAGATTTGTTTACTTCGGCCATCTTTGTAAATAAAACATTTCTGGGGTGGATTTGTAAATTAAAGACTTGTTTTGTTCCATAATTAATTTAAAAAACATTACAACACAAAAATCACTTATGTACTTTGACTTGACGAAATGTACATTTAGCAGTGAAAAAATAAAAAGTGAAGAATATGCCGATGGTGTAGCGCACAAATGTTGAAAGTGCAAAATGTACTATTTTGCACAAATCAAAAAGTAAGTTGTCATTTGTGTGATAATTAAAACAAAACATATTTTAATAATTTAATTTTTGCGACCAAAAACTATATTTTGTAATTACCACATTTGTGCATATAAAAATACTTCATGTGCACAACCTAATGGTGTAAATATCTCATTTTGTGAAAAAATTTCACTTACAACATTTGTGCGCTACACCATCGATGTTATACTTACCTATATATTTCGGTTTCTTATCCAAATCCTTGCGCGACAGCTTCGAGTCCTTCCGCTTCTGGTCCATCGCGTCGTAGACCTCGTCATACTGGTAGACGGTGGGGTCTTCCTCGACGGCCTTCTCTTGGACGACGCGGTCCTAACAAAAACAACAGCGGAAATGGAAACCATGAACGTTTTTTTTTTTGTTTTAAACAATCAACGCGGTTACGCACCTGTCTTTTTAAATTTTGCTTCAATCCGGTCGGCCTGGCCAAGGCGCCGTCCGAATCGGAGTCCTCCTCGAAGATCGAAGGCTTCTTCACCACACCGCCGACGACGTGGCCCTTGTTCTTATTCGGGATGATCAGACCGTACCTAAAAACGTAACGTATTCATATACACGCAATTATTTATTACTTATAATTAATTGTACTCACTCTTTCGACATTTTCGTAACGTAATTTTTTAAGGTTATGTTTGGGGAAAAACAAAATATAAATGAAGTTGGTCGCGTTAAAATCGTTCCATTGTTACACCATAGGCGGCTCGTACATTAAGTAAAAAAAATAATGGTGAACGATATTAATTATAAATTTTTATACTTTTTAATATATATATATAATCGTAGACCCCTTCTACCACTTTAGCGGTGTTGGGGTATACTTTTTAATGAATTTGTAATTAGTATACCGCAAATAAATAATTAATTACAATCGATGAATGCTTCTTGACGAGTTATGTGAAGATGATGTAATATAAAACAACTTATCACTCAAGTTTATTTTTATTTTGCTAATTGCAATTTTTTTAGCAAATTGAAAATAAATTGTGGAGAATGGGATTACAAGTTATTTTATATTACAATTGATTACATGAGAAATCAGTTTTAGGTAAGATGTGTTAATAAAAATAAATTGTTAAACCATAGGCGGCTCGTAAAATATGTATGTAAGGTCTAAATGTATAAAATTATTTTTTGACTCAATTTATAGCAATTTTTATATAAATAAGGTTTTATTCCGTCAAGTAATAAATGTTTTATGGCAAGCTATAATTACCAATTTAAATTGTTTAAAAGATAGAATGATGTTGACAATTACTTTGCAGTGTTTCATTAATTATTAAAATGCTATATCTTTTGATTGCGCTTTGATATTAATAATATAATATATCACCTTATTGGAGTGTAGACCACAATCAGCAACCATATTGTACACATTACACATTGCAATGATTTTAAGGGTTATAATCATTGAAAAAGTGTATTTCAAGCTTTGATTAATTAATGCTATAAAAAATGCTTTGAGTTTACGTGAAGTGTTTTGAAAGTAAAAATAACACTACAGTTTATTCCTTACTTCACTTATTAAATTTACATTTCATTCACAAGGTTGTTATTAATAATGTTCACATTGTGAACGAAATGTACATTTAACCATTAATAAACAAGTGAAGTAAGGAGTAAACTGTAGTGTTATGTTCAAAATGCTTTTGAGTTGCTAATTTCTCTACTTCTCGGTTATAAAAAATCATAAAGGATACAGGAGTGGACAGGAACATCGTTTTCAAAATTCTTCTATTCTTTTTCAAAACAAAAACTATATTAAATAAACTCCTCCAATCGGTCTACATCATTTTTTCGGCGGCAAGCCCATCTTCTCGCGTATGAGGAACTCCGGCAGGGGCTTCCCCTTCCAATACTTGGGCAGGATGACCTCGTGCAACTTGTTTAGCCGCCCCTCGACGTACTTCTCCGCCGAAAACGACTCCGCCTCCTTGCACTGCTGTATCAGTCCCGCCTGGAACTCCTTCTCCTTCTTCAGCTCCCTCTTTTGCCTGATCTACGAATTAAAATACAATTGATATATCAAAGTTCTTTATGTAGATATTAAATAATTAAATTCAAGACGATATTTCCCCCCTCAGCATCTTGGAAAAGAAAGGGTTTGAGTGGAAGAACACTTTGTGATTGTGAAATCTTTCGCACAAAATTTGACGTATGTTTTTTTTTTGTAATTGATTTGTTGTATATGTAATTTTTAAGAAAGCAGGCCAAAGATATATATATATATATATATATATATATATAAATAAATAAAAATAAATAGAATTTTCAACTAAAATAATAACTGATACACGCCGGTGGTGGCGCATCGGTTACGGCCCCGAACAGACGTGCAGCAACGTTGGTTCGGGTCAGTAGTCGGATGGGTGACCGGTACCATTCACCATTGGGATACAATTAATGGTGCTTTAGAGTGACGGGGGCGATCCTTTAAAGTAACAAGCTCATTTACACACACATAAATACACAAATGACACATGGCGGAAGGACCACGTGGTCGATAGCCTAACACTACTACTACTACTACTACTAATAACTGAAATAACAAAGTTTTGAAATAAATTTAAAAAAAATATTCAATTGTTTTAGTCAAAATACCTCCATAATATATACAGCAATAATATTAAACAATATAGAAAATCTACTGCATTTTATTTATGAGCACTGTATTTTCTATTATCGCTGTTTATATTTAACAGACATTTTTAATAAAACAATTGAACATTTTTTTTGACAATAAAATTTGATATACAGAATTTTCTTCTAAATCGAAATTTAGATTTTGAATACAAGAAACTTCTACTTCGTTATACATGTTTAATAATCAGTAAAACACTTTAACTTTCTTTGTATAACCCTTGATTTTTATTAATACGAAATTTAGATGTATATTTGACTTTGTATATCTTAGAGTAAGAATTAATTAAACTTCCAAAATAATAAAAGATTTTTATTCTACTGAATAAATTAGATTAAATTGTAAGGTAAATTATTAATGCATTGGTGTACTTTTATTTGTTAAGACAATTTGATTTAATAATTAATTAATTGAATACCTTTGCCCATTCGAACTTCATCCTCTTCCTCAGTTTCCTCAGCTTGTGCTTCTTCATCATCTTCCTCCTGATGACGATAAGTCTAGCCGCTTGTTTCTCCTCCACGCCATTCTCTGCAGCAGGTGCTTCGATCGCAATCCCGGACTCGCGTTCGATTTTAGGTACGTAGATCAATCCATTGGGTAATTCTACTGGTTTTATGTGCCCTATTGGATTCTTTATCACGTCTGGTTGTCTGTAGATCCAGTGGTTACCGGTGTGTGGTAAATAATTGAAGAGGGTGACCGGAAGTGCCGGGGATTTCGTCAGGTTCGTGCTCAGACATCGACATGTGATTTGAGTGGCTGAAAGATTCAAAATGTACATAAAAAAGTAGCAATTATTTAATACTCAAGATAAATAATAATTTATAAATACAAATATATACAGTGATTGCACCAGTTGACTTTTAAAATTAACACTCCTGAAGATGGGAAATGAGAAGCTACCGAAATGTCAAGATTTACAAAATCCAACCATGGGAGAAGAACTATTATCAATGTTTATCCCCTTCCCGTACAATTATTTTTAAAAGTGGTGTCCCGTGCTCAATACTGAATTGTTCGTGGAGTAAATAAAGTTCAAACTCTTATAAAATAAATAATAGGATTTTCTTTTGAAATATAACTTAATTATCTTCTACAGATTATCAGCGTAGGCATTCAATTTTGATAAGCTTACTTTAAATGATTGATTCTTTGGATTTTTAAGCTTTAACTTTCAATCATAAAATTTATGAATCGCCAGAAAAACAACTAAGTAAGTGAATTATTACGTTTCAGCAGGATTTTCTTACCTTTATTTCGCAGTAATTGCAGTGTTTTCGTTATTAAAGCCATTTCCGTTTTGTAGGTTATGTTAAAATGTTAATTGTATAAAATGCCGTGCACGGCTACAGAAAACAAATGATTGATTACTACACCGGTAGATGGTTGTACTTGTATATTAAACAAATTATCATAAAAAATGCAAATGATGTATAATAACAAAGCTAATTTATAGTAAATATGGAATTGGTGAGATGAATAAATGTAATAATTGTAAAATGAATATGTACGAGTGTTGAATTAAAGTATTTCTGTAGTGCCCGAACTTTGGGGCGTATGTAGGTACAGATTTTTCGTTGCATAAAAATACTGTTACAACGAAGTGCTACAAACTTAAAATTAAAGATAAGAATACTTATAACAATCAATTAATTAATAGTGTTTTAATTAATATGGATTTTTGATTTGTAAAAGGTTGATAATTTGTTTATTAATAAATTATGGCTTTATTTACTTATTAGGATAATTGATACGCCTCTTTTTTATTGTTTTACCACATTATGGCTTTATTTATCTATTCAGATATTTAATTTAGTCTTCTTTACCCTTAACAAATTGATTTAAAAAAACATACATACCATTTTGGACGAATGAATCTCCGAAAACACGTTATTCCATTCAAACTCTTCTTCTGCCGTGTATTTAAAGGAGCAGACATCCTCTTCAAGAAGACGGAAAAGAAGCCCTAAGAAGGTTTCTCAGTCCACCTGAACAGCAACATCTGCAGTTTTTGGGAAGGCATTTTTTCGTTCTTTATTTCAGCACGACTAATAAATGTTTATAAATTGTCGACACAATCTATCAGAGTAATATTACTTATCTATACTATCCTGACAATAACTGCCAACGTTCTGGTCTACTCTATGTTATAAATGTTATAAATGTAAATTGTATGAGTGGTTGCATAGCGTGAATTTAGATCGAAGAGGCGCGAGCTGAGAGCGCAAATGAGAGGTTTGACAGGTTGGCGGGGAAGAAGGGAGGAACGGCGGGAACAGGAGGCGTCTCGGGGCTTTTAGCAACGAGCAAGCGTGGTGAGCGGAAGTGTGCGAGCGAGGAGAGACTGAAGCGTGGTGAGCGGAAGCGTGCGAGCGAGGAGAGACTGAAGCGAGGTGAGCGAAGAGAAGTTATCGAAGTTATGGAGGGAGTTTAGCGAGTTGAGCGGGAGTGTGAGCGAGTAGTGTGAGTACGGTGTATTGTTATTCTTAAATAAAGACTAGGCGAGTTGTTGTTAACGATTACTCTGGTGATATTCTTCTGACCCGCGACGTCCTGACAAAACATAATTATAACATCAGAAGTGGGATATCCCGAAGACAATCATAGGGTTAATCGCGAGTGCGTGTAAGGTGTGGCGTGGCGAGGCGAGAAAACTTTGAGGTTGGGTCAGTAAAGTTTAGGCGCGGTCGGCGTGGCGCGGCGCGAAAGCGCGAAAGACAACCTAACATTTTTCGGCGCGGTGAGTGCGGGAAGGTCGACAATGGAGTCAACAGATGGCGCAGCGGGCGGTGCGGCAGCACCAACAGCTGATCCTGGAATGCGGGAGATAATGGCGATGATGCTGCAGGAAAATGCGCGGCGTGATGCGTTGATGCAGACGATGTTCAACCAACTAGCGAATAATACAACAACTGTAAGTGTAGGAGTGATGCCGGAGGTTTTGAGCGGCATCCCAGCGTTTGGTGGATATCGGGAAGACGGACGAAGGTGGCTGCAACAGCTGAACAGCGTACAGGCGCTACACCATCTCACAGATGAATACATCTTCGAAACGGCGCGAAACAAATTAGTGCGAGGTGCGCGTGAGTGGTATGAGGGCGTTCGTACGGCGGTAACGACGTGGGCGCAATTTAAAAACGCGTTCGAACAGACATTTTTCGTGCGGGAGAGCCAAGTGGACAATTTGAACAAAATGATGCAGCGGGTGCAACTCAGGGATGAAGCCGTAGATCAGTATTTGTTCGCGAAAGTGGCGTTGTGTCGTAAATTAGATTTGGCGTTCGCGGAAGTAAAAGAACAAGTTCTGGCGGGTTTGTGGTCACGCGACTGCTACAATGTTATGTTGGCGAAGGTTCATGCATCGGCAGACGAACTATTGCATGATTTGGTTGAATTTGAGCGGCTAGAAGGTACGCGTCGTGCGGTTGTAAGTAAAAGTCGAGAGGCGCGTCCGAGCGCGAAACCGTCGGAGCCGACGCGCTCCAACGTGACAGCTTCAGCGGGGCCTGCGAGACCATCGGCAACACCAACTGCTCGAAACTCCAGCGAGGGAAGGAAGTGCTTCCAGTGCGGCGAGGTGGGACATTTGGCGTCGAGGTGCGCGCGACTTAAGTGCTTTGTTTGCAAGCAAGAGGGCCACAAAAGCAACGCATGCCCGAAGGTAAAGTGCTTTAAATGCCAGGGTGTTGGTCACATGTCTGGCGCGTGTCCGCTTAAGCAAGAGGTGCTTTTTGTGAGGAAGGTTCAGAGGAAAAAGAGTTTCCGAAAACTGGCGATCATCAATGGCGAGCACGAAGTCGAGGGAGTGTTTGACACAGGCGCGGCGGAGTGCATCTTAAAAGAGAGCGAGGCGAAGCGAATGAATTTGGCGATGGACGAAACGCGATGTGAGTCTTTTAACGGGTTCGGAGCGCCGCACCGTGTAAGCTCACTCGGGGTGGTCACCGTGGATTTAAAAGTGGGCACAGCGATGGTGAGGGAGTTGGAGATTCACGTTGTTCCGAACGATGTGATGGGTCCTAACATGTTGATTGGCGAGACCTTTTTATTAAATCACCATGTCAAGTGGCGGATTGAGAGTGGCGAGGTGAGTGTTGAAGCGGTGGAAGATCCGTTTGAGGATCTGCAGACCGAGGAGTTTGCAGAGATTTTGACAATTGAAAGGGCGAAGCCATTGCCCGAGGGGGAGATGATCATTGGGCCGGAATTGAGGCCGGAAGAGCGAGAAATTTTGATTAATGTGTTACAGGAGAACCGCGATTGCTTTTCGCAGTCACTTGCCGAGATGGGATGCACACATTTAATACAGGTGGATATCCGCGACAATGGAATCCCCGTGAGGCGAAGGCCCTATAAGGTTAGTGCGGATGACAGGGCGACAATCAAGCAGATTGTAGAGGAGTGGAAGGAAGCGGGGCTAGTAAGGGAAACACAGTCACCTTATGCGAGTCCAGTGCTCTTGGTGCCAAAGGCGAACGGCGAGAAGAGATTGGTGATCGACTTTCGTTTCCTAAACAACCAAACAGAGCGGGTGAACTATCCGATCCCTCAGATCGAGGAACAGTTTTTGACGCTAGCGGGTAACAAGTTATTCACGACTTTGGATTTGGCAAATGGATATCTGCAAATTCCATTGACTGAGGCGGCGAAGCAGAAGACAGCGTTTATCACCCCCGACACGACAGGCGAGTTCGAGCGATTGTGTTTTGGGCTAACAAATGCGCCCTACGAGTTCTGTCGGATGATGAATGAGGTATTCGGTGAGTTGAACGGGCGCGAGATAGTATACTATCTAGATGACATTTTGATTCCGGCGGCGAATTTCGAAATGTTTGTTGAGCGGTTGAAGAAAGTATTGGTGCGGGTGAGGAGTGCGGGTTTAACATTGAAACTAACGAAATGCCGATTTGCGATGCCGAGCGTCGAATTTTTGGGCTTCAGCGTGGGCGAGAAGGGCATTCAACCGGGAGTGCCAAAAACGCGGGCGATCGAGGAGTTTCCACCACCTAGGAATGAGCACGAGGTGCGCAGATTTCTTGGGCTGACGGGATACTTCCGTAAGTTTATTCCGAACTATGCGCAGAAAGTGCGGGCGATTAGCGACTTAACGCGTAAGGACAAGGCCTTTGTGTGGGGCGAGCGTGAGAACAGTTTGTTTGAGGACTTGAAGCGCGAATTAGTTGGGCGACCAGTATTACGTGCGTTCGACGAGCGAGCGCAAACCGAGCTACATACTGACGCGAGCGCGGAAGGATTAGCGGGTATGCTATTACAGCGCGATAATGAAGGCGAGTTGCGTTTGGTGCATTGCGTGTCTAAAAAGACAACTGACGCCGAGAGAAATTACCACTCGAGCCGACTCGAGTTACTCGCGGTGGTCTGGTGCGTTGAGAGACTACGAACGTATTTGTTGGGCGTAGAGTTTATTATAGTGACGGACTGTCAGGCGTTGATCTATCTCAACGAGAAGAAGGCGTTGAAACCACAGATCGCGCGGTGGTATAGTCTTCTCATGGAGTATCGTTTCACGATTCGACATCGTGCGGGCGTGCGAATGGCGCATGTGGACGCTCTTAGTCGGGCACCCGTGGAAAACGCGAGAGATACTATAGACGAGTGCGCGCAAAGACTTGATGTGTTTCAGGTAGTTCGTGTGGAGGAAGTGGACTTAATCCAGCGCGATGATCCACGACTGCGAGAGCTAGTGGAGCTTCTTCAGCGACCCCAAGAAGAGCTCACGAGAGGCGAGAAGAATCGAGTTGTCAACTATCAACTCGATGAGGGGCGACTGGTGAGACAGGTGACGGTGAACGGCGAGCAGCGCGTGCTCTACGTCATTCCGTCATCAATGAGGAAGTCAGTGGTGGTCCAGTACCACAACTGTATGGGACATTTTGCGGAAGAGAGGACGGTGGCCAAGATTCTGCGGAACTTCTGGTTTCCGTCGATGAGGGCGTATGTGAGGCGACACATCCGAGGGTGTATGGAGTGTTTGTGGGGAAAGACCCCGGGCGGAAGGCGTGCGGGATTATTAAATCCAATTCCCCCTACCCTTAGACCCTTCCAGCGTGTCCATATCGATCATTTGGGTCCTTTTCCCCGGAGTATGCGTGGAAATTCGTATTTGTTGATTATAACGGATTCTTTTTCCAAATACTCAAGGTTGTATGCGGTGCGAGGAACAACGGCGAGGGAGTCGGTGCAGATTCTGCAGGACTATTTCCATGAGTATGGTAACCCTGACATGGTGGTGAGCGATAGAGGGACGGCGTTCACGGCAGTGGAGTTCGAGGAGTTCTGCCAGCGAGAGGGCGTACACCACACACTCATCGCAACCCATCGCGCACAGGGAAACGGTCAGGTCGAGCGAGTAAACCGGACTGTGGTCCCGGTAATTTTGGCGTCCCTTGAGCAGGAGACCGAATGGGACAGGCGAATTCGCGAGGTGGAGCGAGACATAAACCGTAGCGAGAACAAGACAACGGGGCGAACACCTTTCGAGGTACTGTTTGGATTCCATCCAACGGCGTCGGACAACCGACTAATGAGGGTGACGAAGAGGGACCGTCCAAGGCGAGACCCCAGCGAGATTCACGACGAGGTGCGGCGGTCAATCGAGGCGAGTCAGGCGAAGACGAAGGCGTACTACGACAAGACGCGATTTCGAGGCGTTGTCTACGAGGTGGGCAACATCGTGGTGCTGAAGAAACCACCTGTGGCGACTGGGGAATCCACGAAACTCCAACCAGCGTACAGAGGGCCGCTAGTCATCG
Source organism: Ontholestes murinus (assembly GCA_963969525.1). Taxonomy (NCBI): domain Eukaryota; kingdom Metazoa; phylum Arthropoda; class Insecta; order Coleoptera; family Staphylinidae; genus Ontholestes; species Ontholestes murinus. Next base: position 2,182,547 of record OZ018393.1, read on the forward strand.
TCGAGGTGCTTCCAGCGGACACCTACAGAGTGCGAACGCTAAATGAAGCAGAGGGCGGGCGAATCTACGAGACAACGGCGCACGTCTCGCAGATAAAACTGTACAAGAACGCGACAGAGAATGATCCAGTGGAGGGCGAGACGTTCGAGGACGAGTTTGACGTGGAGGAGGTGCTGACAGATAGCGATGCGACCGATGATGAGAAGTTAGATGGAGAGGACGAGGATGTGCAAGGGCGGGAGGAGAGCGACGCGGAATTCGAGCCAGAGGCGGAGAATTCGTCGAGCGACGACGAGTTGGAAGGCGTTCCTGATGCGAGCAGACCCGAGCGTAGGCGACAGAAACCGGGCTGGATGAAAGATTTCGTCTAACCGCGAGGACGCGGTTTAATTCAGGATGGACGAGTGTTATAAATGTTATAAATGTAAATTGTATGAGTGGTTGCATAGCGTGAATTTAGATCGAAGAGGCGCGAGCTGAGAGCGCAAATGAGAGGTTTGACAGGTTGGCGGGGAAGAAGGGAGGAACGGCGGGAACAGGAGGCGTCTCGGGGCTTTTAGCAACGAGCAAGCGTGGTGAGCGGAAGTGTGCGAGCGAGGAGAGACTGAAGCGTGGTGAGCGGAAGCGTGCGAGCGAGGAGAGACTGAAGCGAGGTGAGCGAAGAGAAGTTATCGAAGTTATGGAGGGAGTTTAGCGAGTTGAGCGGGAGTGTGAGCGAGTAGTGTGAGTACGGTGTATTGTTATTCTTAAATAAAGACTAGGCGAGTTGTTGTTAACGATTACTCTGGTGATATTCTTCTGACCCGCGACGTCCTGACAAAACATAATTATAACATCTACGTATCTACTAGCGCCACCTAGCGTCGATTATTATCATCAGTACGCGGTCAAAATGTCAAATTTCCGTTTTGAAAACTCGACAACGAAAGTGATCCTGATCGAGGGGATGTCGGTGGTGAGCACGGATCAGACCCGCACCGACATCGTCACGAGCGAGACCGTCGACGCCTCGGAGAAGTCCGGCCTCTTGCAGATCAACGAGGGCATCAAATCTGGAGAGTCGAAATTCAAGGTATAAAATAATGTCAGGTGTTAAAAAGTAATATTAGAATGAAATTAAAGAGTAAATGTTTGCTGTTTTGGATTGTTTAAGGTTTACACGTTGAGGTAAAAGAGGTTGAAGGATAAATATTGTTATCTAATTTACCAAAAAAACAATTCCAAAGATTATATACTCTATTTTTGTTTTGTTTTTCCAGAAGGTACATCGAGAAATCCTGTACAAAAATAGAGTTTAAAGCAAATCTGTTCCTTTCAACTATCTAAAAAACAATCTCAACGTTCATATATTTTTTGGGATGCGCTTTCCAAAAAGAGTACAACCTGCAAAAATATATTTTTCCGGTGGAAGAACCACGTGGTCGATAGCCAGAATGTTTCGAAATGATGAAATTACATTTTTATACAGTCTTGCCTTGTTTTAGGTATTCACATTCGCTCCGTCCTTTAACGACACGCACGACGCGCAGAAGTGCTTGGACTTTTGGGACTTCATAGAGGGCAGGGACGACCTGGTGCCGGCGAAAGCGTTCAAGCTGACCCCGATGCGCACCGAGACGCCCAAAACCGACGGAGAGGGCGAGGAAAACACGGACTGGAACAGTATTTTCGAGGTGCTGAAGAAGAGAGGGATTAGTAATTGTTCTGTAAGTAAATAATCATTCCAGTTTCAATTGTTATTTCCATAGTCATGAAGATTAACAGTTGATCTGTAAATACGTAAATTGTTTGGTTGTTTGTTGAATTTGATTCGTGATCGTTTATCACGTGGTAAAACATTTTTAATATTAAGGGTAATTTTTAGAAATAATAGTGAAACAAACCAAGTGCCTTTCTATAAACAACCCTTAATGTTTGGTTGTTGTTGTTGCAGAGAGTCTACCTTTAAGTTAATCTATTATTTTACACAAAGAATCCTTAAATACTCGATTTCTTTAAGTTTTGAACTGTTTTTCATTTCCACAGTCATGAAGATTAACAGTTAATCTGTAAATATTTCAATTGTTTGTACCTTTAAGTTAAGCTATTATTTTACTTGTTCTTCTTAATCCTATATAAATTTACTTAAATATAATTAGTGGCGCCATCTCTTAGTAAAAGTTCAAACTGTTAAGGTTTGAGAGAGATTAGAATACAGTGAAAAAGAGAGATCAAGGTGAAGACGAAAGAAAAAATCAAAAGGGATTAAAAGAGAAATAATAAAAATGGCAAATAAGTCAGAGAGAAATATATTAAAGAAAATATAAGATTGAAAGATTTAGAAAATAATATCAACAAAGAAATAGAAGGAATTCAAAAGAAATTAAAGGAAATATAAAGAGAGACAGAAAGGAAGAGATAAAAAATATAAGAGTCAGAGAATGAAGGATATAAAGGGATAATTAAAGATACTCATGGAAGAGAGACAGAGAGGAAAAGATCAAGAAAGTAAGAGAGAATTTTAGACCTGGAACAGGAACAAGTTGACAGTTTTTAAGGAGATAATTAAAAAATTTGTGAGTTAGATAAATATTGATGAGAAAAAGAAGACACAATTATTACAATTATAGAGATTTAATGTCAAAGAGCTGAAAGAGACAGGAAAAAAATTTAGAGACAAAATTTCAATTTTTGAGATGTAAACTACTATAAATTCAAGCCAACAAAAAATAAGAGATTGAAAGAGGTGAGAGATAAATAGAGAGCAAGATAAAGGAAGAAAGTTTCATAGAAAGATAGAAAGAGCTCGTAGTGTGTGTGTATGTATAGTCTGTTCGTTGGATCTTTGGTCGTACGTCACAAACTATCGCTTCAAAAAACGACGAAAGTTTTACAGTGCGTTCTTTTTCTAACGCATTTGGTTTCCTTTATCAGACTGAATGTTTTTGCGTCGTTTCTCGAAGCGATAATTTGTGACGTACGACCAAAGATCCAACGAACAGACTATATGTGTGTGTGTGTGTGAGAGAGAGAGAGAGAGAATCAATAGAAATGTATTTTTAAACATTGTAATGTATCAAAAAAAAGAAGTGAAGAGATCAATAGAGATAGAAAGGAAAAAGATCTAAAGAGTTAGAAACCAAGACAAACAAAAATGCCAAGAAAGAGAGAGAGAGAGAGGAGAGAGAGAGAGAGAGAGAGGAGAGGAGAGAGAGAGATAGAGAGAGGGAGGGACAGAGGGTAAAAAATTAAGATAGAGGGAGAGAAACAGAAAGTAAAATAAAGAAAGATTAAGAGAGAGTGAGAGACTAATAACAAAATATTATTATTATAAGAAAAAAATAAAAGAGTGTGATAGATGAAGAAGGGGATATAAATAGAAAATGTTCAAAATAGAGATAGAAAGAGAAAATTCAATAGAAAACGAAAGACCAACTGAGAAAAAGAGAAGAAAAAACCAACAAAAGTAAGTTCGAATTTCGTGTATTTCCTAAGTAGAATGGCTTTTAAAAGGATTGGATCCTGGCAAAAAAAACTGAAAAACAATTGAATTTCGTTTTTTTTTTTGAACAATTTTTTGAAAGAATTATTTTAATTTGAACGTTAGATAACGAGTTATGCGTAAAAAATTAAAAAAAAAAAACAATTGAAGATCGATTTAGTTCTTTCGTCTTATTTGCATGTATTTGAAGAGTAGAATAATTTCCTGAAAGAATTTTTAAAATACTAAAAAAACTAAAAAACAATTGTGATCGGATTTTGCTTTTTCGTCTTATTTATATCTATTTAAAGAGTAGATTAATTTTCTGAAAGAATTATCGAAATCTGAGGATTGGATGAAGAGTTATGGTCTAAAACTGAAAAACAATCGAAAATCGAACTTCGTTTTTCGTCTTATTTGCATCTATTTGAAGAGTAGAATAATTCTCTGAAAGAATTTTCCAAATATGAGCTTCGGATCAGGAGATACGGTCTAAAAACTGAAAAACAATTGAACATGGAATTTCGTGTTTTGGTCTTATTTACACCCATTTGAAGAGTAGAATAATTTTCTGAAAGAATAATCAAAATATGAACATTGGATAAGGAGTTATGGTCTAAAAACTCAAAAACAATTGACGATCGAAATTCGACTTTTCGTCTTATTTGCATCTATTTGAAGAGTATAATAATTTTCTGAAAGAATTTTTAAAATATGAGCATCGGATTAAAAGTTATGGTCTAAAAATTGAAAAACAATTGAAGATTCGTTTTTTCAACTTGTTTGCATGTAGTTGAAGCGTAGATTAATTTTCTGAAAGAATAATCAAATATGAACATCGTATCACGAGTTATGCCCAAAAAAGTAGAAAACAATTGAAGTTCGAATTTCGTTTTCTTGTCTTATTTGCATCTATTTGATGAATACATACATTTTCTGAAAGAATTATCTAAATCTGAGCACTAGATGGAGAGTTATGCTCAAACAATTGGAAAACAATTGAAGATCGGATTTCGTTTTTTCATCTTATTTGATTCTTCTTGAAGAGTAGATTAATTTTCTGAAAGAATTTTTAAAATATGAGCATCGGATTAAGAGTTATGGTCTAAACACTGGAAAACAATTGAAGTTCGAAATCCAATGTTTCGCCTTATTTACATCTATTTAAAAAATAGATTCATTTTCTGAAAGAATTATCTCAAACTGACCATTGGTTGAGCAGTTATGGTCTAAAAACTGGAAAACAATTGAAGATCGGATTTCGTTTTTTCGTCTTATTTGCATCTATTTAAAGAGTAGATTAATTTTCTGAAATAATTTTCTAAATTTGAGCATTGGGTGAAGAGTTATGGTCTAAAAACTGAAAAACAATTGACGATTGAAATTCGATTTTTCGTCTTATTTGCATCTATTTGAAAAGTATAATAAATTTCTGAAAGAATTTTTAAAATATCAGCTTCGGATTAGGAGGTATGGTCTAAAAACTGGAAAACAATTGAAGATCAGATTTCGTTTTTCGTCTTATTTGCAATATTTTGAAGAGTAGATTAATTTTCTGAAAGAATTTTTCAAATATGAACTTCGGATTAAAAGTTATAGTCTAAAAAACTGAAAAACAATTGACGATCGAATTTCGATTTTTCGTCTTATTTACATCTATTTGATGAGTAGAATAATTTTTTGGAAGAATAATCAAAATATGAACATCGTATCAAGAGTTATGCTCAAAAAAATAAAAAACGATTGAAGTTCGAATTCGGCTTTTTCGTCTTATTTACATCTATTTAAATAGTGGAATAATTTTCTGAAAGATTTTTTTATATATGAGCATCGGATTAAGAATTATGATCTAAAAACTGAAAAACAATTGAAGATCGAATTTCGTTTTTTTGTCTTATTTGCATCTATTTGTTGAATAGATTAATTTTCTGAAAGAATTATCTAAATATGAACATCGAATCAAGAGTTATGCTCAAAAAAGTAGAAAACAATTGAAGATCGAATTCCGTTTTTCGTCGTATTTACATCTATTTGAAGAGTAGAATAATTTTCTGAAAGAATTTTTAAAATATGAGCATCGGATCAAGAGTTATGGTCTAAAAATTGGAAAATAATTGAAGATAGGATTTCTTTTTTTCGACTTATTTGCATCTATTTGAAGAGTAGATTAATTTTCTGAAAGCATTTTTAAAATATGAGCCTCGGATTAAGAGTTACGGTCTAAAAATGGAAAACAATTGAAGAGCGGATATCGTTTTTCGTCATATTTTCATCTATTTGAAGTGTAAAATAATTTCCTGAAAGAATTATTTTAATCTGAACATTGGATAAAGACTTATGGTCTAAAAATTGAAAAACAATTGAAGATCGAATTTCGTTTTTTCGTCTTATTTGCATCTCTTTGAAGAGTATAATAATTTTCTGAAAGAAGTTTTAAAATATGAGCTTCGGATTAAGAGTAATGATCTAAAAACTGAAAAACAATTGTTGAGTTATGCTCAAAAAAGTAGAAAACAATTAAATTTCGATTTCCGTTATTTATAAGGAATTGTGGTCTAAAAACTGTAAAACAATTGAAGATCTTATTTGCATCTATTTGAAGAGTAGAATAATTTTCTGAAAAAACTAAAAAAACAATTGAAGTTCGATTTTTGGTTTTTCGTCTTATTTACATCTATTTGATGAGTAGAATAATTTTTTGAAAGAATAATCAAAATATGAACATTGAATCAGGAAATATGTTGAAAAGTGTAGAAAACAATTGAATTTCGAATTTAGTTTTTTCGTCTTATTTACATCTATTTAAAGAGTAGATTAATTTTCTGAAAGAATTATCTAAATCTGAGCATTGGATGAAGAGTTATGCTCAAAAAACTGGAAAACAATTGAAGATCGAATTTTGTTTTTTCGTCTTATTTGCATCTATTTGAAGAGTAGATTAATTGTCTGAATTAATTTTTTATATATGAGCATCGGATTAAGAGTTATGGTCTAAAAACTAAAAAACAATTGAAGTTCGTATATCGTTTATTCGTCTTGTTTACATCTATTTGAAGAGTAGAATAATTTTCTGAAAGAATTATCTAAATCTGAGCATTGGATGAAAAGTTATGCTCAAAAAACTGGAAAACAATTGAAGATCGAATTCTGTTGTTTCGCCTTATTTACATCTATTTAAAGAGTAGATTATTTTTTTGAAAGAATTATCTAAATCTAAGCATTGGATGAAGAGTTATTGTCTAAAAACTGAAAAACAATTGAATTTCGAAATCAGATTTTTCGTCTTATTTGCATCTATTTAAAAAGTAGATTCTTTCTGAAAGAATTATCTCAAACTGAGCATTGGTTGAGCAGTTATGGTCTAAAAACAGGAAAACAATTGAAGATCGAATTTCGCTTTTTCAGCTTATTTGCATCTGTTTGAAGAGTATAATAATTTTCTGAAAGAATTTTTAAAATATCAGCTTCGGATTAAGAGTTATGGCCTAAAAACTGGAAAACAATTGCAAATCGAATTTCGTTTTTCGTCTTATTTGCATCCATTTGAAGAGTAGAATAATTTGCTGAAAGAATTTTTAAGTTGAGAATAATTTACTGAAGTAATGATCTAAATATGAGTTGTGCTCAAAAAAGTAAAAAACAATTGAAGTTCGAATTTTGTTTCTTTGATCATATTTGCATCTATTTAAAGAGTAGATTAATTTTCTGGATGAATTATCTAAATCTGGAAGAATAATTAAAATATGAACATTGTATCAGAAGATAATCTAAAAAAAAACTGAAAAACAATTGAACTTCGAATTTCGTTTAATTTACATCTACTTGATGAATAGAACGATTTTCTAAAAGTATTGTCCAAATCTAACACTAGATCGAGAGTTATGGTTGAAAAAGTAAAAAAACAATTGAGGTTCGAGTTTCGGTTTTTCATCTTATTTACATCTATTCGAAGTCTAGAGTAATTTTCTGAAAGAATTTTTAAAATATCAACTTCGGAATAAGAGTTATGGTCTAAAACTGGAAAACAATTGACGATCGAATTCCGGTTTTTCGTCTTATCATACATCTCTTTGATGAGTAGAATCATTTTTTGAAAAAATAATCAAAATATGAACATCGGATAAGGAGGTATGCTCAAAAAACTAAAAAACAATTGAACTTCGAATTTCGTTTTTTCATTTAATTTATATCTCTACGATGAGTAGAATATTTTTTTTGAAAGAATTTTCTAAATCTGAGCATTCGATGCAGAGTTATGCTTAATAAAGTGAAAAACAATTGAAGTTCGAATATTGTTTTTTCGTCTTATTTACATCAATTTGAATAGTAGAATAATATTTTGAAAGAATAATCAAAATATGAACGTTGGATCAGGTGATATATTCAAAAAACTGAAAAACAATTGAACTTCGAATTTCGTTTTTTCATTTAATTTATATCTCTGTGATGAGTAGAATATTTTTCTGAAAGAATTTTCTAAATCTGAGCATTGGATGGAGAGTTATGGTTAATAAAGTGAAAAACAATTGAACTTCGAATTTCGTTTTTTCGTCTTATTTACATCTATTTGAAGAGTAGATTAATTTTCTGAAAGAATAATCTAAATATGAACATCGGATCAGGAGATATGCCCAAAAAACTGAAAAACAATTGAACTTCGAATTTCGTTTTTTGGTTTAATTTATATCTCTTTGATGAGTAGAATATTTTTCTGAAAGAATTTTCTAAATCTGACCATTAGATGGAGAGTTATGCTTAATAAAGTGAAAAACAATTGAAGTTTGAATTTCGGTTTTTCGTCTTATTTACATCTATTTGATGAGTAGAATAATTTTCTGAACGAATAATCAAAATATGAACATTGGATCACGAGATATGCCCAAAAAACTGAAAAACAATTGAACTTCGAATTTCGTTTTTTGATTTAATTTATATCTAATTGATGAGTAGAATATTTTTTTGAAAACATTTTTTTAATCTGAGCATTGGGTGAAGAGTTATGTTCAAAAAAGTGGTAAACAATTGAATCTAATGGCTGATTTAGGTGAGTAATAATTGAATGAAGGATTGTTTTTATTTTTGTAGCTGAGCGGAGGTGACAAGTGCAAGATCTGCGACTACGACAAGGCCGTCGAGTGCACGTGCGAGGATCACTTTGATCTCGCCGAATTGAACAGTTGGGACCCTTTTAAGAAGACCTACGCCGACGCGGCCATTTTGACCGACACTATTCCGATACAAGGTAAAGTTTTTTTTTTAAATGTTGGCCAAAAGTTTTCCCTCAAAAAAAAAAAAATAACCAATGACAAGTCATAAAGAAAAAAAATGTTGAAGAAAACTTGTCGTCATAATTTCATTCAAGGTTATTTCCATTTGCAGATGCAACGACGCAAACATGTTTTAAAGATCAAGAGGATATCGATAAAGGTGGTAAAGACGATTTTGGTTTGAATTTAAATTCAAAATTTGCGTTTTGTTTGCAGAATATCGAGGGATGTTGATGGATGAAATCGATGAGTTGCTTCGACAGTTAACAGGTGAGAAGATTTTGATAGATCTAATAAATGATGGAATAAATGCTTCTGGTGAATCAAACAATTAAATTCAAGTGAAAATGATTGGATTGTGTTTAAAGGATTTAAAGTTAATTGGTCAAAAATTATCCTCCTGAAAAACCAATTGAATTCTTAAGAAAAACTTGAACAAAGAACATCTAATAGATGTTAGTTGTTAGGTGTGATAATTTTGATTCACTAATTGTTGCTCCTGATGACAAATTCTAATGTAAATCAGTTTAAAGTTTTTCTCATGGAAACTTGAGCAACACTCGTTTACTAGGCGTTTTCTACAGTTTCTAAAAACTACAAACAATAGTAACTTACCAACAACTACTAATCGAGTATAGTAAAGTTTTTGACTTTCATCGTCTTGAATTTTTTTCCTTATAATTCTTGTACAAAACCTGATACTTTAGTATTTTCATTCTAATAGGTTTTTAATTTATTTAGAAGTAACTTGTGATTGTCCTTTGGGAACCACCTGTGAAGATGAAATCGTCCCACCGGAAAAAATCGATTCCGAGTATAGTTTTACGCGTCTGGATAAAAGTATTTGTTCCTGTGGAAGGATTAACTGTCTCTGCTCGCAGTACCAAGAAGTTCTGGCTGCGATTTCCAATGCTAATCGCGAGGTGGAGGATTTGGACGTGTGCGAGGTTGAAAATTGCGAATGTAGTTGTTTGAACTTGGTCTTGATCCGCAATTACAAACTGTTGCTCGAGAGTAAGATCGAGCTGCAGAGTTTGTGGGGTAGGAAGGTCAATCGAGAGGTGGTGTGCGTTTGCAAACAAGACAAGTGTCCTTGTTCGATCGTGGTGAAACTCCACAAGGAAATCGATAGGATTTTCGGTTGGGGACGTGATGATCGCCTAGAGACGGTCTATTGTACCTGTAAGGATTACTACGAAAAGGTTTTGGAGAAGTTATCCATAACATCAACGCCTGAAGTTATTTGTAGTTGTAACAACTCTAAATCTAATATCGAAATAGAAACGAATTATTTGGGGGAAATTTCCAATACGAATATGAAGATGGAGGAGGTGGTTGATGAGGAATTGGAATTGTTAGATATGCAAAGACGTAATGATCAAAGCGCGCATTTATTAACCCTACACCTGAATTCTCCCAGGGAATCGTATGTTAAACACGAAGAGGTTAAGAAGAAGAAACAAACCGGATTCGTAGTGAACAAGCAACATGTAGAGAGTAAGGTGCATTTCGATGCTAAAACATCAGATCATGCCAGATTGTCCACCAGTTATAAAAGAAGAAAGTCGGTGGTGCATGGAAGCTTCGCCGTGGCCAAGGCGCGACTTATGCAACTGCGTGATGTGATTGAAGATCAGAATGAGTCTAAACAATGTAGATGTAAAGATATAAATGGTGGAGAGTGTTTATTTAATCTGGAGGGTTATGTATGTGCTAATAACACACCTTCAGATTCAAAAGAGTGCGTGATGGAAACGAAAGCGAAACGTAAGGTAAAACGGCGTAAACAGAAAACTTTGGATTGTGGAAGAGATGATTCATCCTCGGTAAGGTCGAAAAGTAAAGGACAAACGAATAGCGATGTAGAAAAGGGGAAAAACGTTGGTTTAAAAATTGTTAAAAAACTCGAGAAGGGAAAACGTAATATTAAAGTTGAGAAAAAAGATTTGTTATCAAAAAGCAAACAACATTCAATAGCTACAGTGGATGATGTTGTTGGAATCAAAGAAGGAATGAGGAATGAACAATCAGAATCATGTGTTTGTCGAACGAAAACTGTAAGGATTGGAAGGAATACTATCGATCAAAATAAAAAATGTTTAGATGATGTAAGGGTTAAAACTAATGAAGACTCTAACAACCTTTTAACACCATGCGAAGAGAAAACACGGAAGAATAGCAGGGGTATACAATCGGATGATTTAATGATCGAAGGAAGATCAATAATAATGCATGCGATTGATGAAGAAACTGGCTTTATTTCTTCAGTTTATGATGATATTTGTCCTGGAAATCTTGAAACCATCTGCACAAACAGAAGAAACGATTTTGATGAAATAAACTTATTGGAAGAAGATTTTTGTTCGAAAACGGAAGAAAACTTTTGCTCTAAACGTGAAGATGATTTAACGAATAGACAGAATAGTTTTAACGATGAATGTTGCTTCAATAACAACCACAAGAACGAATATTGTATTTCCAATAAAAACAATACTCTTAGCGATGAATATTTCTTCAGTAATAACTCCAGTAATAAGAGTATTATCAACAACGAATCTAGATGTAAAAACACATCTGAAGATTTTAAAAATACGTTTACTAAAGACAATAATATTTGTTCAAAAAATGAAGACTGTAAATCAAAAAACAAAAGCGAATCTAAGGACATAATGAATATAAAAGAATTTGAAGATTCGTTTATTAAAAGAGAGAATACATCTGAGGATTACTCTACAAAAACCAATTCCAAAAACGAAATCTTTAAAGATTGTTTTTCCAAAAGTGGTAAAACCTGCGATAATAAAACCATGAGATCATCAGAAGCTAATAATTCTAACAATTCCTTTTCCAAAATGAAGAAGATTTCAGTTTCCAAAAGCGAGAAAACTTTTGAAGATTTTGGCTGCAATAATAAAACCATGAGATCATCATCGGAAGCTAATAACTCTAACAATTCCTTTTCCAAAATGAAGAAGACTTCAGTTTCCAAAAGCGAGAAAACTTCTGAAGATTTTAGCTTTCATCATTCGAAAAATGGGAACACAATTGAAAATAGTGAAGAAGACTTTAGTCCCAAAAAGATGGATGTGAGAAATAAAAGCGTGAAGACTTGTAGGAATTATAGCGCACAAAATCAAGACTCCTCTTTAGGAAAAAGTATCACTTGTGTAGATAACTTTTCCAGGAAGAAGAAATCCTCTAGAGAGGAAACAGTGCGTGAAAGTTTAAACGGTAATGGAAGGACGAAAATTTCTAGTGGGAATATCTTAAGGCCTGTTTGTACCTCCACGCCAAAACAAAACTCTTGCAATCAGTTTTCATCTGCGGATGGTTCCAGCATAATCGATCTATCACCTAAGCCAGGTTGCTTCAAAACTAAACCAAGAAATGTACAAAGCCTGGAGATTAATTCAACCGATGAGGTTAGAAATACTTCAACAGTTTCCTCAAACAAGATAGGAAGGATATCTTCAGTTGCCGCCAAATCCTCGCCAATTAAGATGAATATAACACCGAAGATTAGATCTTCAAAAATTGATGATTGCAAGAAAGATAGGTTTTCGGGAAATGATGATTACAACAGTAGATCATCAAAAGAAGAAGTCGGTAATTTCTGCTGCGTTAACGAAGACTGTAGCAATTTAAACCACAAAAATGATTCTTCAATAGTTGATGTTTATAAAAGTACTGACGATTACAAGAATGCGTCTTTATTTGCTGGTAAAACTCTAGAAAATTATGTTAAAGATGAATCCAATGAAAGACAATCTTTAATAAATAATGGATCAAAGAATAAAGTCACACAAAATGATGTTGAGCGTAATAGATGTCTAAAGAGTGATGTAGAACATCAAAGATCTTTAAAGAATGATGCTGAGCGCGATAGATGTCTAAAGAGTGATGTCGAACATGAAAGATCTTTAAGGAATGATGTTGAGCGTGATAGATCACTAAAGAATGATGTTGAACATCAAATATCTTTAAATAATAATGTTGAGCGCGATAGATGTCTAAAGAGTGATGTTGAACATGAAAGATCTTTAAGGAATGATGTTGAGCGTGATAGATGTCTAAATAGTGGTGTTGAACATCAAAGTTCTTTAAAGAATGATGTTGAGCGTGATAGAACGCTAAAAAGTAATGTTGAGCGTGATAGATGTCTAAATAGTGATATTGAACATCAAAGATCTTTAAAGAATGATGTTGAGCGTGATAGAACGCTAAAGAGTAATGTTGAGCATCAAAGTTCTTTAAGGAATGATGTTGAGCGTGGTAGAACGCTAAGGGGTGATGTTGAACGTCAAAGATCTTTGAAGAATGCTGTTGAACATGAAAAATCTATGGAGAATGATGTTGGACGTGATAGATCCATTAAAAATCCATTCAAAAATAAATCAGTACAAAACAATATTATTGTTGATAAAAAAAGATTGTCAAAAGATGTGAATCAAAATCAGGAATATTTAAAAGATGACGATGACGATTATAAAAAGAAATTTGGAGGCATTCAATGCGGAAATAGATTATCAAAAGATTATGATTGTACGAATAGATTAGTAAACGATCAAAATGTTGGGATTAGATGTAGACCGAATAATATTGAAGATACGAATAGATCTTCCAACTATGAAGAATGTAAACCTTTTAAATGTGAGGATAACAATTATAGATTATCAAAAGATGATGATGTTGAACATGGGAAACGATCTTCAAAAGATAACGAAGATAAGTATACAAATAGATCTTCAATGGATCAAAATTTTGGGAAAAGATCTTCAAAAAATTATAACTGTAAGAATGAATGTAGAAGCAGACAAAATCTTGAAGATGAATGCAAGGATGTATCTTTAAAAGGTAAACAATTGTCTACAAAATCTGAAATTACATGTGGACAGCATAATGTTGAAAAGAGGGTATGTAAAGTTGATGATGGTATTCAATATTCTTCAAACTGCAATGAATGTATAAACAATTCAGGACAGAATAATGATGAAGAAAGGAAACGATTTTCTAAAAATGCTGATAATAAATCAACAATTGACACTAAACTTAAAAATATATCATCAAAAGATGATCAGAGATCTTCAAAAGATAATTATGGATCTTCAAAAGATATTGATTATAATCAAAGATCTTCAAAAGATATTAACCACAATTGCACATCTTCAAACGATAATGTAATTCATGATTATAATCGTAGATCTTCCAAAAGTAATGATGACAAAAATTACAATCAAACATCCCTAAAAGATGATGATGATAGGAATACATCTTTAGATCGAATTGCGTCTGTAAAAATCAACAGCCTAAATAATAAAGATTCTGAAAACCTAACCGCACGCTTGATTACAACTAAACAATCGCTAGGTAGTAAAGTATCGTTCAAAAGTCCTTCTCAAGAAAGCTTACACAAATTAGATAACAATAATAATAATACATCCCCTAAAAGAGTTGACTCTGAGGCTCAATCTTCCAGTAGAAAATCATCTGCGAAGAGTTTAATATCAAGGATCGAAGTGTATAAAATTAAACCGTCAAAAATTAACGAAAACGGTAAAAGCCAACAACTCTTCAAATCATTTTCCAACACCGAGAAAAATCTTATCGGATGCTCTGGAGCGGCGGTGGTGAGAAGAAAAATCGCTTCTTCCAGCATGGAATACATCGCCGCAGGTAGAAATTCAACGAAAGGAGAAGGAATCGAAGATACGTTGCACGCAAATTTGCAAAGTCCTTTAAATAGTAATACAATAATGGAACAAAAACCGGAAGATGTTGATGCCTTATCTGATTCTAACAAATCTTTTGTTATAACACCAAAAATTAAACGATCAGATGAAGATGAACAGAAGATTAACGTTAATAAAACCGAGGATGGTTGTCCCATTGTAGATTTAGAGAAGAATGTTGGGATTAGTAGTTGTAATTGTAATGAATTAAAAACTTCGTTGATTAAGGTTAAGGAAGAAAAACGTGATGGTGCTTTGAAACATTTAAAAACTTCATTAGGTGAGTATATATGATAATATAAAGGTTAATAATGATCTCACACGTTTCCTTGATTTATAGGTGGTGTCCAAAAAAATTGCCAAGAGATGGCGGCGCTAAAGGTAACGAGTACTGATGCCGAGGATGATGGGAGGTTGCCGGTGATCACTGAGGAGAGCAGGAGGGAAATACGCAGGATTCAAAGGAGTGATGGAATTGTGGTATCTGATTCGACTATTGAAACAGATCATGTTACGCAGAAACACGTGTAAAGTCTTCAAAATTGTATTTATAATCAATAATAAATTATCTAACAAAGATATAAAGTGATTAATATTTTTATTAAAAATGCGTTTCATTGTTTAATAAGAAGACCGCCAAAAGAACGCTTGGTCATTGTGTAGACAATTGAGGTAGGTCAAGAGTACGCTAGATTAGTTCATAGGCCATTGAAAAAGGAGAGTAGTAGATTAGATCAACGCTCAGACAGTTGGGAAAGGTCAGGGCTACGCTCAGACAACTGTTAAGGTAGGTCAAGAGTACGCTAGGTTATTGTATAGGCCATGGGAGATGGACCGAAGTACGTCTGGTCAACGTGTAGACTGTTAGAGTAGGTCAAGAGTACGCTAGGTCAATTCGTAATTAATTGGGGTAGGTCAAGAGTACGTTAAGTTCATAGATATGCTACTGAAGAATGTGAGAAGAACCAAAGTATTAGGGAAGGTCAATAATACGCTTCGATAATGTGTAATTTATTAAGAAAAGTCAAGAGTACACTAAGTATAAGCAAACGCTATTGAAGAATGTGGAAATGGACAGAAGTACGCTGGGTGATCAATGTGAAGATTATTGGGGACGATCATGATTACGTTTGGTCAATGTGTAAATGTGTAGACTAGTAGTGTAAGTTAAGAGCTAAGTTAAAAAAAAATGTAGACACTAGGCCAATATTTTAACCATTTCTGGTATATTTATCTTCAAGTTTATTGCAGTAGGTCGAGAGTACGCTAGGTGATTGCATAGACAATTATAGAAGGGCAGGAGTACGTCGAGTCAATATATTTTTTGACAGTTGTAATTTTATTTAATTTTTGACAGTTTCATTTGCAGTCGACATATACTTTCTTATAATAAGCTTTGTTTTTTTTTTACAGTCGGAATTGAATATTCCCGAAAGTTGAAACTTTTACCTCTTCAACTAATGGATTGTTTGACAGTTGACATTTTATTTATTTTTGACATCTGGTATATACTTATAATAATAATAATAATAATGTAATTTATATACTTGAGAGTTAAAACATTTGTTTTCAGTTGGTTTGGTTTTTGACGTTTTATTTATTTACATTTTGACAGTTGACATTTTATTTTTTGGCAGTTGACACTTTTTTTAACAGTTGACATTGTTTTTGACAGTGGACATTTTATTAATTTTTTTAGTTGACATTTTATTTATTTTTTGACAGTTGACATTTTACATATCTTTTGACGATTGACATATACTTTCTTATAATAATCGACTTTCTGTGACAGTTGACATTTTATTTACTTTTTTGACAGTTGACATATAATAAACTTTGTTTTTTGGAGAGACGAAATTTAATATTCCCGAGAGTTTGTTACTGTTACTTCTTCAATTAATGATTTTTTGGCAGTTGACATTTTATTTATTTTTGACATCTGGTATATATTTATTGATATTAAACATTATTTGGTTTAATAAAATGTATTAAAATCCTTTAGTTCGTTGTAGAAAATTAAATTAAATATATAATTATTTTGTTTGTTCAAACATTTATTTTTTCGATTAACACTTTTTGACAGTTGACATTTTATCTTCTTTAAAGTGGAAATTTACGCTTTGTTCAATTCCCTCCCAGTTTCTTGATTGTTGATCAGTTGGCATTTTATTCTTTTTTTGGCAGTTGACATATGTTTTTTAAGGGTGGACACTATTTATTTTTTGACAGTTGACATTTTTTTAATTTTTGACAGTTGACATATTCTTTCTGACGATAATGAATTCTCTGTTACAGTTAACATTTAAAAATGAACACATTGTTTTCAGTTGGATTGTGTTTTGACAGTTGAAATTTACGCTTTGTTCAATTCTCGTTTTTTTTTTTAAGTTGATGTTTTATTCATTTACTTTTTGACATTTGACATTTTATTTTTTGACAGTTGAAAATTTATTTATTTTTTAACAGTTGACAACATCGCTATTGACAGTTTATTTATTTTTTAAACAGTTGATTTTTTGTCAGTTGACGTGTTTGTTTTTTTTTTTAAGTTGACACTATTTATTTTTTTAACAGTTGACATTGTTTTTGACAGATGTCATTTTATTTATTTTTTGACAGTTGACATTTTATATATTTGTTTTTTGACAGTTGACATTTTATTAATTTTTGATAGTTTATTTATTTACAGTTGACATTTTAATTTTTGACAGTTGACATTTTATTTTTTAAGAGTTAACATTGCTTTTGACAGTTGTCATTTTATTTATTTTTTTAGTTGACATTTTATTCTTTTTTTTTTGACAGTTGACACTCAATTTCTGATGATAAACAAATCTCTGTAACAGTTAACATTTTATATAGTTGAGAGTTAAAACATTTGTTTTCAGTTGGCTTGTTTTTTTGACAGTTGACATTTTACATATGTTTTGACAATTGACATATACTTTCTTATAATAATCGACTTTCTGTGGCAGTTGACATTTTCTTTATTTTTTTTTGCGGTTGACTTATACTTTCTTATAATAAACTTTGTTTTTTTGACAGTCGAAATTTAATATTCTCGAGAGTTGAAACTGTTTCTTCTTCGAATAAAGATTTTTTGACAGTTGACATTTTATTTATTTTTGATAGCTGGTATATAACGGGTGTCCAACAATTATTGCAGTCCCGGGTGGCGTTGGAATCAAAAACGTAGGTCGATTCTTACATGTGCCAAATAAATGAACTGACATTTTAATTGTCAAACATAACCCAAACGTGCATTTAAAGTGTTGTTTAAATGCACGTTTAAGTTATGTTTGACAATTAAAATGTCAGTTCATTTATTTGGCACATGTAAGAATCGACCGACGTTTTTGAATCCAACGCCACCCGGGACTGCAATAATTGTTGGACACCCGTTACTTATTGATATTAAACATAATTTTTTTTTGTTGAAACATATATTTTCTCAATTAACATTTTTTGAAAGTTGACATTGTATATTCTTTAAAGTTGAAATTTTCGCCTTGTCCAATTGCCGTTGACAGTTGACGTTTTATTTATTTACATTTTGACAGTTGACATTTTATTTTTTGACAGTTGACACTTTATTAATTATTTTTAACAGTTGACATTGTTTTTGACAGTGGACATTTTATTAATTTTTTTAGTTGACATTTTATTTATTTTTTGACAGTTGACATTTTTTTAATTTTTTGACAGTTGACACATTCTTTCTGACGATAAAGAATTCTCGGTGACAGTTGGCATTTAAACATTAAAAATGAAAACATTTGTTTTCGGTTGGCTTGTGTTTTGACAGTTGACATTTTACGTTGAAATTTACGCTTTGTTCAATTCCCGTTTCTTTTTTAAAGTTGAAGTTTTATTTATTTACTTTTCGACATTTTATTTTTTGAGAGTTGAAAATTTATTTATTTTTTAACAGTTGATTTTTTGGTAGTTGACATTGTATTTGTTTTTTTGAGAGTTGACACTATTAATTTTTTAACAGTTGACATTGTTTTTGACAGATGTCATTTTATTTATTTTTTTTGACAGTTGACATATACTTGACATTTTATTAATTTTTGATAGTTTATTTATTTACAGTTGACATTTTAATTCTTGACAGTTGACACTTTATTTTTTTAAGAGTTGAGATTGCGTTTGACATTTGTCATTTTATTAATTTTTTTAGTTGACATTTTATTCTTTTTTTTGACAGTTGACGTTTTATTTATTTACATTTTAACAGTTGATATTTTATTTTTTGGCAGTTGACACTTTATTAATTTTTTTAACATTTGACATTGTTTTTAGCAGTGGACATTTTATTTATTCTTTGACCGTCGACATTTTTTTTAAAATTTTTTGACAGTTGACATTTTTATTTATTTATTTACGGAAGAATACAACGGTACAAGAACATTAAAATATTATTTCTGAAGATACAGAATTCTCTGTGACAGTTTTTTTTAACATTAAAAATATTTATTTTTTGACAGTTGACATTTTATATATGTTTTGACAATTGACATATACTTTTTTTATAATAATCGACTTTTTGTGACAGTTGACATTGTATTAATATAATAAACTTTGTTTTTCTTTGACAGTCGAAATTTAATATTCTAGAGGTTTGAAACTTTTACTGTTGCAACTAATAATTTTTTGACAGTTGACATTTTATATATTTTTGACAGCTGGTATATACTTATTGATATTAAAACATTATTATTTTATTCAAACATTTATCTTTTCAATTAACATGTTTTCGACAGTTTCGACATTTTTTTTACAGTTGACGCTATATTTAATTTTTTAGTTGGCATTTCATTTTTTGACAGTTGACATTTTATATACTTGAGTTAAAATTAGAACATTTGTTTTCAGATAGCTTGGTTTTTTTACAGTTGACATTGTTTTAACAATTGAAATATACTTTTAATTCTTCAACGAAGGTGTTTTGACAGTTGACACTCTTTGACATTTTATATTCCTTATGTTAATGTTGAATTTCAATTGCCGTTTTTTTAAGTTGACATTGTGTTTATTATTTGACAGTTGACGTTTTATTTACTTACTTTTTGACATTTTATCTCTTGGCAGTTGAAATTTATTTTATTATTTTATATAGCTGACATCGTTATTAGCAGTTGACATTTTTTCAACAGTTGATTTTTTGTCAGTTTACATTTTATTCTTTTTTGGCAGTTGACATTGTATTTATTTTTTGAGAGTTGAAGTTTTATTTATTTGCTTTTTGACATTTAATTTTTTTACAGTTGAAAATGTATTAATTTTTTTAACAGTTAACACATCGTTATTGACATTTTATTTATTTTGTTTAACAGTTGACATTTTATTCTTTTTTTGGCAATTGACATTGTATTTATTTTTTTACAGCTGAAAATTTATTATTTTTTTTAACACTAGACATCTTTATTGAGAGGACATTTTATTTATTTTGTCTAACAGTTGACATTTTTTAACAGTTGACATATTCTTAAGACGATAAAGAATTCTCTGTTGTTGACATTTAAATATTAAAAATATTTATTTTCTAACAGTTGGCATATACTTTCTGATGATTTCATTCTTTTTTTGGCAGTTGACATTGTATATATTTTTTGACAGTTGACATATACTTGATATTTATTTACGGAAGGCCATTACCTTGGGTATTTTTTTATGTTCTATTTATTTACAATTGACATTTTATTTTTTGACAGTTGACTCTTTGTGTTTTTAAGACTTGTCATTGTTTTTGACAGTGGTCATTATATTTATTTTTTGACAGTTGACATTTACTTTCTGATGATAAACAATTCTCTGTGAGAGTTGGCATTTTAGATACTTGAGAGTTGGCTTGTTTTTTTTTTGACAGTTGACATTTTAAATATGTTTTGACAATTGACATACACTTTCTTAAAATAATCTACTTTCTGTGACAGTTGACATTTCATTTATTTATTTTTTGACAGTTGACATATACTTTCTTATAATAATTTTTTTTTTGATAGTCGACTTTAATATTCTCGAGTGTTAAAACTTTTACTTTTTCAACAAATGATTTTTTGAAAGTTGACATTTTATTTAATTTTTGAGAGCTGATATCAACATATTGATATCAAACGTTATTTTTTGAGTTGAAATTTTATATTATGAAGTTCAAACATTTATTTTTTCAGTTAACAATTTTCTGACAGTTGAATTTTATATTCTTTAAAGTTGAAATGTTCACTTTGTTCAATTGACGTTTTCTTAAAGTTGACGTATTGTTTATTTTTTACAATTAACATTTTATCTTTTTTTTGGCAGTTGACATTGTATTTACGCCGTGCGTGATAACAACAAAGTGAATTTCATTTATCGTCCTAATTTTGTATTTCTTTTTTGACAGTTGACGTTTTATTTATTTACTTTTTGACAGTAGACATTTCACTTCTTTTTTTAACAGTAAGTTTTTGAGAAATGACATTTTATTTATTTTTTTACAGATCACATTTTATTA
Source organism: Ontholestes murinus (assembly GCA_963969525.1). Taxonomy (NCBI): domain Eukaryota; kingdom Metazoa; phylum Arthropoda; class Insecta; order Coleoptera; family Staphylinidae; genus Ontholestes; species Ontholestes murinus. Next base: position 2,203,502 of record OZ018393.1, read on the forward strand.
ATTTTTTGACAGTTTGACATATACTTTCTAATGATAAACAATTCTCTGTGATAGTAGACATTTTATATACTTGAGAGTTGAGAAATATTTGTTTTTCCTTGGCTTGTTTTTTGAGAGTTGACATTTTACACATGCTTTGACAATTGACATATACTTTCTTATAATAATCGACTTTCTGTGACAGTTGACATTTTACTTTATTTAACAGTTGACATATACTTTCTTATAATAGTTATTTAAGGTACAAGTGTAAAAAGTGATGCTTTATTGCACGAACTGGCATTTAAAAACACGAGCGAGGAACGAGCGAGTTTTTTTAAAGCCAGGAGTGCAATAAAGTGACTTTTTACATGTGTGCCTTACAAAATTTTATCTTCGATCGTAAAGGATTTCAAAGAATATATTCTTATGAGTAATATTTTAATGTCATTTCAATAATTCAATTAAGGAAAACATATTTTACCCGCAGTGCACTAATGAAAGCGTTACTTAGCAACCAGTAAACAAGTTGCACAAATGTCGGCCGCCATTATTATTTATAGAAAAAATGTTCGCTTTATTATAATCGCTTCGACTTGCATTAAATGAAATCTTCAGAGTTCTTAAATCTGCCATTTGGTTTGTATTATATATTTTATTTATAGTTTATTAGTTATTTGTATCAATTAATAAAAAAATAAGTTTTTCGTCGAAATATATTCATCTGTCAAATTTGAGATTTCTGTGCAATAAAAACAGTTTGACATTACCGTGCAATAAAAACGTAAAAAAGCACTGGTGCTTTAAAAAGCCACTTTTACAATGAAAAATGATTCATCAAAAAGCATGTACTTTCTGTACGATCGTAGATAAAAAAACTTTGCTTTTTGTTTTTATTTTTTCAGCAAATGATTTTTTGAAAGTTCACATTTTATTTAATTTTAACAGCTGGTATATATGTACTTTTACATATTTTTTGACTGTTGACAATTTATATTTTCAAAGTTCAAACATTTATTTTTTCAGTTAAAATTGTTTTTGATAGTTGACATATTATATATTCTATAAAGTTGAAATGTTCACTTTGTTCAATTGACGTTTTTTTAACGTTGACATTTTGCTTATTTTTTGACAGCTAATATTTTATTTATTTATTTGCCAGTTAACGTCTTATTCATTTACTGACAATTGCCACTTTATTTTTTTAACAGTTGATATTGTTTTTGACAGTTGACATTGTTTTTAGTTGATATGTTTTAACAGTTAACATTTTATTATTTTTTTACAGCTTCATATACTTGAGAGTTAAAACATTTGTTTTCAGTTGGCTTGTTTTTTGGCAGTTGACATTTTACATATGTTTTGTCAATTAATATATACTTTCTTATAATAATCGACTTTGTGTGACAGTTGACATTTTTTTGACAGTTGACCTTTTTTTATAATAAACGTTGACAGTCGACGTTTAATGTTCTCGGGAGTTGAAACTTTTTCAATTAGTTTTTTGACAGTTGACATTTTATTTAATTTTCGACAGATGGTATATACTTATTGATAATTAAACATTTATTTGTTCAAATAATAATTGTTAGACAGTTGACATGTTATATTCTTTAAAGTTGAAATGCTCCCTTTGTTCAATTGACGTTTTTCTTAAGTTGATAGTTTGTTTATTTTTTGACAGTTAACATTTTATTTATTCTTTTTTGACAGTTGACAATGTATTAATTTTTTGACAGTTGGCGTTTTATTTATTTACTTTTTGACAGTTGGCACTTTTTTACAGTTAACATTTTTTTATTTAAAATTTTTGACAGTTGACATTTTATTTGTTATTACATTTTATTTATCTTTTATTATTATTATTTTATACTCTCTGATGGTAAACAATTTTCTGTGACAGTTGAAATTTTATACATTTGAGAGTTAAAATATTTGTTTTGAATCGGCTTGTTTTTTACCAGTTGACATTTTACATCATGTTTAAACAATTGACATACACTTTCTTATAATAATAGACTTTCTGTGACAGTTAATATTTTTTGGACAGTTGACATACTTTTTTTTATGATAAACTTTTACTTTTAATTTTATCGGAAGTTGAAACAAATGATTTTTTTATAGTTGACTTTTATATTTTGAAAATTCAAATAGGGCCACCATCCAGCCCTCCAGTTATTATTATATAAACGCGGGCTTCTTAAAAAAAAAATTATACAAATGAATTGATTAAATTTAACAAGATTTAAATAGTGTATCATTTAAGAACTGGAAGAAATGTAACTTAATAATTATAAAACAGTTAACTGTTGAGTGTTGTCAATTATTATTTGATAAACAGTCGACATATGGAAATTGGCATAAAACAAATGGCAGATAACAGCTGACTGATAACTAATGACATTTGTAGATAATACATTTTATAGGTTTTCTATCAAAACTTAAGGGTATCCGTATAAAATTAAAAAATTTAACAACAAAAATATTGGGAAGAAGAAATGTGGGATAAGTATGTTGAGAACATTGTGGAAAGAAGAGGAATATCACACAAGAGCTGAATTATATTAATAAAAGAAAATACAAGAAACTGAATAACCACAAAATTCCACACCCGAAAAGATAGAAATATGATTATAATAATAAATAAACGTACAAAGTATAATTTATTTACTAATATAATGCAAATAATAAGTGTAAATTAAATATTTATTTACAGGTGCAGTATTATTAGAAATAATAGTAAAAGTAATAATTAGAATTATTTTGAGTGTTTCTGCATTGTAGTTTTACATTATTAAAATGTAAAAACTACAAAAGCCGACCAACAGTTAAAACAACTACACCTCATTCTACCTGGCGCTATTGAATTAAGTATGAGGTGTAGTTGTATAAAACCAACCATTTTCATCAACTCACAAAATTATTTGCCACTAGTGCAGAATAAAATTAAACCATAACGCAAAGATCCCTAATGTTGTAGACAATTGAAGGAAATAAATAAATCAATCAGAAATATTAAACAATAGATTAAAACTCTTCTTTATATTAAAAAGTTAGAGGTTAGAGTGACAAAAGTGAACAATATTGTTTGTGTAGGTGTTTATATGTGTTACATCAAATTCTGTATCTGCGAAACAATCAATCCATTTGGAAATTACCAAGAGAGTTCAGCTAGTTAATAAATAAAGTAAATAAGACAATAAATTCAAGACAAGGTAGAAATACCACAAGTTTATAGCCAATTTTGTTTACGTTTTAATTACTGTTTTGTAAATTTTAGTCTAAATAAAGATAAATATATAGGGTATATACGTGACCAAACCAAAGGCTACTGATTGCCTATTTCAATGAAGAGGGCTTAACCTGTACCACTTAACATTCCCTTAAAATAGTTATATATTCACTTAATTAAAAATGGCTATCGACAATGTGGTTCTTCCATATGTACATGTAAATGTGTTTATCATACATTAAATGATAAGTACTGTTTGACCTGTTCGCCCACCTGGAATAATAATGCTATATAGAAATAGCACAGCATCGTTATGCTACAATCGTAAACTCACTGCTGGTGTTTAAAAATTTTAATATAATTACCCATCAGGTTAAAAAGAATCATAAGAAACATTGGCTCCTTTAAATGTGCACATATTGACCCCCCAAAAATAGTTACAATAATAATAAATAACAAAAACTTACGTTCTTGGGTGATTCCATTCAGCAACCACTCTGTCAAAAGAATAAACAATCAATTGTTTAAAATAAACTCATCACGTCTGCTTTGAAATAAATTCGTCGTCCGCTTCGAAACAAATTGAATCAGCCACGATCTGCATTTTTAAAGATGTTGAAGAGTGCGAGATTTTAGTAAAGCAGTCTTTGAAGAATAAACTTATTCTTCTTGTACCCATATTTATGGGTACAAGTAAAACAAATGTCGGCTGTGGAAATTGTTGGATAAACAACACCTTTTATGGTTAAGTAATGATTAATACAGCATCGAAGTGATGGAAAAAAACATACTAACATAATAGAATTTCAAAGATTATACCACGTAAATACTCACCCCTGGGCGGGAAGTTTTTCAATCCACGGAAGCGTCGTGATGAAGGGGGCGCCTATTTTAGTGGTGAATAAAATAATACAAGCAAATTAAATTGTTTGTTTGAAACATTCGCCGGAACAAACAAGATGGCCACCTGTTTTACCGGCCGGCGCGAAGTTGGCGGGCGATAATTAGGCTAAATTAATGCGCCCCTCGCACACACATAAAAAAATGCAGAAAAACGTGTTGTAATTACCTCTTTCCGCACGTTCATTACCACGTGTTGATACTTACGCCTGTTCCGTTAGCGAGGCGACCTGATTCGGAGATTGTTGATGTAAAGGGCGAACCATTTTGTAGGTAACTACTGGCTGTGATATGAACGATTACAACTACATATCACACCAGGAGTTCCTTCAAACCAGATACCCTAAAAAATTGATTTTCCGATCGGTCGCCGGCCGTTGTATGCGGCGCGTGTCCTCGTCGTCGTCTCGGCGGGGCGGCGTCTCCTCCACAAAAAAAAAAAACGTGCGGCGAAATCCCTCGACGAGCAGTCGAGAACATTCTGCTTTGCTGAACCAGCTTTATGAATTGAATAATACTCATACAACTAGATCACCAAAGAAGAATATGCCCGACGACGGAGCGGAGCGCCAACGAGGGGGGCCTCCGTTTGGGTGGTCGGTCGGGATGAATGGCCGGACACGGGAGCCGAGTGTGTGTGTGTGTGCGGTGCAACGTTCCGGCGTTGTAGGCGAGTGTTCCATCTAGTCACAGCAACGAGTAATGCACATTGTAATTAGACTGAACACTGGCCCACACCGACCGGGAACCGCGTGCCGTACCAAACGGAACGATGGGGCCGGCGGTTTTCGGGGGGACGCGCGCGCTCGACTGACCCACTACCACTTACCACGTGTTCTCGACGGCGCCCGGTAAAATGGACGAGGCACACAGCGAATGACCCGAAATGGCGGGAGAGCACACCTATTATACCGACAGAGCGCCTGCGTTACCAACATAGCGCGCATGTCTACCACCGGTCTATAACGTGTATGTTTGGTTGCATACAATACAATAAATAATGAAATAAATTAAAACAAATATATTTCTATAAATAATCAATTATCGTAATTATTAAACACACAAAAATGTTTAATATTGTTATAATAAATGAATAAGTATATGAATTTTAATAAAACAGTATTCAAAGAGCATTTTAAACACTTTGAATAATAACTCGGCATCCTAAAAGAAATGATGAATGATTTATTTAAATTTTTTTGGTCAATAACAAATGAACGCATTGGTGGATTTTAATAAAACATATGACGAATGATAGGTAATTTATTGTAATTTAAAAAACTGTTGAATATTTTTTTTGTAAAATGAGTGTAAATCATCATAATTTCTAATTTGGTCAAAATTCTAAAAATCCGTTTTTAAATTTTTTGTTTATAATAAGCGAACGCGTGGGTGTAATTTAATGAAACAAATGACGAATGATAGATAATTTATTGCTGTTTGAGAAAGTATTAAGGAATTTGTCTGTAAAATTGGTGTAATTTATCCAAATTTTAAATTTTGTTAAGCCTATAAAAATTGATTTTAAATTTCTCGGTAAAGAACAAATGAACGCGTGTATGGATTTTAATAAAACAAATGATGAATGGTAGTCAATTTATTGTAGTTTTAAAAAGGTCTAAGGAATTTATTCGTAAAATCAGTGTAAATTAATAAAATTCATAATTTTGTTAAAACTGTAAAAATCAGTTTTTATATTTTTGATTTATAACAAATGAATGCGTGAATGGATTTCAATAAAACAAACGACGAATGATAGATAATTTATTGTAGTTTAAAAAAGTGTTTAGGAATTTATTTGTAAAATAAGTGTAAAGTATTAAAATTTATAATTTTGTTAATACTGTAAAATTCAGGTTTTAATTTTTTGGTATATAACAAATTAACGCGTTGATGGATTTTAATAAAACAAATGATTAACAATAGATAATTTATTGTATTTTGAAAAAGTATTGAAGCATTTATTTCTAACATTAGTGTAAATAAATAAAATTTGTTATTTTGTTAAACCTATAAAATTTCGATATTAATATTTTTGGTTTATAACAAATGAACACGTGTGTGGATTTTAATAAATCAAATGAAGAATGATAGATAATTTATTGTAGTTTAAAAAAGTGTTGTGAAATTTATTTTTAAAACCAGTGAAAATTAACAAAATTTCTAATTTTTATGAAATTATAAAATTCAGTTTTTACATTTTTGGTTTATAACAAGTGAACGCGAGATTGGATTTGAATAAAACAAATGACGTGTGATAGGTAATTTATTGTAGTTTGAAAAAGTATTACCGAATTTATTTGAAAAACCAGTGTAAATTAACAAAATTTCTAATTTTCTGAAGTCTATAAATTTCGGTTTTAAATTTTTTGGTCAGTAACAAATAAACGTGTGGGTTGAATTGAATGAAACAAATGACGAATGATAGATAATTTATTGTAGTTTAAAAAAAGTATTTAGGAAGTTATTTGAAAAATCAGTGTAAATTAACAAATTTTCTAATTTTCTTAAATCTATAAAATTTCGATTTTAAATATTTTGGTCAGTAACAAATGAACGCGTGGGTAGAATTGAATGAAACAAATGGCGAATGATAGATAATTTATTATAGTTTGAGAAAGTGTTAAGGCGTTTATTTGTAAAATTGGTGTAAATTATTCAAATTTTAAAATTTGTTTAATCTGTAAGAAATTGATTTTAAATTTCTCGGCCAATAACAAATGAACGCGTGGATTGATTTTTAAGAAACAAATGACGAATGATAGGTATTTTACTGTAGTTTAGAAAAGTGTTGTGGAATTTATTTGTAAAATGAGTCAAAATCAAATTTTCGAATTTTCTTAAAATTGTAAAAATCAGATTTTAAATTTTTGGTTTATAATAAACGAACCCGTAGGTGAAATTTAATGAAACAAATGAGGAATGATAGATAATTTATTGTACTTTGAGAAAGTATTAAGGAAGTTATTTGTAAAATTTATGTAAATAATGAAAAATCTAAATTTTTGAAAATCAAAATAAATGATTTTAAATATCTCAGTCAATAACAAATGAAATTTTTTGTTGTTTGAAAAAGTGTGGAGGAATTTATTTGTAAAATCAGTGTAAATAAATAAAATTTCTAATTTTGTTAAAATTTTTGGTTTATAACAAATGAACGCGTCGATGGATTTTCATAAAATAAGTAACGAATGATAGATAATTGATTATAGTTTAAAAAACTTGAAGGACTTTATTTGTAAAATAAGTGTGAATTATCATAATTTTTAATATAGCTAAATCTATAAACTTTCGATTTTAAATTTCTTGGTCAATAACAAATGAACGCGTTGATGGATTTTAATAAAACAAATGACGAATCATAGGTAATTTATTTTAGTTCCAAAAAGTATTGAGGCATTTATTTGTAAAATTAGTGCAAATGAATAAAAATTACAATTTTTTTTTAAATTATAAAATTAAGTTTTTACATTTTTAGTTTATAACAAATGAACGCGTTGATGGATTTTAATAAAACAAATGACGTATGATAGGTAATTTATTGTAGTTTAAAAAAGTATTACGGAATTTGTTTGAAAAACCAGTGTAAATTAACAAAATTTGTAAGTTTCTTAAATCTATAAATTTTCGATTTTAATTTTTTTGATCAGTAACAAATGAACGCGTGGGTAGAATTGAATGAAACAAATGACGAATGATAGGTAATTTATTGTAGTTTTAAAAAGTGTTGAGGAATTCCTATTTATAATGAGTGTAAATCATTAAAATGTCTATTTTTATTAAAACAATAAAAATCAGTTTTTAAAATTTTGGTTTATAACAAATGAACGCGTTGATGAATTTTCATAAAAAAATGACGAATCATAGGTAATTTATTTTAGTTCCAAAAAGTATGGAGGCATTTATTTGTAAAATTAGTGTAAATCAATAAAAATTACCAATTTTGTTAAAATTATAAAATTAAGTTTTTACATTTTTGGTTTATAACAAATGAACGCGTTGATGAATTTTAATAAAACAAATGACGTCTGATAGGTAATTTATTTTAGTTTAAAAAGTATTATTGAATTTATTTGAAAACCCAGTGGAAACTAACAAAAATTCTAATTTTCTTAAATCTATAAAATGATGATTTTAAATTTTTTGGTCAGTAACAAATGAATGCGTGGGTAGAATTGAATGAATCAAATGATAGGTAATTTATTGTTGTTTGAAAAAGTCTTAATAATTTTATTTGTAAAGTTAGTGTAAGTTACGAAATTTTTAAATTTTGTTAAATCTATGAAAATTTGATTTTAAATTTCTTTGTCAATAACAAATGAACGCGTTGATGGATTTTAATAAAACAAATGACGTATGATAGGTAGTTTATTGTAGTTTTAAAAAGTCTTAATGATTTTATTTGTAAAGTTAGTGTAAGTTATGAAATTTTCAAATTTTGTTAAATCTGTGAAAATTTTATTTTAAATTTCTTTGTCAAATACAAATGAACGCGTTGATGAATTGTAATAAAACAAATGACGAATGATGGGTAATTTATTGTTGTTTGAAAAAGTCTTAATGATTTTGTTTGTAAAGTTGTTGTAAGTTATAAAAATTTAACATTTTGTTAAGTCTATGAAAATTTCATTTTAAATTTCTTTGTCAATAACAAATAAACGCGTTGATTGATTTTAATAAAACAAATGATTAATGATGTGTTATTTTTTGTAGTTTGATAAAGTGTTAATGTTCGTATTTGTAAAATTAGTGTAAGTTATGAAAATTTCAAATTTTGTTAAATCTATGAAAATTTGATTTTAATTTTTTCGGTTAATAACAAATGAACGCGTGGTTGGATTTTAATAAAACAAATGACGAATGATAGGTAATTTATTGTAGTTAGAAAAAGTCTTAATGATTTTGTTTGTAAATTTAGTGTAAGTTATGAAATTTTTAAAATTTTGTTAAATCTATGAAAATTTGATTGTAATTTTTTTGTCAATAACAAGTGAATACGTGGATGGATTTTAATAAAACAAATGATGAATGATGGGTAATTTATTGTTGTTTAAAAAAGAGTTAATGATTTTATTTGTAAAGTTAGTGTAAGTTATGAAAATTTCAAATGTTGTTAAATCTATGAAAATTTGATTTTAAATTTCTTTGCAATAACAAATGAACGCGTGGATGGATTTTAATAAAACAAATGACGAATGATAGGAAATTTATTGCAGTTTGAAAAATTCTCAATTATTTCGTTTGTAAAATTGTTGTAAGTTATGAAAATTTCAAATTTTGTTAAATCTATGAAAATTAGATTTTAAATTTCTTTGTCAAATACAAATGAATGCGTTGATGGATTTTAATAAAACAAATGATAAATGATGTGTTATTTATTGTAGTTTGATAAAGTGTCAATGATTGTATTTGTAAAGTTAGTGTAAGTTATGAAAATTTCAAATTTTGTTAAATCTATGAAAATTTGATTTTAAATTCCTTTGCCAATAACAAATGAACGTGTGGATGGATTTTAATAAAATAAATGACAAATGATAGGTAATTTATTGTAGTTTGAAAAAGTCTTAATGATTTCGTTTGTAAAGTTGTTTTAATCTATGAAAATTTCAAATTTTGTTAAATATATGAAAATTTGATTTTAAATTTCTTTGCCAATAACAAAAGAACGCGTTGATGCATTTTAATAAAACAAATGATGGATGATGTGTTATTTGTTGTAGTTTGATAAATTGTTAATGATTGTATTTGTAAAATTAGTGTAAATTATGAAAATTTTAGATTTTGTTAAATCTATGAAAATTTTATTTCAAATTTGTTTGCGAATATCAATCAATACGTGGATGGATTTTAATAAAACAAATGACGTATGATAGGTAATTTATTATAATTTGAAAAAGTCTTAATGATTTTGTTTGTAAAGTTGTTGTAAGTTATGAAAATTTCAAACTTTGTTAAATCTATGAAAATTTAATTATAAATTTCTTTGTCAATAACAAATGAACGCGTGGATGGATTTTAATAAAACAAATGACGAATGACAGGTAATTTATTATAGATTGAAAAAGTCTTAATGATTTAGTTTGTAAAGTTGATGTAAGTTATGAAAATTTAAAATTTTGTTAAATATATGAAAATTTGATTTTAAACTTCTTTGTCAATAACAAATGAACGCGTGGATGGATTTTAATAAGACAAATGATTTATGATAGGTAATTTATTGTAGTTTGAAAAAGTCTTAATGATTTTATTTGTAAAATTAGTGTAAGTTATGAAAATATCAAATTTTGTTAAATCTATGAAAATTTGATTTTAAATTTCTTTGCCAATAACAAATGAACGTGTGGATGGATTTTAATAAAATAAATTACGAATGATAGGTAATTTATTGTAGTTTAAAAAAGTCTCAATGATTTTGTTTGTAAAGTTAGTGTAAGTTATGAAAATTTTAAATTTTGTTAAATCCATGAAAATTTGATTTTAAATTTCTTTGTCAATAACAAATGATCGCGTGGATGGATTTTAATAAAACAAATGACGTATGATAGATAATTTATTGTAGTTGGATAAAGTGTTAATGTTGGTATTTGTAAAATTAGTGTAATTTATGAAAATTTCAAATTTTGTTAAATCTATGAAAATTTGAGTTTAAATTTCTTTGTCAATAACAAATGAACACGTGGATGGATTTTAATGAAACAAATGAAGTATGATAGGTAATTTATTGTAGTTTAAAAAAGTCTTAATGATTTCGTTTGTAAAGTTATTGTAAGTTATGAAAATTTCAAATTTTGTTAAATCTATGAAAATTTGATTTTAAATTTCTTTGTCAATAACAAATGAACGCATGGATGGATTTTAATAAAATAAATAACGAATTATAGGTAATTTGTTGTTGTTTGAAAAAGTCTTAATGATGTTGTTTGTAAAGTTGTTGGAATTTATGAAAATTTCAAATTTTGTTAAATCTATGATAATTTGATTTTAAATTTCTTTGTCAATAACAAATGAATACGTGGTTGGATTTTAATAAAACAAATGAAGTATGATAGGTAATTTATTGTAGATTGTAAAAGTGTTAATGCTTGTATTTGTAAAATTAGTGTAAATTATAAAATTTTAAAATTTTGTTAAATCTATGAAAATTTGATTGTAAATTTTTTGTCAATAACAAGTGAATACGTGGATGGATTTTAATAAAACAAATGGCGTATGATAGGTAATTTATTGTAGTTTGAAAAAATCTTAATGATTTCGTTTGTAAAGTTAGTGTATGTTATGAAAATTTCAAATTTTGTTAAATCTATGAAAATTTGATTTTAAATTTTTCTGTCAATAACAAATTAACGCGTGGATGGATTTTAATAAAACAAATGACGAATGATAGGTAATTTATTGTAGTTTGAAAAAGTCTGAATGATTTTGTTTGGAAAGTTGTTGTAAGTTATGAAAATTTCAAATTTTGTTAAATATATGAACATTTGATTTTAAATTTTTTTGTCAGTAACAAATGAACGCGTGGATGTATTTTAATAAAACAAATGACCAATGATAGGTAATTTATTGCAGTTTGAAAAAGTCTTAATGATTTCGTTTGTAAAGTTAGTGTAAGTTTAAATTTTTCAAATTTTGTTAAATCTTTGAAAATTTGATTTTAAATTTCTTTGTCAATAACAAGTGAACACGTGGATGAATTTTATTAAAACAAATGAAGTATGATAGGTAATTTATTGTAGATTGTAAAAGTGTTAATAATTGTATTTGTAAAATTAGTGTAAATTATGAAAATTTCAAATTTTGTTAAAGCTATGAAAATTTGGTTTTAAATTTTTTGTCAATAACAACTGAACACGAGGATGGATTTTAATAAAACAAATGACCTACGATAGGTAATTTATTGTAGTTTGAAAAAGAGTTAATGATTTCGTTTGTAAAGTTATTGTATGTTATGAAAATTACAAATTTTGTTAAATCTATGAAAATTTGATTTTAAATTTTTTTGTCAATAACAAATTAACGCGTGGGTGAATTTTAATAAAACAAATAAAGTATGATAGGTAATTTATTGTAGTTTGAAAAAGTCTTAATGATTTCGTTTGTAAAGTTATTGTATTTTATGAAAATTTCAAATTTTGTTAAATATATGAACATTTGATTTTATATTTCTTTGTCAATAACAAATGCACGCTTTGATGGATTTTAATAAAACAAATCAAGTATCATAGGTAATTTATTGTAGTTTGAAAAAGTCTTAATGATTTTATTTGTAAAGTTAGTGTAAGTTATGAAAATTTCTAATTTTGTTAAATTTATGAAAATTTTATTTTAATTTTCTCGGTCAATAACAAATGAACGCATGGATGGATTTTAAGAAAACAAATGACGTATGATAGGAAATTTATTATAGTTTAAAAAAGTCTTAATGATTTCGTTTGTAAAGTTATTGTAAGTTTTGAAAATTACAAATTTTGTTAAATCTATGAAAATTCGATTTTAAATTTCTTGGTCAATAACAAATGAACGCGTGGATGGATTTTAATAAAACAAACGACGGATGATAGGTAATTTATTTTAATTTGAAAAAGTCTTAATGATTTCGTTTGTAAAGTTGTTGTAAGTTATGAAAATTTCAAATTTTGTTAAATCTATGAAATTTTGATTATAAATATCTTTGTCAATAACAAATGAACGCGTTAATGGATTTTAATAAGACAAATGATTTATGCTAGGTAATTTATTGTAGTTTGAAAAAGTCTTAATGATTTCGTTTGTAATGTTAGTGTAAGTTATGAAAATTTCAAATTTTGTTAAATCTGTGAAAATTTGATTTTAAATTTCTTTGTTAAAAACCAATGAATACGTGGATGGATTTTAATAAAACAAATGACGTGTGATAGGTAATTTATTGTAGTTTGAAAAAGTCTTAATGATTCTGTTTGTAAAGTTAATGTAAGTTATGAAAATTTTTAATTTTGTTAAATCTATGAAAATTTGATTTTGAATTTCTTTGTCAATAACAAATGAACGCGTGGGTGGATTTTGATAAAACAAGAAACAAATGATATACGGTAAATTACCTACAGGTTATCGTTTGTTTCAACAAAATCTAATCATCCATTTATGTGTAATGAATTCAAATATAAATCTTCGGTGTGTTGATTAATAATCCAATCAAAAATACACTCTTAATCACAACCCACATAACACTTAACAAGTGCATTGACACGTTTTGTCTTCTCCTAAACAATTGTCCCAGTTATTTGTCCAATTGCATCAAATCGAAAACGATAAACACCGAATTTACACACCATCTTTATCACTCACGAGCCAGCTCGCAATCTATTGATACGCAATTAAAAAAATGTATTTGGGATTTATTCAGTATCCTAGTGTGTTGTAATTGGTGATAAGGAGTGATGCGGAGTGATTTCAAAATTGCGATTTCGCGTTAATAGCCGCACAGCGTGCAAACAGTTCGGTTACATACATCCCTGTTCGTGTCGAGTGTTATGTTGAGAGATAAGAAACGAAAATATTGTTAAACATGAGTTCGGAAAAGGGGAAAATTACAGAGAGTGAGAAAAATGATGCGGTTGGTGGTGGTGGCAGCAAGAAATTTTTGTTTATAGCAGCTTGTACAGGTAATTAAAACTATAAAAATTATTATTTACTATTCAAACCAATTTGTATTTAAAACAACAAAGTGTTTTAATTTAATAGTGATATCTTCGCAACAACTTAAATCATTAATATTTGTATTTATTAATATTTATCAATTAATTTCGATTGTTTCTGATTTAAATCTGTGAACACTTTATAACTATATAATAAATAAACTTTATTTAGCACTGCTGCTATATAAAATATAGTTATAATGTTATTTGTTTTAATGTCGTAATCGCGAAACTTATCTAGGATTATTTATAGTTTGCAACTTATCTAATAGTTTAATTCTCGTGGGAAACAAATTTTTCGCGTTTATTTGGTGTCGACTGTACCGGAATATTTTTTTTTTCTTGGTTTTGATTCCCAGAAACGGCGCGCCGTCCATAAAGGTAAGGAAAAGAAGTACTTTAACACTGGCCGCAGGTAGAATTTTCGTGCCCTTAACCGTTGGAATACCTTTTGTCGTAGGTAACTTACCCCCCATTAAAAGGCGCCGTTATTCCGGGGCGAAGGGACGTCGGAATATTTGCAAGGAGAGCGCGCGATTTGCATTTAAAAAGGAAACGAAACAATTGCTGAAAGGAGCGCTCCTTCGAGCGACTTTCGGCCTTATTGATGAGTTTGGGCGGGTTCGGTATTCTTAATTGTTACCTTATTAAGACAATTGGATGCTTAATAGTAGTACCTAAAGTTTAAAATTAAATAATTTCATAGAAAACGTGTTTAAGGTTATTTGCAATAATAAAAATATATAAGCCCTTTACGTTGTAGAAAATTCACTAATTATTAATTAATTAAAAAGCACTAAAAACCTTTCTTCACAATTTTATTTAAATTAACAGATATATATTTCGGACACAAAGTGACCATTATCAATGTTTTAATACAGTATTAAAACATTGATAATGGTCACTTTGTGTCCGAAATATATATCTGTTAATTTAAATAAAATTGTGAAGAAAGGTTTTTAGTGCTTTTTAATTAATCAAGTTTACCTTCACGTAACTCACAAAAATCAAACTACACTAATTATTAGTTATTTGCAATATTTAATTAAAATGCAGTAATTTTTTAAACTAAAATAAATAATTATTTCCAACAGAAATAAAATAGATAAGCTAAATAAACTTAAAAATCAAATACAGATAACTTCCATGATGACATAATAAATTATAGAAAACGTGGGGCATAATTTTAGTAAATTTTTTTCAGTTGGCCTTGGAAAAAACAAACGCTAAAATATTGAAATTTCTTTTTTGTTTGCATTCTGACAGTTTATAAACACAAACATTTAAGAAATTATAGAAAAGTTAACAATTTCAAAATATTATTACTTAACAAAAACGTATTTTGAATATTTCTAAAGGAGAAAATATTTAAATGAAAACTGTACTAAGGAAACTTTTAAAACAAAATTTTGAAAAAATCTGTGATGAAAAATACTCAACAATATTTTTTTAGCAAATCCCAAATGATTAAAATTACAAAACAAAAATTAAAAAAAAACTTAAGTAACAGACTAAATGTTCTATGCTTGACATTTTTCATTTGTTAATTGATATGCAACATCTGTTGTCTGTCAATTTTCATATGTCATAAATAAAATTTTAAGAATATACTCAAAATGATTTTGTTTTGCTTGTTTTTACTAAATGCAAACATTTTATAATAGATAAGAAACTAATTTTAAATAAGTCAAACGATGCATGTGTCATTTTTTTTCTGTCACAAAATTGACAAATGAAAATTCTTAGGTTTCCATTATTTTATTTTTTAGTGTAAATTAGTTTCTTAAATTTATTTTATATTTGGATTTTTTTTGGTCATTGATTAAACAGAAAATGTCATCTGTCGTCTATCATTATAACATCTATCAATCAATTTTGAAAATATATCAAACGAAAAATATTCACAATTGAAAAAATTATTTACTTAAAATTATTTTTAAAAAAAGTAACAGATTTTTTTATAATTAAAAATTGAAAACTTAATCATTTTCATTTGACAATCTTTATTTGTCTCCTGTCATTGTCATCTGTCACCTATCATGTGCCTTTTTTCATTTATTATCATCAGTCATATTTAATATAATTTTTCATCTATCTTATCTTACCTATCACCAATCATATGTCATTAATCATCTGTCATTATTCATCTGTTATCTGTCACTTGTCATCTATCATCTGTCATCTGTCACTTGTCATCTGTCATCTGTCATCTGTCATTTGTCATTTGTCATTTGTCTTTTGTCTTTTGTCTTTTGTCTTTTGTCCTTTGTCCTTTGTCCTTTGTCCTTTGTCCTTTGTCCTTTGTCCTTTGTCCTTTGCCCTTTGTCCTTTGTCCTTTGTCCTTTGTCCTTTGTCCTTTGTCCTTTGTCCTTTGTCCTTTGTCCTTTGTCCTTTGTCCTTTGTCCTTTGTCCTTTGTCCTTTGTCCTTTGTCCTTTGTCCTTTGTCCTTTGTCCTTTGTCCTTTGTCCTTTGTCCTTTGTCCTTTGTCCTTTGTCCTTTGTCCTTTGTCCTTTGTCCTTTGTCCTTTGTCCTTTGTCCTTTGTCCTTTGTCCTTTGTCCTTTGTCCTTTGTCCTTTGTCCTTTGTCTTTTGTCTTTTGTCTTTTGTCTTTTGTCATATGTCACCTGTCATTTAAAAAAATCTGAAATGTTAAAATATTCAAAATCAATTTATATTTCATGAAATCCTAAATGGCAAACCAATTTTAAAAAGTGAACAAAAGTTAGAGACCTAATCATTTGGTAATTTTAATCTGTCATCTGTCATATTTTATCTGTCATCTGTCATATATAAGATATTAACTGGCATCTGTCAATAAAACTTTAAAATATCTTAAATGAAAATTCTTAGGTTTCCATTATTTAATTTTTTTTTAATTTGTTGCTAAATTTTATTTTATCTCTGGACTTTTTTTATCATTGAGTAAAAAAAATGTCATCTATCATTATAACATCTAACAATAAATTTTGAAAATACCTCAAACGAAAAATATTCACAATTGAAAAAAAATATTTACTTGAATATTTAAAAAAAAAAAAGGAACAGATTTTTTTTATAATTTAAAATGGAAAACTTAATAATTTTCATTTGACAATATTTATTTGTCACCTGTCAATGTCGTCTGTCACCTATCATGAGTCTTTTGTCATCTCTTATCATCAGTCATATTTAATATAATTTTTCATCCGTCTTATGTCACCTGTCATCAATCATCTGTCATTAATCAACTGTCATCTGTCACTTGTCATCTATCATCTATCATCTGTCATCTGTCACTTGTCATCTGTCATCTATCATTTGTCATTTGTGATTTGTCTTTTGTTATTTGTCATCTGTCTTTTGTTTTTTTTTTGTCATTTGTCATCTGTCATCTCATATTAAGAAAATCTGAAATGTAAAATATTCAAAATCAATTTTTATTTCATGAAATCCTAAATGGTAAGCAAGTTTGGTATTTTAGATCTGTCATCTGTCATAACTCATCTGTCATATATCGTTGGTCATCTTATATATTAACCGTTATCTGTCTAAAAACCTTTAAAATATCTGAAATGAAAATTCTTAGGAATAAAGAAAACACTTTTACTTTTTTATACCACTTTAAGTTTTATTTTCAGTGACTAGTTTCGACTACACGGTAATCATTATCAAACTAAGTACTTAAATTACGAATAACAACTATTTATATACCTATTACAATGCTTCGAACAGTGGGGTGTACATTAGGTCAACCTGGTCGTTAATGAGGGAAATTCCGGGATTAATTTTCGCTTTGTAGATTTCAAGGGCTTCCAGTAAATCCATCTTACCTCCTTTTTCGGCGAGATGGATTACCGAAAGTACATCCTTGCCGAAAGTATGGTTTGATTCCAATAAGTGATTTGAAAATGTTGAATTATTTTTCTTTAAATTGAATGACCTCTGATGTTCATTTAATCGTGTTTTAAAATTACGACCTGATTGCCCAATGTACACACTTTTACAATCTGGACATGTTAAACTATAAATACCTGACTTACACATTTTGTTGATGGGAGTTTTAGCATTAAATATTAAATTACAGGTTTTGGTACTTGACTTAAAAACTATATTGACGTCTCGTTTTTTAAAAATATTCTTAATTTTATTGCTAATGGTTCCAAAGTATGTAATTGTTTTGTAAGATTTATTTTCTCTAGTTGGGGGGCTTGCAAAAATATATTTACGGATTTCTGATATTTTAAACTTGTTAATTAATTTATTTACTATTGAGACCGAATAACCATTGTTAATTGCTATTTGTTTTATGGTGTTAATTTCTTTTTCAAGGGATGTGGGACTAAGAGGGATTTTGAATGCACGGGATATCATTGAATAGAAGCTGGCTATTTTATGTTTGTATGGATGGCGCGAGGAATTCGGGATGATTGCATCTGTGAAAGTAGGTTTCCTGTATATGTCAAATGTTAATTTATTGTTAGTTCTGGTTATAGTTAAATCTAAGAAGTCGATTTTATTATCAGATTCTAATTCTACTGTGAATTTAATTGAAGGGTGTAGGGAGTTAAGGAAGGTTAGAAATTTGTTAATTTGTCTATCTGTACCTTCAAAGCATGCAAGAATGTCATCTACGTATCTATACCAAAATTTAATATGTTTTTTACCTTGAGGGGAGTTTAGAATTACTTTTGTTAGATTATCCAT
>OZ018393.1:2863184-3016422 GCA_963969525.1 Ontholestes murinus
GTCGTGTTTGAGTTTCTATGTATATGTAGGGTGGGTGGGTGGCCACTATCCCACCCTCCAATTCATACACCATAAACGACTCTTTTACAAATATTCTACAAAGTCAAGTTAAACAATATTTCTTATTGTAAAATACTCGTTTATGATGTAGTGATTGGAGGGTGGGATAGTGGCCACCCACCCAACCTACATATACATAGAAACATAAACTACAACTCTGAATTAAAGTTTTTGTTTTTATAATTCTCAATCACTCATTTAAATTTAAAAACATGGCAGCACCCTTTGTGTTGATGTTGTCAAGGAATTTAAACGCAGGGTTGTGCTATAAATTTCAATGTATATGTAGGGTGGGTGGGTGTACACTATCCACCCTCCAATTCACATATCATAAACGACTCTTTTACAAATATATTACAAAATCAGCAAGAAAAAATATTTTTTTATTGTAAAATAGTCTTTTATGATGTAGTGATTGGAGGGTAGGATAGTGGCCACCCACCCACCCTACATATACATAGAAACTTAAATTACAACTCTGGGTTAAAATATTTTTATTTTTATAACTCTTTTACTCATTAAAATTCCAGAAAATGACAGCAGCCTTTGTGTTGATGTTATCAAGGAATTCAAATCCACCGTTGTAATTTGAGTATCAATATATATGTAGGGTGGGTGGGTGGCCACTATCCCACCCTCCAATTCAAACATCATAAACGACTCTTTTACAAATTTATTACAAAGTCAAGTGAAACAATATTTTTGATTGT
The DNA here is from genome assembly GCA_963969525.1 of Ontholestes murinus. NCBI lineage: Eukaryota > Metazoa > Arthropoda > Insecta > Coleoptera > Staphylinidae > Ontholestes > Ontholestes murinus. Next base: position 2,863,955 of record OZ018393.1, read on the forward strand.
AAAATAGTCATTTATGATGTAGTGACTGGAGGGTGGGATAGTGGCCACCCACCCACCCTACATATACATAGAAACTCAAACTACAACTCTAGGTTGATGTTTTTGTTTTTATAATTCACTTACTCATTTAAATTCCAAACAAATAACAGCAGACTTTGTGTTGATATTATCAAGGAATTTAAATTTACGGTTGTAATTTAAGTATCAATGTATATGTAGGGTGGGTGGGTGGCCATTATCTCACCTTCCAATTCATGCATCATAAACAACTCTTCTACAAATATATTACAAAGTCAAATGAAACAATATTTTTTATTGTAAAATAGTCGTTTATGATGTAGTGATTGGAGGGTGGGATAGTGGCCACCCACCCACCCTACATATACATTGAAACTTATACTACAACCGTGGATTTAAATTCCTTGATAACATCAACACAAAGGGTGCTGTCATTTTTTGGAATTTAAATGAGTGATTAAGAATTATAAAAAATAAAAATTTAACCCAGAGTTGTAGTTTATGTTTCTATGTATATGTAGGGTGGTATTTTGAAAAAGTGCTATAGAGACATATAAAATAATATTATTTTTATAAGAGTTGTTTATGATGTAGTGACTGGAGGGTGGGATAGTGGCCACCCACCCACCCTACATATACATAGAAACTTAAACTACAACTTTGGGTTGAAGTATTTATTTGTATAACTCTTTCACTCGTTAAAACTCCAAAAAATGACAGCAGCATTTGTGTTGATGTTGTCAAGGAATTTAAATCCAAGGTTTTATTTTAAGTATTAATGTGTATGTAGGGTGGGTGGGTGTATACTATCCTATCCTCCAATCACAACAGCATAAACAACTATTTTGCAAAAATGCTATCAAGACATGTAAAATTTGTAATATTATTTTTATAAAAGAGTTGTTTATGATGTAGTGGCTAGAGGGTGGGATAGTGGCCACCCACCCACCCTACATATACATAGAAACTCAAATTAAAACTCTGGGTTAAAGTATTTATTTTTATAACTCTCTCACTCGTTGAAATTCCAAAAAATGACAGCAGCCTTTTTGTTGATGTCAAGGAATTTAAATTCACGGTTTTAGTTTAAGTATCAATATATATGTAGGGTGGGTGGGTGGCCACTATCCCACCCTCCAATCACTACATCATAAACAACTATTTTACAAAAATGCTACAAAAAACAAGTGAAACAATATTTTTCTATTGTAAGAGAGTTGTTTATGATATTATGGTTAGATGGTGTGATAGTGGCCACCCACCCACCCTACATATACATTGAAACTTAAACTACAACCCTGGATTTAATTTTTGGGAAACATCAACAAAAATGCTGTTAGAGTTTTTAAGAAATTAAATAAGAATAATTAACTTAAATGCTAGATTATTTAATTACGAAATGTTTTCGTGTTTTCCTAATTATTAATTTATTCATTTGTTAGATATTCTTAACAGTCAGATTTATAACAATAATGTGAATTTTATTTGAGGCAACTGCAATTTTTTTTGTCAAACGCCAACTGTCATATTTTTGTTACCAATCGTAGTTGTTTTTATGTATCAATTTATTTGGCTACTAAAAACAAAACTTGAAAACATCACAATTTTCAATTATCGTCAATTTTATTTAAACTGATCGAAACGTACGTAATTATTTTTCTGTCAAATATTGTCAACTGTCATTTATTTTCCTTATTTCAATCTATTTATTTTTTTGACATATATCAACTTATTTGGTTGTTGAAAACAAAACCAAAAAAATATTTTGTCAATTATCAAATATTCTTGTATGTCTTGCAAAATGGCATTTACATTTCGGCGTAAGCTCTAACCTAACCTAACCTAATTCTAGTTTATTTTCGTTTTTATTTTGACTGATGTAAATAATTGCAATCATTCTTTTGTCAAATTATTTAGCTTTGACGTTTGGAAACAAAACAAAATCGCTGTCAAATTGACTACATCTCATGTCTGCTGCTGTAAACAATTGCCATTGTTCTTCAGTCAAATATTTTCAACAGTCACATTTTTTTGTTTATTTTGTATCATTTGCAATTGTTCTTTTTCTGCATAAAAATATGTATTAACATGTTTGACTGTTTAAATCTAAACAAAAATTTGACAATTAACATTTTATGACAAAAAATATGACACTTGTCAAATATAATCAACTCTATTTTGGATGTAAACTAGTTCAATTGTTTTTGTCAAATATTGTCATCTGTCATATTTATTTTGTTAATTATTATGCCAATTCCAATGTATTTTTTGGATTTGTCATTTTGGAAATTATAAATATTACCAATTTTGTGACAATTTTATTATCGATGGCAATTGTTCTTCACTTAAATATTCTCAACTTTTATAATTTGTGTTACTTAGTACTGATTTAGCAGCTGCAATTGTTTCTGGCACCCTATAAGTAATTGCAATTGTTTTATGGTAAATATTATCGACTGTCTTATTGTGCTTATTATATTTATATACCAATTGTTTTTTTTTACATTTATCAACTTAACTGAGACTAAAACAAAAACCTGAAAATTTTTATTGTGTCAATTGTCAAATATTATCACGTGGATTTTAGGCTGTTATGTAACTAGTTTTTTGTTTGTCTAATATGATTTTGTCAATTATTTTTTTGATACTTATCGACTTGTTTCAAATTAAATTAATTCAAACAAAACATAAATGACAAGTGACGAATATTGTCTGTTAAAATCGAAACAAAAATATAACAATTGTCAAATTTATTTTGACTTCTCTATAAAACAATTGCAATCGTTTTCCTGCTCAATATTGTCAACTGTCATATTTATTTTGCTTATTATTGTACCAGTTGCAATTGTTTTTGTTATATTTGGCTACTCAAAAAAAAATTGACGGAAATTAAAATTGTATTTTTTATTGGTGAAAACAATTGCAATTGTTAATTTGTCAAATCCTGTCAACTGTAATATTTATTCTGTTTATTATTATTCTAATTGCAATTGTTTTATTTCTAAATATTTATTAACTTTTTTAGCTGTTGAAAACAAGACAAAAATTATGACAATTTTCAAATAATGTCCTTAAAAAATGACAGTTGACAATATCTATCAGAAAAAATCAACAAAACAAAAATATAACAATTGTCAAATTTCCTGTTTAAATTGTCAACTGTAAAATTCATACCAGTTGCAATTGTTTTTATTATACTGGGCTACTCAAAAAAAAATTATTATTATTATTATTATTCTAATTGCAATTGTTTCTTTATTATTTTTTTTAGCTGTTGAAAAACAAAACAAAAATTATCAAATAATGTCAATAATTTTAAAAATGACAGTTGACAAAAAAGTTGTGATTGTGTCAAATATTGTTAACTGTTATAATAAGTATATTGCTTAATTTTACACCGATTGCAATTTTTTTTATTTATTATGACATGTTGTAGTCAATTGCAATTGTTTTTCTGGTCAATTTCTGTGAATGACAATTGTCAAATAATGTCAATATTTTCGAAAAAATGACATTTGACTAAAAGTTGTGATTTCTGTCAATTAATTATTTCATTTCAAATTATTATTACAATTTAGCCGTTAAGAAGAACAACAAAAAACAATTGTAAAATATGATTATTTCAAGCATTAATCAATTGAATTGAATAACGGTCGTAACCATTCTCTTCACTTATTTAACTGTTTGAAATAAAACAAAAAATTTACAATTGTCAATTTTATTTCTGCTATCGTAAACAGTTGCAGCTGTTTTTTTGTCAAATGTCATACCCGTCATATTTATTTTGAGTTTTTGTCTTATTTTAGACTGCTGAAAATAATTGCAATTGTTTTGTTTATATTTTTCAACATTTTAGGTTATAAACAATCAAAAAAATTGACAATTGTCAAATATTGTCAATTTTATGTTTACTATTGTAAACAATTGCAACTGTTTTTCTGTCAAATATCATACCTGCCATATTTATTTTGTGTTTTGTTTCATTTTAGGCTGCTGTAAATAATTGCAATTGTTTTGTTTGTATTTTTCTACATTTTAAAATGACAGTTGACAAAAAAGTTGTAATTGTGTCAAATATTGTCAACTGTAATAATAATTATATTGCTTAATATTGCTATTTTTTATGATATGCTGTAAACAATTGCAATTGCTTTTCCGGTCAATTTCTGTAATATTTAATTATTCAAAATTATTATTCCAATTTAGCCGTTGACAAAAAAAAAAACAAAAAAAAACTGTAAAATATGATTTGTTTAAGCAATAATCAATTTACAACTTATTTAATTAACTTAAATTGAATTTATTAACGGTCGTAACCGTCGCAACCAATCTCTTCACTTATTTAACTGTTTGAAATAAAACAAAAAATTAACAATTGTCAATTTTATTTTTGCTATTGTAAACAATTGCAGCTGTTTTTTTTTCAAATGTCATACCCGACATATTTATTTTGTGTTTTTGTTTCATTTTAGGCTACTGTAAATAATTGCAATTGTTTTGTTTGTATTTTTCATCATTTTAGGTTATAAATAATCAAAAAAAATGGACAATTGTCAATTTTATATTTACTATTGTTAACAATTGCAACTGTTTTTCTGTCAAATATCATACCTGTCATATTTATTTTTTGTTTTGTTATATTTTAGGCTGCTGTAAATAATTGTAATTATTTTGTATGTATTTTTTCAACAGTTTAGGTTGTAAACAAACAAACAAAAAAAAATGACAATTGTCAAATATTGTCAATTTTATGGTTGCTAACGTAAACAATTGCAACTGCTTTTCTGTTAAATGTTATACCCGTCATATTTATTTTGTGTTTTTTGTTTTATTTTAGGCTGTTGTAAATCATTGCAATTGTTAACTGTCGTATTTATTTTTGTTTATTATTGATACTGATTGCAATTGTTTTGTTTGTATTTTTCAACATTTTAGGTTATAAACAAAAAAAAGAAATTAACAATTGTCAAATATTGTCAAATTTATGTTTGCTATCGTAAACAACTGCAGCTGTCTGTCTAATGTCATATATATTTTGTGTTTTGTTTTATTTTAGACTGTTGTAAATCATTGCAATTTGTTTTTTTTTGGCAATTATTGTTAGCCGTCATATGCTTTCTATATTCGCTTATTATTGTACTGATTGCAATTGTTTTTCGTTTGGTATTTTTGAATATTTTAGGTTGTTAAAATCAAAATTTTCCAATTTTATTTTAGGCAATTGTTTTTCTGTCAAATATTATCAATCACCAATGTGGTTTATTATTAATATTATTTTCAATACGAATGTTCGAAATGATACAATAAATATGACAATTGTCAAATATTGTTTTTTTCTTCTTGCAATTGTTTTTCTGTCAAATAACAATTTTTATGTTTACTTTCTTTAAAATTTTGTTTTGTTTTTTAATTTATCAATTTATTTTACTGTTAAAAAATATTTTAATCGTCAAATGTTGTCAATTTTGTTTCTGCTGCTCTTAACCATTATAATTATTTATTCATATTATTTTCTAAATATTATCGACTGTCATTTTTATTTAGTTTTATTATTACATCAATTACGATTGTGTTTTTTTACATTTAATACACGTTTGGCTGTTGAAAAAATAATAAAAATATGATAAGTGTCAAATTCGACTGTTATAAACAATTGCAATCGATTTCCTGTCAAATATTGTCATCCCTCATACTTATTTTGTTTTAATGTTTGTTTATTGAGTTTTCTGAATTATATTATTTTGTTTGTTATTGTACTAAATGCATTTTTAATTTTATAAACCTATTTGGCTGTTGAAATCTAAACAAAAATTTGTCAATCATCAAAATTTAATTTTCGCTTGTAATTTTTGTTCTGTCAAATATTATCAACTCTCCGCATTTATTTAGGTTAACATTATACAATTGCAATTGTTTTGTTTTGATTTTTATTCACTTACCTGGCTGTTGAAAACAAAATAAAAAAATATGACATTTGTCAAATATTATAAACAATTGCAACTGTATACCCGTCAAATGTAATAATAATTAAGTAGTTGTTTCAAAAGTGGTTTGTTTTTGTAGTCTTAATAAGACTCATTTGTTGTAGATTTTACGAAATATTTTCGTGTTTTTTCTAATTATTAGTAATAATAATTCTTTTGTTTAGTGTTGTTTAAAATGCAATTGCGTTTTGAGGCTCTGTGAAAATTTGCAATTGCTTTACTGTCGAATATTTTATTACAATATTTATTTTTAATATTTATCATCGTAATTGAATATTACAAAATAACGAAAATATAATTTTCCGGCATCGACGATTTTTATTTCGGCCGCAGTAAACAATTGCAATTGTGCATCTGTCAAATATTAATGTTAATATTTTACAACTGCAATTGTTTTGTTTGGCTTGCCGCAAATAATTGCAATTGTTTTTTTGTTAAATATTGTCAAGGGTTTATTTTTTTAAAATTATTATTCGAATTGTATTTTTCTAAATGTTTATTACCGTATTTGGCTGTTGAAAAAGAAAACAAAAAAAATATGACAATTATCAAATATTGCCAATTGCAAAAAACAGAACTACACAATTATCAAATATTGTGAGTAAAATGTATTCGTTGTAAATATTTGCAATTATTTTTTTGTCGAATATTGTCAACTTTCAGTTGAAAACAATTGCAATTATTTTTCTGTCACATATTGTATTTGTTTTTTTTTAAGATGTTTAGATGTTAAAAACAAAATAATAATGAAAATTGTCAATTTTTAAAATCAACACAAGTTACTAAATGTAATGCGTTGAGTGGAAAAATACTGGAAGTCGTATTTTTTTGTTAGCTACTTGATGATAATTTTTTTTAAGTATAAGAATTAATTGTTTTTAAACTCACCATGATCTCTTCCTTCGAATAAGTGGTGTCCGGTGCCTTCCTCATCAGCTTTTTGGATTTCGTACAAGTAGGTGTCGAGGAGGTCCCTCAGATGGCTGGCGTCGAAACTCTTTCTGTGCTCGTCGATGGTCTCCTGGAGGAACGTGGCCATTTCCTCGCGGTTCTGCGTTTATTTACAACAGCGTAAATATTTGCTGTTTAAATTAATTTATAATAAGAATTACCTGTTCAATTTTCTGTCTGGTCTTCTTGAGTCCCGGTAGGTATTTAAGGATGGGAATGAAGAGCACCGGACTCATCGATCCGAACAGTTTGAAGCCCTCGTCGATGAGGTCCATGTACCTGCGGAACCTGTTGTCGTTGTGCGAGAACCTCACCGACATGATGATGTCGCAGATGACGTTCGAGATGGAGACGGCCAGTATGGGGTTGAGGTCGGTGGGACTGTCGCGCTGGGCGCGCAACACGCACAGGAACTCCTCCACCTCGCGCATGATCCTGTTCTCCATCTGCGCCTTCCTCGAGCCGATGTAGGTCATCCCGAAGTGCCTGAGGCGGTCGTGCAGGAAGCGACGCTGGTCCTTCCACAGTTTACCCTCCGTGTTGATGACACCTGGTGGAAAGAAAAAACGTGGCCGGCGTGAACGAGTGCGATCGGAATCACTTTTACTGGCGCGAGGAGCAGCCGCGACCTGTCAAGGCTGTCAGAAGGTTGCGGCGCAAAAGTGTGTCACACAACCGGAGTGTGTGTTTGTATGTGTATGTGTGGTGTCTGGCGCTGGCGCGAACTTACCGTATCCTCCCAAGATGTTGGTGAACTCGGTGGTCGGCCTGCCCGTGAATTCCTCCTTGCGGAAGGCGTCCCTGATAATCTTGTAGTCGCTGAGCACGACGATCAGCTGAGACCCGAGCCGGGTCGAAAACAGCGAGCCGTACTTGTGTCCCAAATCTCTGAAGTACAAGTGTAAGTCACCCTTGAGGAACGGCAACGAGCCGAGTATCGGCAGGCCCCACGGTCCCGGCGGCAATGTCTTCGCGTCCTGGATGACCTGCAGCGTCCGCACCACCAGCAGCACCGCGAAGAAAACCAGCAAAACGTTCGTGGACACTTCCCTTAAAACTACACTCCACAACCACAAGAATCCGTACACAAACATATCGGCGAACTGCGTGTGATTTTAGCTTAAATATATTTTTTTGTTTGAATTGAATTAAACGCGATTAAAAAATGTGAATAAAAAAACACTGCCAGTCCGCGCAAAGAGTCGTCGTTTCGATGTGTAATGTGTGAATTTGTAATGTACTGTCAGCACTCTGCACCACTTTAGTGCTCGGCGAGTGCATGAGTGTCAATGCTAGATGAACACTGAATCAAAACCTTATATACGTTACTCAAGCGAATGACTTAAGCGTATCGGGGGCGGTCCCCGGCGCCGCGGCCAATCCCCGCCGCGCGCCTCCCCACCCGCTCACCGAATGTGCATCCCGCGACGGCGGTTTTCAGGTGCATCTCTTCTCATTCATGAAAAGCACCGACTTTGCGCTTGTCAGTGTGTTGTTTGCGCGCCGCACCACTCTTGACAAAGCGCAAAACTCGCAACACTCGCACGTATTTTTCAACCAATTTATTTTTTTTCTTTTTCGTTACCTGACCTCGAAAACCCAATTGTTACGGTGGTTGATGGCGGCGGTAGGGGCCCGAAGAGAAAAGTAGGTAGAAATGTAGGTGAAAAATATGCCTACGCACGTCGTCCGGCGGCGCTCAACCGTTGTGCCGTTGTGTACATTATGTAACCGGAGGAGAAACGTGCGAAAAACGCTGACGGATCGTACGAATTGATTATTTGTTATGAAACGATTATTGAATTGTAATATAAATATGATTAGTGTGTGTGTGTGTGTGTGTGTATATTGGATAGGTCTTCGAACCGGACGGGCGATAAAACGACGTTCTTTCGGTTGCCAATTGGAAACTTTACACAATAAACAGCGTGACGCATCGATAACGGCACCCACGATGCAGTCTGTGTCTGCGCTAGTTATCAAATTTCTACACCAAATTATTATCAACAATTAAAATACACATCAAAGAATTGAGAAAGAAATATTAATCATCAATGATTGACAAATACTATAAAATAACACCACAACATAAAAACTAAAATATCTTTTACTACTTGAACGATCAGTTCATTACAATTAATTTTTAATAAACCGAATTCGATTACTTATTAACTAGCAAAGATTATCAAATCATTTAATAAACAAATGAGGAATGCAAGTGATTTTGAATTAGATAGATATATATAGTATTTATTTTATAATGAAATTCAAATATATATAACAATAATTTCTTACAAAAAATTGATTGCACATGAAAAAGCTTGAGTTCATAATAATATGATCTTCCATTCGTGCCTACTGTTACTTTAATGACACTGTTGTCACATAAGGTATCTTTGGTAGAGGTTGTTCCACAATTATCTTGCCGAGTTTGACTTATTTTCCTCTGAGAAAAGGACTTCAATTAATGAAAATGATGGTAGCGACCGTTACTATGTGGTAGTTCATTTTAAAAAAGGTTAAATGAAACTAATTTTTAAGTTTTTATACCACTATTTATTGTATAATATACACAAACAAAGTTTACAATATATTATCAATTTTGACACAACTATAGTTTCGACCTTTGCAGGTCATTATCAAGTGTTGAATGACGAAACTATAGTTGTGTCAAAATTGATAATATATTGTAAACTTTGTTTGTGGACTTCAATTAGTTTAGTTATATCATTTTTGACATTTATGAATAATAATAATTATTATTACACCTATCAAATTTTCGATATAGAGAAATGTGTGTGTATCGAATTTTCGCTATAGAGGAAATTTATGTTTATCGAAATTAGGACGTAGAAAAATTTCGAAGGTAATAAATTTTTATATAACGAATTGACAAAAAACATGTATTATACTTTCAATTTAAAACAATTTGTAAATAATTTTAGTAAAAATTTAGAATATTAATTTTAAAAAGTTGGAAAGAAAATACAGAAAATTTTTCGAGTTTTCGATCTAATGGAACAAGTGCAGAAAGAATTTTTAAAGTAAAATAAGATAAAAACATTTGAAACACTTTCAACGAACGGAAATTCGTAAATATTAGAAAATTATACTTTTATTTTTGAAATATTCCATGAGAAGCATTCGAATTTTGTTAGACGATATGTGAATTTAATTAAACAAAAAATTTAAACATTAAAATTTCTATGTATAGAAAATTTCAGTATAAAAATTTTCCATTTAAAGAAATTTATAGATATTGAATTTTCGAAGTAAAATGTGGACCATCAAGTAAAAGATCTAAGGATTAATCAATTAATTCCATATATAGAGGAAATTTTCAATAGGTATAGTATTTTCAATGAAAAGAAATTTATAAATATTGAACATTCAAAATATAAGCTTTGTAAACTGCAAAGATTAAAAACATTTAATTGAGTAAATTTAAAATGACATCAAAAGAAATTTTAAATGCCAGAATTTATGAGTAACGCAATTTATAAATATCTATAATTTCAGAAATATTTAATTACCGAGTTTTCGATGTTATGAAATTTATAAATATCGAATTTTAATAGCAAAATTGATGACAAATAACAATTAATAAATGACAATTGACAAATCACAAATGATAATTGGCAAGTGACAATTTAGAAAGGACAATTGTCAAATGACAATTAACAAATAACAATTGACAGATGAGAAATGAAAAATGCCAACTGAATAATTAATAAACTACAAAGGAGAAATGACAATTGATATTTGAAAAATGACAACTGATAACTAATAACCGATAAATGACAATTGAAAATTGACAGATGACAAATGCAAATGTTAATTGACAATTCACAAAGAACAGTTGTCAAATGACAATTAACAAATGATAACTGACAATTGACAATTATCAGACGACAATTGATAAGTAACATTTGACAAATAGCAGTTGATAAATAATAATTGACAAATAACAATTAATAAATGACAATCGACAAATCACAAAGTATAATTGACAATTGATAACTGGAAAATCACAAAAAATGACAACTAGCAAATAGCAACTGACAGCTGATAACTAACAACCAATAAATGATAAATTAAAATTGACAGACGGCAAATGAGAATTAATAAATGACAATTGTCAAATATCAAGTGAAAAATGCCAATCGACAAATGGTAATTAATAAACTACAAAGAAGAAATGACAATTGACATATGAAAAAGGACAACTGATAATTAACAATCAATAAACAACAAATGTAAATTGACAGATGACAATTAATTAATGACAATTGGCACATGATAACTAACAATTATCAAATGACAGTTAATAAGTAATAATTGACAAATAATAATTAACAAATCACAAATTATAATTGACAAATGATAACTGACAAATCACAATTCAAAACAGACAATTGTCAAATGACAATTCAAAACAGACAATTGTCAAATGACAATTGACAGTTGAGAAATGATAATATATAATTTAGAAATTATAATTGAAAATGCCAATTGACAAATGATAATTAATAAACTACAAAGAATAAAGGACAATAACAAATGACAACTGACATATGACAAATGACAACTGACATCTGATATCTAATAACCGACAAATGACATATGAGAAATAACAATTGAAAATCTGTAACAGATGACAATTGACAAATGATATTTGTAAATGATAACTGACAATTATTAAATGACAATTGATAAGTAACAATTGACAATTGATAGAAGATAATTGGCAAATAACAATCAATAAATGACAATTAACAAATCAAGAATTATAATTGACAAATGATAACTGGCAAATCACAATTCAAAAAATACAGTTGAGAAACGATAATTTGTAATTTACAAATTACAATTGTAAAATGACAATTGACAAATGATAATTAATAAACTACAAAGGACAAATGACAATTGACATGATACATGGCAACTGATAACTAATAACCGATAAGTGACACATGACAAATGATAATTGATAATTGACAGATTACAAATGACAATTAACAAGTGATAATTGCTAAGGATAAGTAACAATTGACAAATGACAATTGATAAAAGAGTGGCAATTAGAATTGAAAAATGCCAATTGACAAATGATAATTAATAAACTACAAAGAAGAATTGACATATCACAAATGACAACTGATAATTAATAACCGATAAATGATAAATGAAAATTGACATGACAAATGACAATTAATTAATGACAATTGACAAATGAAACTAAAAATTGTCAAATTACAGTTTATAATTAGTAATTGACAAATGACAATTGATAACTAATAATTTGCAAATAACGTTTAACAAATCACAAATTATAATTAACAAATGATAACTGGCGAATCACAATTCAAAAAATACAATTGTCAAATGACAATGACATCTAATAACTAATAACCGACAAATGTTATATGAGAAATGACAATTGAAAATTGACAAATGACAATTGATAAATGATATTTGTAAATGACAACTGAAAATTATCAAATGACAATTGATAAGTAACAATTGACAATTGACAAATGACAATTGGCAAATAACAATTAATAAACGACAATCAACAAATCACAAATTATAATTGACAAATGATAACTGGAAATTCACAAAGAACATTTGCCAAATGACAATTGATAAATAATAATTGACAAATAACCACACTGATAACTTGTAAATCACAATTCAAGAAAGACGATTGTCAAATGACAATTGACGTTGAGAAACCATAAATATATATAATTTACAAATTTCAATTGGAAAATGCCAATTGACGAATGATAATTCAAAAACTACAAAAGACAAAAGACAATTAATAAATGACAATTGACTTATGACAAATGGCAACCGATAATTGACATATGACAATTGAAAATTGACAGATGATAAATGACAATTGACAAATAGTAATTGCAAATGGTAACTGACAATTCACAAACTACAATTGGTTAAATGACAATATTAATAAGTAACAATTGAAAAATGATAATTAACGAATAACAATTAATAAATGACGATTAACAAATCATAAATTATAATTGACAAATGATAACTGGCAAATAATAATTCAAAGAAGAATTAAATTTGAGAGTTGAGAAATGATAATTTATAGTTTACAAATTACAATTAAAAAATGCCAATTGACAAACGATATTTAATAAACTAGAAAGAACAAATGACAATTGACAAATAACAATTGACATATGACAAATAGCAGCTGACAATTGATAACTAATAACCAATTGAAAATTGACAGATTACAAATGACAATAAATTATAATTGCCAATGATAAAACAAGTGAGAAGTAACAATTGACAAATGACAAATTGATAAATAACAATTAATAAATGACTATTAACAAATCACAAATAATAACTGGCAAATCAAAATTTAAAAAAGACAATTGTCAAATAACAATCGACAGTTGAGAAACAATAATTTATAATTTACAAATTACAATTGACAAATGATAATTAATAAACCACAAAGAACAAATGACAATTGACATATAACAAATGGCAACTGACAATTGATAACTAATAACCGATAAATGACAAATGAAAATTAATAGATGAGAAATGACAATTGACAAATAATAATTGCAAATGATAACTGACAATTGCCAAATGACAATTGATAAACAACAAATGACGAACGATAATTGGCAAATAACAATTAATAAATGACAATCAACAAATCACAAATAATAATTGACAAATAATAACTGGCGAATCACAATTAAAAAAAAAAACAATTGATAGTCATATGACAAATGGCAACTAACAATTTATAACTAAAAACCGATAAATGACAATTGAAAATTGACAAATGATAATTACCAATGATAACTGACAATTATCAAATGGCAAATGATAAGTAGCAAATGACAAACGACAATTAACAAATCACAAATTATAATTGACAAATGATAACTGACAAATCACAATTTAAAAAAAAAATATTGTCAAATGACAATTGGCAGTTTAGAAATGATAATTTATAATTAACAAATTACAATTGAAAAAGCCAATTGACAAATGATACTTAATAAACTAAAAAGAACAAATGATAATTTACATATGACAAATGGCAACTAATAACAAATAATCGATAAATAACACATGACAATTAAAAATTGACAGGTGACAATTGGCAAATGATAACTGATAATTGTCAAATGACAAATAATAAATAACAATTGACAAATGACAGTTGTTAAATCATAAAAGGCAAATAACAATTAATAAATAACAATTAACAAATCACAAATTATAATTGACAAATGTTAACCGGCAAATCACAATTGTCAAACGACAATGTTACTTTGACAGTTGAAAAATGATAATTTATAATTTACAAATGCAATTGAAAAATGTTAATTGACAAATAATAATAAATTACAAAAAAAAAACAAATGGCATTAAACAAATGATATTTGACAAATGGCAACTGATAACTAATAACCGATAAATGCCAAATGACAATTAAAAATTGATAGTTTACAAATGACAATTAATGAATGATAATTCGAAATGATAACTGACAATCCACAATTGACACTGGACAAATGACAAATATCAATTAATTAATGATAATTGACAAATGACAAATAATAATTGGCAAATGATAATTCACAAAGAACTATTGTCAGAACGACAATTGACAAATACGATAGGCAATCGGCAAGGAACAGTTTGCCAAATATCAATTAACCAATGGCAATTAGTAAATAACAATTAACAAATGACAATTAATAAATAATAAATAACAATTAATAAATGGGAATTGACACATGATAATTGACAAACGATAACTGGCTAATTACAATTCAAAGAGAACCATTGACAAATAGCAACTAACATATGAGAAATGACAAGTTACAAATTCCAACTGAAAAATTGACAAATTACAATTAACAATTGACATACGACAAATGACAACTAAATACTGATAACTGACAATTGACAAATGACAAATATCAATTAATTAATAATAATTGATAAATGATCACTAGCAAATGACAATTCACAAAGAACAATTGTCAAATGACAATTGACAAATAACTACTAGCAGATAACAAATGGCAATTTACAATTTACAAATAAGAATTGATAAATTCCGATTGACAAATACAATAGACAATGGAAAAAGAAAAATTAACATATGATAATTAATAAATTGACAAATGACAATTGATAAATGATAAATAACACTTAACAAATGATAAATGGCAAACGATAACTGCTCAATGACAATTTAAAAAAAAACAATTGCCAAATGACAGTTGAAAAATGACAACTGACACATGAGAAATGACAATTTACAATATACCAATTCTAATTGACAAAGCAAAATTTAGAAATCACAATTGACGATTAAAAAATGACAATTGATATAGTAGAAATGGCAATTAAAAACTGATAACTAACAATTGACAAATGACAAATATCAATTAATTAATGATAACTGACAAATGACAAATAATAATTGGCAAATGATAACTACCAAACGACAATTCACAAAGAACAATTGTCAAATGACTATTGACAAATAACAATTGACAGTTAAGAAATGGTAATTTACAAATTGCAATTAACAAATGTCAATTAACAAATACAATGGGCAATCGACAAAGAAAAAATGACAAATGTCAATTATCAAATGACAATGGATAAATGATAAATAACAATTGATAACAAATGATAACTGGTCAATTACAATTCAAACGGAACAATGGTCAAATGACAATTGACAAATAACAATGGACAGATGAGAAATGACAATTTCAATTGACAAAGGAAAATTGACAAACTACAATTGAGAATTCAAAAATGACAATTGCCATAGGACAGATGACAACTAAATATTGATAACTAACAATTGACAAATGTTAATTAATTACTGATAATTGACAAATGATTATTGGCAAATGATAACTAACAAACGACAATTCGCAAAGAACAAGTGTCAAATAACAACTGACAGATAAGAAATGGCACTTTGCAAATTTCAATTGAAAAATGCCAATTGACAATCGTCAAAAAAAATTGACAAATGACAATTAGGAAATAACATTTGGCAATTGATAAATGATAAATGACAATTAATAAATGGCAATTGACAATTAAAAACTGACAATTGATATAGAACAAATAATAACTAACTAAGGACAATTTACAAAAAAACTATTGTCAAATGACAATTGACAGATAAGAAATGGCAATTTAAAATTTACAAATTACAATTGATAAATGCTAATTGACAAAGACAATGGACAATCGACAAGGAAAAATTGACAAAAATGACAATTCGTAAATAACAATTGACAAATGATAATTGATAAATGATAGATAACAATTAATAATTGACAAACGATAAATTGGTACATTACAAGTGACAGATGGGAAATGAAAATTTACAATTTATTTATTGATAAAATTATAAATTACAAAGAAAAATTGGCAACTAAAAACTGATAACTGACAATTGGCAGATGACAAATATCAATTAATTAATGATAAATAACTAGCAAATGACAATTCACAAAGAACAGTTGTCAAATGACAATTGACAAATAACAATTATCAGATAAGAAATGGCAATTTACAAATTCCAATTGAAAAATGCCAATTGATAATCGACAAAGAAAATTTGACAAATGGCAATTAGTAAATAAATAAATAACAAATGACAATTAATAAATGATAAATAACCATTAATAAATGACAATTTACAAATAACAAATGATAATTGGCCAAATACAATTCAAAGAGAAAAATTAGCAAATGACAAGTGCCAGGTGAGAAATGACAATTTACCAATTGCAATTGCCAATTAACAATTGACATTGGACAAATGATAACTTGAAACTGATAACTGACAATTAACACTAGACAGATGACAAATATCAATTAATTGATGATAATTAACAAATAACAATTCACAAAGAACTATTGTCAAAATGACAAATAACAATTGACAGATAGGAAATGGCAATTTGCAAATTACAACTGATAAATGTCAATTGACAAATACAATGGACAATCGACAGAGAAAATTTGACGAATGTCAATTAACAAGTGACAACTAGTAAAAAACAATTGAAAATGACAATTGATAAATGATAAGTAACCATAAATGGCAACTGACAAATGATAATTGGCAATCGATAACTGGCCAATTACAAACGTAATAAATTTTTATATAACGAATTGACAAAAAACACATATTACACTTTGAACCTATTTATTTATTTATTGTTTGCTTTGTTTCTCTTCTTAAATAAAATCTAAAATACATACTACTTACTATAATTTTAATTGTAGAGATCCGACAGAGTTCATTTCTTCGAGATGTTCTTCCATTCTGACCCATTTTAAATATCAGAAACGATAATTTATAAATAATGAGTTTTTTTAATAAAAATTTACTTATCTAGTTTTCGATGTAATGAAATAAGTGCAGAATGAATTTGCATTGTAAGATAAGATAAAAACATTTGAAACACTTTCAACGAAGGAAAATTTATAATTATTAGAAAATTATACATTTTTTTTTAAACTTTTATTATTAAAAGATTTTATGAAAATTTTGCTGTACTGCATGTGAATTCAATTAAACAAGAAAAAAAAAGAAATAAACAAAGAATTCTAAACTACTACTTCTACGTACAGAAAATTTCACTTAACTTTTCGATATAGCCATTTATAAATATTGAATTGAAGGATTAATCAATGAATTTCTATACATAGAGAAAATGTTCAATAGGTTTAGTATTTTCAATGAAAAGAAATTTATAAATATTAAACATTCAAAATATAAGCTTTGGAAACAGCAAATATTAAAAATATTTTATTGAGTAAATTTAAAACGACATCAGAAGAAATTTTAAATGCCAGAATTTATGAGTAACGCAATTTATAAATATCTATAATTTCAGAAATATTTAATTACCGAGTTTTCGATGTTATAAAATTTATAAACATCGAATTTTAATAGTAAAATTGATGAGCATTAATAATTAATAAATGACAATTGACAAATCACAAATGATAATTGCCAAATGACAATTCAGAAAGGACAATTGTCAAATGACAATTAACAAATAACAATTGACAGATGAGAAATGAAAAATGCCAACTGAATAGTTAATAAACTACAAAGGAGAAATGACAATTGATATTTGAAAAATGACAACTGATAACTAATAACCGATAAATGACAATTGAAAATTGACAGATGACAAATGCAAATGTTAAGTGACAATTCACAAAGAACAGTTGTCAAATGACAATTAACAAATGATAACTGACAATTGACAATTATCAGACGACAATTGATAAGTAACATTTGACAAATAGCAGTTGATAAATAATAATTGACAAATAACAATTAATAAATGACAATCGACAAATCACAAATTATAATTGACAATTGATAACTGGAAAATCACAAAAAATGACAACTAGCAAATAGCAACTGACAGCTGATAACTAACAACCAATAAATGATAAATTAAAATTGACAGACGGCAAATGAGAATTAATAAATGACAATTGTCAAATGTCAAGTGAAAAATGCCAATCGACAAATGGTAATTAATAAACTACAAAGAAGAAATGACAATTGACATATGAAAAATGACAACTGATAATTAATAATCAATAAACAACAAATGTAAATTGACAGATGACAATTAATTAATGACAATTGGCACATGATAACTAACAATTATCAAATGACAGTTAATAAGTAATAATTGGCAAATAATAATTAACAAATCACAAATTATAATTGACAAATGATAACTGACAAATCACAATTCAAAACAGACAATTGTCAAATGACAATTCAAAACAGACAATTGTCAAATGACAGTTGAGAAATGATAATATATAATTTAGAAATTATAATTGAAAATGCCAATTGACAAATGATAATAATTAAACTACAAAGAATAAAGGACAATAACAAATGACAACTGACTTGTCATATGACAACTGACATCTGATAACTAATAACCGACAAATGACATATGAGAAATAACAATTGAAAAACTGTAACAGATGACAATTGACAAATGATATTTGTAAATGATAACTGACAATTATCAAATGACAATTGATAAGTAACAATTGACAATTGATAAAAGATAATTGGCAAATAACAATCAATAAATGACAATTAACAAATCAAAAATTATAATTGACAAATGATAACTGGCAAATCACAATTCAAAAAATACAGTTGAGAAACGATAATTTGTAATTTACAAATTACAATTGTAAAATGCCAATTGACAAATGATAATTAATAAACTACAAAGGACAAATGACAACTAACATGATAAATGGCAACTGATAACTAATAACCGATAGATGACACATGACATATGATAATTGATAATTGACAGATTACAAATGACAATTAATAAGTGATAATTGCTAAGGATAAGTAACAATTGACAAATGACAATTGATAAAAGAGTGGCAATTCTAAATGCCAATTGACAAATGATAATTAATAAACTACAAAGAAGAATTGACAATTGACATATGACAACTGATAATTAATAACCGATAAATGACAAATGAAAATTGACATGGCAAATGATAATTAATTAATGACAATTGACAAATGATAACTAAAAATTTTCAAATTACAGTTGATAATTAGTAATTGACAAATGACAATTGATAACTAATAATTGGCAAATAACATTTAATAAATCACAAATTATAATTAACAAATGATAACTGGCAAATCACAATTCAAAAAATACAATTGTCAAATGACAATAACATCTGATAACTAATAACCGAGAAATGACATATAAGAAATGACAATTGAAAATTGACAAATGACAATTGATAAATGATATTTGTAAATGACAACTGAAAATTATCTAATGACAATTGATAAGTAACAATTGCTAAAAGAGTGGCAATTCTAAATGCCAATTGACAAATGATAATTAATAAACTACAAAGAAGAATTGACATATGACAAATGACAACTGATAATTAATAACCGATAAATGGCAAATGAAAATTGACATGGCAAATGACAATTAATTAATGACAATTGACAAATAAAACTAAAAATTGTCAAATTACAGTTGATAATTAGTAATTGACAAATGACAATTGATAACTAATAATTGGCAAATAACATTTAACAAATCACAAATTATAATTAACAAATGATAACTGGCGAATCACAGTTCAAAAAATACAATTTTCAAATGACAATGACATCTGATAACTAATAACCGACAAATGACATATGAGAAATGACAAATGACAATTGATAAATGATATTTGTAAATGACAACTGAAAAAATTATCAAATGACAATTGATAAGTAACAATTGACAAATGACAATTGATAAAAGATAATTGACAAATGACAATTAATTAATCACAAATTATAATTGACAAATGATAACTGGCAAATCACAATTCAAAAAATTTAATTGTCAAATGACAGTTGAGAAACGATAATTTATAATTTACATATTCCAATTGTAAAATGCCAATTGACAAATGATAATTAATAAACTACAAAGGACAAATGACAATTGACATGATAAATGACAACTAATAACTAATAACCGATAAATGACACATGACAAATGATAATTGACTGATTATAAATGACAATTAGTAAATGATAATTGCCAATGATAACTGACAATTGTCAAATGACAATTTATAAGTAACAATTGACAAATGACAATTGATAAAAGATTGGCAATTAAAATTGAAAAATTCCAATTGACAAATGATAACTAACAATTGTTAAATGACAGTTGATAAGTAATAATTGACAAATGACAATTGGCAAATAACAATTGAAAAATCACAAATTATAATTGACAAATCACAGCTAAAAAAAGACAATTGTCAAATGACAATTGGCAGTTGAGAAATGATAAATTATAATTTACAAATTATAATTGAAAATGCCAATTGACAAATGATAATTAATAAACTACAAAGGAAAAATGACAACTGACATCTGATAACTAATAACCGACAAATGACATATGAGAAATAACAATTGAAAATTGACAGATGACAATTGACAAATGATAGTTACAAATGATAACTGACAATTGTCAAATGACAATTGATAAGTAACAATTGACAAATGAAAGTTGATATATGATAATTGGCAAATAACAATTAACAAATCACAAATTATAATTTGCAAGTGATAACTGGTAAATTAAGATTTAAAAAATACAATTGTCAATTGTCAATTGACAGTTAAGAAATGATAATTTATAATTTACAAATTACAATTGGTAAATGCCTATTGACAAATGATAATTAATAAACCACAAAAAACAAATGACAATTAATTAATGACAAATGGCAACTGTCAACTGATAACTAATAACCGACAAACGATAAATGAAAATTGACAGATGGTAAATGACAATTGACATATTGTAATTGCAAATGATAACTAATAATTGACAATTTATAAGTAACCATTGACAAATGACAATTGATAAAAGATAATTGGCAAATAAAAATTAATAAATGACAATTAATAAATCACAATTCAAAAAAGACTATTGTAAAATGACAATTGACAGTTGACGAATAATAATTTATAATTTACAAATTAAAATTGAAAAATGCCAATTGACAAATGTTAATTAATAAACTACAAAGAACAAATGACAATTCACATATGACAAAAGGCAACTGACAACAGATAACTAATAATCGATAAATAACACCTGACAAATCACAATTGAAAATTGACAGGCGACGAATGACAATTAATAAATGTGAATTGTCAATAATAACTGACAATTTTCAAATGACAATTGATAAATGATAATTGGCAAATAACCATTAATAAGTGACAATTAACAAATCACAAATTATAATTGACAAATGATAACTGGCCAATCACAATTCAAAAAAGACAATTGGTAGTTGAGAAATGACAATTTAAAATTTGCAAATTACAATTGAAAAGTGCCAATTGACAAATGATAAATAATAACCGATAGCTGACAAACCAATAACAATTGATAATTGACAGATGGCAAATGACACATAACAATAAATAACAAATGCTAAATGATTATTGGCAAATGACAATTCACAAAGAGTAATTGTCGAATGACAATTAGTTTATAAGAATTGACAAATAACAATTAATAAATGATAATCGGTAAACGATAACTGGCCAATGATAATTTAAAAAGAACAATTGCCAAATGACAATTGACAAATTACAAATGACAATTAAAAAATAACAACTAAAATCGAAATGTTGGCAATTGACAATTAAGAAATAACAATTGATAAATAATAAATAACAATAAATAAATAAACAATTGCCAAATAACAATTGACAAATAACTAACACATGAGAAATTACAATTTACCAATTCCAATTGACAATTAAAAAATAACAATTGACATTGGACAAATGACAAATATCAGATAATTAATGATAATTGGTAAATGACAAATGATAACTAGCAAATGACAATTCACAAAGAACAATTGTCAACTGTTAATTGACAGATAAGAAATGGCGATTTACAGTTGATAAATACCAATTTACAATTACATAGGACAGTCGAAAAATTAACAAATGACAATTAGTAAATAACAATTGGCAAATGACAATTGATAAATAATAAATATCAATTAATAAATGACAACTGATAAATGATAATCGACCAATTACAATTCAAAGAGAACAATTGACAAATGACAAGTGACAGATGAGAAATGACAATTTTCAATTTACCAATTCCAATTGACAAAGAAAAATTGAAAAATTACAATTGACAATTGACCTAGAAAAAATGGCAACTAAAAACTGATAACTTACAATTGACAAATATCACTTATTTAATAATAACTGACAAATTTGAAATTGCCAAAATGACAATTTACAAAGAACAGTTGACAAAAAACATGTGAAAGATAAGAAATGGCAATTTATAATTTACAAATTACAATTGATAAATGCCAATTGACAAATACAATGGACAATCGACAAAGAAAAATTGACAAATCTCAATTAACAAATGAAAATTAGTAAATAACAATTGGCAACTGACAATTGATAAATGATAATCGACAAACGAAAACTGACCAATTACATTTCAAAGAGAACAATTGACAAATGACAAGTGACAGAAGAGAAATGACAATTTACCAATTCCAATTGACAAATTACAATTGACAATTATCAAATGACAATTGACATAGGAAAATGACAATTGAAAACTGATAACTGACAATTGACAAATGACAAATATCAATTAATGACAAATGCTAATTGGCAAATGATAATTAGCAAATGGTAATTCACAAAGAACAATTGTCAAATGGTAATTGACAAAAAACAACTGACAGATAAGAAATGGAAATTTACAAATTATAACTACTTTAGATCAAAATTTCTATACTTATAAAAAAAAACATCGTAATTTATGTACATCAAAATTTCTTCATTTAGAAATTTCTGTACATCCAAATTTTGGTATTTATATATTTATTTACGTCGCATTTTTCGATGTTTAGAACTCTGTTATTTAAACATTTCTTCACGCCAAGATTTCCATACGTATAAATTTCTTTACATCGAAATTTTGATGTTTAAAACACTTTAACTTTGTTTTACCACAAAAAATATTTATTGCTGTGACTATAGTTTCGAACATTCACAGCAATAAATATTTTTTGTGGTAAATTAACGCCGACAACATTCAAGAATTAATTTTTATTAATTTCTTTACATTGAAATTTTTGAAATTTTTATACTTAAATTTTTTTACACAAATTTTGTAGATTGAATTTTTTTATTTAAAAATTTCTTTATTTAGAAATTTCTGAGCATCAAAATATCTTTATTTAAAAATTTCTTTAAATCAAGATTTGGATATGGATACATTTCTTTACATCGAAATTTTGTCTATGTATTTCTTCACCTCAAAATGTTGATATTTATGAATTTCTCTACATCGAAATTTCTAAACTTATAATTTGTTTGACATCCAAATTTCTCTATTTAGAAATTTCTGTACATTAAAATAATGTTTATTAATTTCGTCTCGTAGAAATTCTTTTACATCTACATCTCTATACTTATACGAAATTTCTTTATATGGTAATTTCTATACGTCGAAATTTTAACAGTTATAAATTTATTCACATCGTATTATCAATATTTATAAATTTCTTTGCATCGAAATACTATACTTATAATTTTTTTAAACAGAAATTTCTTTACATTGAAATTTATATAGATATACAAACTTTTAACACTGAAATTTCTGTACATCAATTTTTTTTATTATTTAGAAATTTCTGTACATCAAAATTTTAATGTTTATAAATTATTCAACATGAAAATATTTTAAATTTAGAAATATTTTTACATTGAAAATTCTTTACACAAAAATTTGCCATTTTTAAATTTCACTATATTGAAATTTTTCATTTTTAAATTTTGATATTTATATTATCGAAATTTCTTAATATCGAGTAAAAACTTCAATTGTTTTTTTTTTAAGTTTTTCGACCATAACTCTTTATCCAATACTCAAAGAATTATCAAATCATTCTTTCAGAAAGTTTTTCAATAAATTAAATGAAAAACGAACGAATTTCAATTGTTTTTCAGTTTTTAGATCATAACTCTTGATCCGATGTTTATATTTGGAAAAATCTTTTAGATAATTCTTCTACTTATCAAATAGTTGTAAATAAGACAAGAAATTCGAACTTCAATTGTTTTTTTTAGTTTTTTTTTTTAACATAACTCTTGTTCTAATGCTCATATTTGAAAAAAATTTTTAGAAAATTATTCTATTCATCGAATAGATATAAATAAGACGAAAAACGCAGTTCGAACTTCAATTGTTTTTTACTTTTTTTAGCATAACTTTCGATCCAATGGTGTTTTTTTTTTTAGTGTTTTTTTAACATAACTCTTGTTTTAATGCTCATATTTGAAAAATTCTTTGATAAAATTATTCTACTCATCAAAGCAATGTAAATAAGATGAAAAAACGGAATTCGAACTTCAAATGTTTTTTTACTTTTTT
This sequence comes from Ontholestes murinus, assembly GCA_963969525.1. NCBI lineage: Eukaryota > Metazoa > Arthropoda > Insecta > Coleoptera > Staphylinidae > Ontholestes > Ontholestes murinus. Next base: position 2,889,009 of record OZ018393.1, read on the forward strand.
TAGCATAAATCTTTATCCCATGCTCATATTTGAAAAAAAAAATCATAAAATTATTCTACACATCAAATAGACGTAAATAAGACGAAAAATGGAATGCGAACTTCAATTGTTTTTTACTTTTTTTAGCATAATTCTTGAACCGATACTCATATTTGAAATTTTTTTTCAGAAAATTATTCTACTCATAAAATTTATGTAAATACGAAGAAAAAACGAATTTCAATTGTTTTTTTATTTTGTGTATAACTCTTGTGCCGATGCTCGTGAAAAATTCTAAACAATTTCTACTGTTTTGGTTTTGTAAATTCCTTTTCGGACACACGAATCAATTGTTTGCTCGAGTTACATCACGGTGTGGTAATAGATGTTACGTCAATCGTTATCGTGGCTACTCGTAAATTAGTGCACGCACACACAAACAACGAGTTGTAATGTTTATGTGTGTGCGCATCGGATTAATTACAAGTGTTATCAACAATTTCGGATGATTAGTAGTGATTTATTGGTGCGTATTGGTTGTGTAAACAGGGAAGTTGGCACTTTTTCGATTTCGGCGTCGTTATCGGTTAGTTGGCGTGCGTCTGTTGAACTGCGACGCACTTTTCCACATCGCATCTTTGGCCCATATATTTTCACACAATGAAATGCACTTACGAAACGCGTAATTTACTCAATTTGATTTATTGTACTTACAATCAAATATAAAATTAAGTTTATAATTTACCATTTTCTCAGGACTATACATTTAATATCACTAATAATTAATGAAAAAATTAGCATTAGTTTTATTAATTATTAGTTGATTAATTACAGCATACGCAGAAAAAAAGGTAGAAGGGTAAAAGATTAAATAAATAAATAAGTTTACTAATCAATTATTTTTTCTCGTTAATCGGAAACATTATTTTTATACTTTTTATATGTATATTAAACAATAAAATGCTATTATTAGTAAAAAAAATGTATCTTATTGTGATCTCCGTTAATGAATTAATAGGAAATCACTTGCACTGATTTCGGATTAAACGCAATTAATCAATGAGCGTTAATTGTTATTGCGATGGACGATTGCTGGCTAAATTTGAAATTTCTTCGAATCCTCCAAGCAGTCGTTTTGCACACGATCAATCACAATAGCTTTGACCTTGTCAATGGCGAAAGTTATAAATTGAATTGTGAATGAAAAATAAATTATAAAATTGACTTTAAAAGTGTTAGAAAATAATAATAAATTAGGTTACGTTTTGGTAATTAAATCAAAATCTATTATTTATTGATGGTTTGAGTTTACGTATTTTAAAATTGAAAATAATACTACAGTTTATTCCTTAATTCACTTGTTTAAACTCTCAAAATCCTTACTGTGGACTAAATGATTTAATTTTAATTATTCAAATTTCATTTCGTCTGTACATTCTTACACACGTATAGTTTTTTCTTTCTGCTCTCGTCCGAAAAATGCACCGACGGCAAATTCGCTCGTGTCCTTGTCGAAGCGGCGTTCTTATGCAATCGCAAAGTGCACGATAAGGGCTTAATCAGAGAAGTGCAAATATTTTTATTTACTGGCGTCGATTACGCCAGCAATTAAAGCGATTATCTGGCGGGAAGAGAGCGCAGTTTCACCCCAAAAAGCAAAAGGTGAAGATCATCACCGTTCCGGTTCGTCGACTCCACGTGCATTTCGGGATAAAACTGCAGGTGACCTCGCCGAAATCAAAGCGGCGAGGTTAATAAACTTGTTTTTTCGTTTAATTAAAAAAAAAAACATTATTATATTAAAACGCACAAATTCATTTATTATTAAGAAGAAGTCTTCAATTCGGGTCAATTGTTTCCTTCCTCGGGCCTTGACACACACGAATAATAAAATTCGAAAATTGCCTATTTAATCCCGAGCACCTTGACACACACACGCATATGAGTTATAAAAATAGCGTATCACGAAATCGCGATAAAAATAGAAATGATAGTAGTTTTAGTGATGAAGATGAAGACGCATCGGGGATGTGCCATTTAACTTTGGATCGTAGTGGAGGGTTATCGCACTCGCCATTAAGATAACGCACATTCAAATGTTTATTAATAGCAACAATAACAAAGAAGGCCTGGGGAATAGAAAAAGGCGCCAACGTCAATGTCAATGCGTTTTTTTTTTCAAACAATAATTAGGTAAAGGATTATTTACAATAACACGCGATTTCTGTTTTTTTTTTTATCGGTTTTCCTCTGTTTACATTTTATTAAACTAATCACAGAATTATTAGGTTAGCCGTGAAATAAACAAAAGCACAATCACTAACGTTTCATGGTTATTTTTTGTTTTGTTTATCGATGAATTTACGTATCGACATTGAAGAATTCGAACCATGAAAAATTGTAAAATATTTACGGAAATTAAAAGTCATATTTTTATAAATTAAAATAACATACTTTTCTACAAAGATATTTAAATATTTTCTCTGTAAAGAAATTTTAATTTTATTGATTAAATATAAACATTAACGAAAAAAAAAACTCAAATTTCTTCACAGAGAAAATTTTAATTACCGAATTTTCAATGTATATAATTTTATAAATATGGAATATTCAAAGCAAAAACATAAATATGTATACTAGAATTTCTCTTTTGAATTGTAATTTCAAAGAAATTTATAAATATTTAGAAATTTCTAAACACATTTTTGATATACAAAAATTTCCATGTCAAATAAAATTATCAGTATAGAAATTTCGATGTACAGAAATTTATGTATCACAAGTTTGACCTTAAGAAATTTGTAAGAATCGTAATTTATTTTCATCGAAAACTTATAAATGTGAAAGTTTTCGAATAAAGAAATTTTAATGAACAGAAAATTCGATGTCAAAAAATTTATAAGTATAGAAATTTCGAAGCAAAGAAATTTTTAAATATTGAAATTTTAATATAAAAAATTTCTAAATAAAAAAAATTATCAGTATATAAAAAATATTTATAATTATCAACGTTACGATTTAGAGTAAATAATATTGAAAAGAATTATAAAAATAGGCAAAAAACTTATGTATATCGTAATTTTGACGTAAAAATTGTATAAATATTAAAATTTTGACGCAAAGAAACTATAAGCAAGAAATTTTGACATATAGAAATTTTCTAAATAAAGAAATTTTGATGTACAGAAATTTCGATATCAAAAAATTTATAATTACAGAAATTTCGATGTATGGAAGTTTATAAAAATCGATGCGCATATCTGTAGTTATCAATAATTTGACGCAAATAAACAAAATATTTATAAAAATACTCTAAAGGAATTTGGTTTATTTGGGTTATTTGAAGATAATAATAACTTTGATTAAAACACTTAGAACCTTTCTTCAATATTTTATTTTTATCCAGTTGCACATTTCGGACACAAAGTGTCCATTATCAATGGTTTGGTTTCAAAGGTTTTAGGTTCTAAGTGTTTTAAGTATTTTAATCAAACTCTAAAGGAAGTTTATATCATTATTTACAAATATCAAAATTTCGACGCAAGGAAATTTATATATAAAAAAATATTGGTATACAGAAATTTCTAAATAAAGAAATTTATAAGCATAGCAATTTCGATGTAAAGAATATTATAAATTTCGACATATAAAAATTTATAAATAAAGGAAAATTTTGTATACCGAAAAATCGCACTCAAAAAAATTATAAGCATAGAAATTTCCAAGTAAAAAAATTTATAAATATTAAAATTACGATGTAAAGAAATTTATAAATATCAAAATTTGAACATACAGAAATTTAGTTGTAAATTGTTTTTCATAAATGTTGAAAAACTGGCAAAATGATATTTCTAAATAAAGGCATCTTAATGTACAGAAATTTAACTGTTAAAGTATTTATAAATATAGAAATTTTGATGTAAAGAAATTTACATGTATCGAAATTTCATCGAATAGAAATTTCCAAACAAAGAAGTTTCCAAATAAAGAAAAATTTTATGTACAGAAATATTGATATTAAAATTTGATATGAAGATATTTCTAAAAATCGAAATTTTGTCATAAAAAAAAATCCTAAAGGAAAAATAAATTTGATCGACAAAAATAGGTATGTATAGCGTAATTTCATGTAACAATTTTAGAAATGTCGAAATTTTGACGTAAAGAAATTTATAAATGTCATCATCTCGAAAAAAAAAAGAATTATATATAAATTTTGAAATGAATAAAGAAATTTTTAAGTAAGGAAATTATGATTGCATTAAATTTGACATACAAAATTTTCTTTTCTAAATGAAAATAATTTGTCGTAAAGAAATTAATACATTTGGTTTTTGTTTCCATCCTTATAAATATCGAAATTTCGACATTTGAAAAATACTAAACAAAAAAATTTCAATCAATACAAAATTCTAAATAAAAAAAAATCATGGTATGTAGAAATTTTTAAATAAAATTTTTTAATGTATAGAAGTTTCGACACCTCTAAAAATTAATAAATAAAGAAACTTGTAAATATCGAATAATTTCTAAATAAAAATGTTGATGTACAAAAATTTCGATGTCAAACCATTTATAATTATAGAAATTTCGATGTATAGAATTTTAGAAGCATAGAAATTTCTAAATAAAAACTTTTCGAGGCATAGAAATTTATAAATAGAGGAAATTCGGTATACAGATCTTTCGATATTAAAAAAATATAAATATAGATACAAATAAATTTATATATTAATCGAAATTTTGAAGCATAGAAATTTATAAATGTCATCATCTCGAAAAAAAAGGATTATATATATATATATATATATATTATAATTTTGAAATGAATGAAGAAATTTTTAAGTAAAGAAATTTTGATTGCATAGCCTAGTAATTTTATATTAAAGAATTATTTATATTTTTATAAGAATGCAGAAATGTTGAAATCCCAAATTTCACGTCCAGAAATATCGCTGTTAATAAATTTCGATGTATAGAAATTTATAAATATACAAATTTTAACAAAAAGAAATTTTGATGTACAAAAATTTCGATGTCAAAAAATAGAAATTTCGATGTACAGAAATGTACAAAAATCAATGTAAACTATCTATAGTTATCAATATTTTGATGTAGAGTAACAAATATTTAAAAGAAATTTCGGCGTGAGGAAACTTATAAATATAAAAATTTCGACATGCAGACATTTCTAAATAAAGAGATTTTGACGTGCAGAAATTTCAAAGTTAAATAATTATAAGTACAGAAATTTCGATGTATATACATAGAAAGTTTGACGTAAAGTAATTCTAAATAAAAAATTTTCGACGTATATAAATTTATAAATATAGGAAAATTCGGTATACAGAAATTTCGATATTAAAAAATTCATAAATTTAGACATAAAGAAATTTATATATATCACAATTTCGAAGAAAATGAATTTACATATTAAGAATTTTTTTAATAAAGAAATTTGGATATACAGAAACTTAGATGTAAAGAAATTTATATATTTATCCAAATTTCTACTTCTAGAAATCTCGCAGCTAATAAATTTGTCAAAGTGCCTACATATTATTAATTTCGTTACATCAAAATTTCGATTATTATAAATTTCTACACATCGAAATTTCTATACTTATAAATAATAATAATAATAATAAACGTCTTTATTCGCCCATTTTTTTGAGCAAATAAAGACGTTTATTCTTATTATTATTATTTATAAATATAGGAATTTCGATGTATAGAGATTTATAAAAATCGAAATTTTGATGTCAAGAAATTAATAAATGTAGAAATTTTGACGTAAAGAAATTTCTAAATGAAAAGATTGATTTACAAAAACTTGTGTTAAAAATGTCTATAAAACTATAGCAATTTCGATGTAAAGAATTTTATAAATGAATCTAAATTTCGACGTATTGAAATTTCTAAATTAAGAAATTTGATATATAGAAATTTATAGGTAAAGGAAAATTTGGTATACAGAAACTTCGATCTCAAAAATTTATAATTATCGAATTTTTTATTGTAAAGAATTTTATAAATATTGAAAAATTGTCGTAAAGACATTTCTAAAATATTTAAAAATTGGCATAAAGACATTTCTAAATAAAGAAATTTTAATGTAAGGAAACTTCAATGTTAAAATATTTATAAGTATAGAAATTTTCATGTAAGGAAAAACTTTAATGTATGGAAATTTCGACGTATAGAAATTTCTTTATTAGGAAATTTCTGTACGTCGAAATTTCGACACATTTTAGTTTTTCGTTATGTGAAAATTTCTATATTTATAAATATTTTCACATTGAAGTTTCCGTACATTCAAATTTCATGTACATAAGTTTCGATGTAATTTTTTTTTTATAAATATAGAAAATTTGACATAAAGACATTTCTGAATAAAGAAATTTCAATGTACAGAAATTTCGATGTTAAACAATTTATAAATATAGAAAATTCGATGTGTAGGAATTTAAAAAATTCGAATCTTTGACGTAAAAAAAATTATAATTATAAAAATTTTAATGTAAAAACATCTAGTAACTTCTAAATAAGGAAATTTTGATTTACTGAAATTTCGCTGTTGATAAATTTATTAGTACGGAAATTTCGATGTATTGAAATTTATACATATTGAAATTTTAATGTAAAAAATTTATAATATAGAAATTTTGACGTAAAGTTTCCAAATAAAAAAAAATGATGTACAGAAATTTTATTTCGATGTATTGAACTTTATAAATATCGAAATTTTAATCTAAAGAAATTTATAATATAGAAATTTTGACATAAAGAAGCTTATAAATAAAAAAAATGATGTACAGAAATTTTATTGTCAAAAACTTGTCAAAAGTAATTTCGACTTATAGAAATTCCTAAATAAAGAAAATTTGATGTACATAAATTTATAAATAAAGCAAAATTTCTAAATAAACATAAATAAATGCCAACACCGATGAAAGAAAATTTATAAATATCGAAATTTTGATATGAAAAATATTCTAAATAAAGGAATTTAGTTGTATAAAAAATTCTAAATAAAGAAATTTTCTTGTATAGAAGATAGATGTCAAGAAATTAATTAAAAGAGTAGAATTTTCGATGTAAAAATATTATAAATATCAAAATTTCCAATAAAGAAAATTTATAAATAAAAGAAAATTTGATATACAGAATTTATAACTATGACCTTTCATGTAAAGAATTATTTAAATATTGAAAAATTGAAATAAAGAAATTTTAATGTACAGAAATATGAAAATATTTGTAGACATTTTGATGTAAGGAAAAACTTAAATGTATCGTAATTTCGACGTACAGAAATTTCGATGTACGGAAATTTCTAAATAAAGAAAAATTTCATGTACATAAAGACATTTCTAAATAAAGAAATTTTAATGTACAGAAATTTCGATGTCAAAAAATTTATAAGTATAGAAAATTCAATGTATGGAAATTAAAAATTTCGAAATTTTTATGTAAAGAAATTTATAAATATAAAAATTTTAACGTAAATAATTTCTAACTAAAAAATTTTCAACGTATAGAAATTTCTAAATAAAAAAAAATTGATGTACACAAATTTAGAGGCAAAAGAACATTTGGTATGCAGAAATTTCGATACTGAAAGATTTATAAATATGGAAATTTAGAAATCAAATATCAAAATTTTGACGTAAAGATATTTGTTAATATCATAATTTCGGAGTAATGAATTTATAAACATCGAAATTTTGGAACCTGAGAAATTTTGATGTTAAAAATTTTACAAATATAGAAATTTCGATGTAAAAGGTTTTATAAGTTTATCAAAATTTCGACGTATAGAAATTTATAAATAAGGAAATTTCAATTTAATGAAATTTCGATGTATAGAAATTTTTAAAAATCGATATGTTGATGTACAGAAATTTCATTGTTAAAAAATTTATAAGTATAGCAATTTCAATGTAAATAGTTTTATAAGTATAACAAAATTTCGACCTATAGAAATTTCTAAATAAGGAAATTTTAATTTACTGAAATTTCGATGTATAGAATTTTTAAAAAATCGAAATTTTGATGTAAAGAAATATATAAATATAGAAATTTCTAAATAAAAAATTTTAATATACAGAAATTTCAATGGCAAAAAATTTATAAGTGTAGCAATTTCGATGTAAAGAATTTTATAAATATATCAAAGTAACGACGTATAGCAATTTTTAAATAAAAAAAAATGATGTACAAAAATATACAACTAATAGAAAATTTGGCATACAGAAGGTTAGATGTAAAACATTTTTGACACAAAGAATTTCCTAAATAAATGTAAACAAATTAATGAAAATCATAATATCGATGAAAATCGATAATTTGAACGAAAAGAAATTTCTAAATAAAGAAACTTTGATATACAGTAATTCAAACGTAAGAAAATTTGTAAGTATAGAAATTTCGTTGTGAAGAAATTTATGAGTATTGAAAATTTAACTTAAAGAAATTTCTAAATACAGACATTTTAATGTACAGATTTGTAAATATAAAAAAAAAATGATGTCGAAAAAGTATAGAACTTTCAATGTAAAGAATTTTATAAATATCGAAATTTTGATATAAAAATATTTCAAAATAAAGAAATTTGATGGTCAGAAATTTCAAAATAAAGATACATAAAATTATAAATATTGAAATTTCGACGTAAAGATAATTTTTAAATATCAAAATTTAGATGTAAAAGGTTTGTAAACAGCAACATTTCGTTGTAAAGAAATTTATAAATATTGAATTTTTGATATAAAGAATTTTTAATGTATAAAAATTTAGATATAAAGAAATTTATAAATATTAAAATTTGGACATACAGAAATGTCTAAATAAATGAAAAATGATGTAAAGTAATTTGGACGTAAAAAAAGTTACAGAAATTTCAATGTTAAAATATTTATAATGTAAATAAATTTATATGTATTGAAATTTCTTAATAAATAAAATTTGATGTTTCTAAGTAAGAAAATTTTGCCGTACAGATATTTCTACAAAAAAGAAAAATTGTACGGACAGAAATTTCGATGTTAGTTTTATTGTATAAAAATATAGAAAAAGTGACATACAGAAATTTCTTACGTAAATACATTTATAATGTTTGATTGTAGAGGCTTTCACTTTGTGATACATATTTTATAACTTTAAATAAAATAAAATCAACTTTGTTTATATCACACAGTTGTGTGTATCAAGTTAAATTTATAATGATTATAATTTTGATGGAAATAAACATACAATTATGAAAAAATTGAGAATTTCTAATGAATAGATACATTTTAATGTAGAAGAATTTTAATGTCAAAAAGTAAAAATGTATAAAAAGTAAAGAAATGTAAAATGTAAAAGGATTTATAAATATCACAACTTTGACGTAAAGAAACTTATAAATATAAAACATTTGATGTAAAGAAATTTATTAATATTAAAGTTTTAATACAAATAAATTTTAATGTATAGAAATTTCGATGTAAAGAAATCTATAAATATCAAAATTTTGATGTACAAAAATAGCAAATATTAAAATTTGAACGTAAAAGAAATCATATAGAAATTTCGTTGTAAAGGAATTTATAAATATTCTAAATAAAGAAATTTTGATGGACGGAAATTTCGATTTTAAAAAAATTCATAAGGATAGCAATTTCGTTGTATATATCATAAATTTATAAATTTTAGCATAAAAATTAAATAACTTAACTGGCGCAGTCGATAGGATCTCTTAATATAATATCAGTTCTGTTTCTTCCGTCTCAATGATTTGTAAGAGATTCAGAACGGTTCCTCGTCGAAGCAGCACCAGAGGGTCCATCAAAGATCGAGGGACCAAAATCCTGAGTTCAGCAAAACCAGAAACAACCCCATCACCATCTCCAGACAAATGGACTGAGTGATTTTCGTTAAGTAGTAGGCACGGTTTTTTTTTTTGAGGTTTATTGTTATTAATTTTCTTAAGCCAACTATTTTATGTACTTGGGATACAAACATTAAGAGTAAAACTATATGTAACTATTAATTGTGGTAGATAATGAGTTAAGATAAGAGAAGTATTAAAATGCTTTATAGGTAATTTTGGAAATAATAATCGATGTGTAAAAGTGTTACATATTTTTCTAAACCTTCGAGAATTTCTTTCCAGCTAATTGGATTCCTACGATGGTAATTAATGACACAATAGTTGTTTATGATAAGTGATCGTTGTCTGCGATAATTCCCGCGTGGAAGAATTAAATATCGATATTGTCGAGTGAAAGGATAGGACAATTACCAGGTCGTTATGCGAGTTCGATGACACCAGTAGGTACGTAATTGCCGATTGGGTGTGCGTTTGTGTGTGCGTGTGTGTGCGTGCATTTGTAAATTCAACTTTTCGTACAGATCGTAAACAAACAAATAGAGTCGCCGAAGAGGAGAGTGGTGAGGCGAGGCGAGATGTTGTGTAAGGTTGCGCTGATTATGTAACGAGCGAGTATCCGGTGACACACACGTACGTGTCATCTTCAGCACTCTTCCTCTTCGCATATTCACACATTCACAAACAACAGATCCAGCGAATTTCAATTGAGCCGCGGGTTTAATGCACCAGAGGAGCGGTAAGGGAACACCGAGGCTAATGATCGCGAACCAAACCGAACCAACTCCCGGGAACGCGAAACCTTATATCTTCGCAAACAACTTGACACATTTCCCCCAGCGTTGTAAATAACGACGCAATTAGATTTGATTTATGATTTATTTGTCAAATCAAATCAAAAGGTGCAAAGAAAAAACAATAAAAGAGTCAACGACCAACGATTAACCAATATTGCTGAATATCGTCTAGACTGGCGCGATCAGCCAATGTCCGTCCTTCCGCATCTGTCATGCAAAAAAAAAAATCGATTTGTTTTTATTTTCGGTACTAATAACCTTTCAGGTACGCGAAAAGAAAAACAAACGCATAGATTAACGACCTCAACTTATAAACTTATAAATATAAAGCAAAAATTTTATTACATATATTGATGATGAAAATTAAAATCTAAACAATTGAATCGATTGTTTGTTGTCGAATTGTACGGTATCGGTGGCGGGTGCATCGTCCGATAAGCGGTGCATCCTTTCATCTTTTCGGCAACTCGGGACTCCGGAGATATCCAGGGTTCAGAGACCCTGGAAGTGCCACCACCTGCAGTTTAGCGCACCTCCGGTTATCTCTGGCGACGGTCCGACGGATCGACGGACGAATTGGGTTGAGTGGTCTTATATTATACCTCGAGATCTGACGTCGGACTCCTTTTTTTCCCAACTGTTCTCTCGTCATTCATTTATCTTTATTAAGGGGGCGAAATCCTTTTGTTCTTCGCACGGACCTTCTTATCACAGTTACGTGACTGCATTCGAAGAAATCTCACTCGCGTCCGATGATATCGTCATGACCTTTCCCGCGCGCCATTCATTGTTAATTAATTGAATGATTGCACTAATTAAAGTGATATCGGGATATCGAGCCGACGATGAAATGTATAAAATACTACGCTTAATGAACATTTTGATAATGACCTTAAAAATCGTTAATATAAAAATGGTGAAACAAAACCAAGTGTTTTAATTAATCTTCGAATTCACAAATTATTTAATCCACCTATTGAAATTCAATAATTTAAATCATTTGTCTTTATTTAATATAATCAGGATAATTAACCATCATAAATATATATTCTTAAAATCGTGTTATTCAACATGTATAAAACTCATTTCATCGAAATTTAATAATATACTTATATATAATAACTTTAATGAAAAATTAGACATTTGTAAATTTCTATATGTCAAAAATTAAATACTTAAAAAGTGCTATATTTATAGTTTTTCTAATCACAAGTTTCGATTTTTATTAATTCACAATATAAGTATAATTTTTTAAATCTAGAGGAAAATTTAATGCATATAAATTTCTTTACATCGAAACGTTCTTATATATAAATGAATCTATACGACATTTGCAATACTTGATACACTATATTTATAGATTTCTTAACATTTACAATTTTATGTTTAGAAAATTACATTGATCTTTCGATATTTATAAATTTCCATGCATCAAAACTTTGTCATTTAAATATTTGTTTAGGTCAAACGTTTGATATTTATTATAAAATTCTTTACACCAACATTCTGATATACAAATTCCGATATTTATACCTTTTTTTTACATGGATATTTACATATTTTTTACATTCAAAGTTACACATTTGTAAACTTTGTTAAAGATAAATTTTCATTTTAAAAAACTCAATTCTGTCATTTTAAAAAGATGTATGTATTAATGTATGAATTAATTTGTTGTAAAATTTCGACTATTTTTAATATCTTTACAACAAACTTTTTGTTGTTTGTATAAATTTCTTTACATCGATATTATAATATTTATATTTTTTTCACATCACAATCTCTGATATTTATAATTTTTTTTTACATATAAATTTCGATATTTATAAATTTATTTGCATCGAATTTCCAATATTTATACATTTCGTTACATACAACCTTCGATATTTCATTTTTAACATGCAAATTATAATTTTTTTTAGAGAAAAGTTTTGCATCGAATGTTAAATATTTATAAATTTCGGCATTTATAAATTTCGTTACATACAGTCTTTGACATTTATAATTTTCTTTACATAAACATTTCGATATTTATAAATCGCTATTTATAAAAAATGAATATTTTAACAAATAAATTTCGATGTTTATAAACTTTCTTGCGTCGAATTTTCCATATTAATAAATTTCTTTACATATAAATTTTGACATCTGTAAATTTCTTTGAATTGAAATTTCGATATTTATTTAAAAAAATTGCATTAAATTAAATACAAATTTTGGTGTTTATAAATATCTTTACGCATCACATAAACTTGGATATTTTAAAATTCCTTTGCACCGAAATTTCTTATTAATTTCTTTGCATCTATATTTCAATATTTATAAATGTTTTTCATCGAATTTTCTTTACGTGAAAATTTCGGTATATTTATAAATTAATTTCCAGTAAAATTTCGATATTTATAATTTTCTTAACATATGATTTTCGATATTTATAAATTTCTTCAGATTTAAATTTCAATATTTCTACACTTCTTTGAATACAAATTTCGGCATTGATAAATTTCCTTCCATCGAATTTTCGAGATTTATAAATTTCTTTAGAGAAAGAAGTTTCTTGATATATAAATTTCTATATTTATAACATTTTATATCGAATTTTCGAAATTTATAAATTTTATTACACAGAAATTTCAATATTTAAAAAAAAATTTGCATCTTATAATCGATATTTATAAATTTCTTTACATACAAATTTCACTATTTATGAATTTCATTGCATCGATATTTGAATATTTATAAATATCTTTACATTGAATTTTCGATATCTATAAATTTCTTTAGAGAAAAGTTTCTTTAAAATACAAATTTCGATTTTTATTTTAAAAAATCATCGAATTTTTCGATATTTATAAATTTCATTAGATTAAAATTTCGATATTTACAAATTTCTTGGCATCCATATTTTAATATGTACTTATACATTTCTTTGTATCGATTTATCTATTTTTATAAATTTCATTCCATCGAATTTGCGAAATTTATAAATTTCTCATCAATTGAATCTTTGATATTTTTAATTTTCTTTATATACAAATTTTGATATTTATATTTTCTTGCATCAAATTTTCGCTATTTATAACGTTCTTGGTATCGAATTTTCTTTACGTAGAAATTTCGGAATTTGTAAATTTCTCTGCATACAAACTTAGGTATAATAAATGTTTAATTTAATTTTTTTTGCATCGAAATTTCAAAATTTATAAATACAAATTTCACTGTTTATGACTTTCTTTGCACCAATATTTCAATATTTATAAATTTTTTAAACTTCTTTGTATACAAATTTCGGTATATATAAATTTAATTTTCAATATTTATGACTTTTCTTAGAAACAAGTTTCTTTGCATACAAATTTGGATATTTATTAAAAAAAATATTCAACGAATTTTCGATATTCATAAATTTCTTTGCGTAGAAATTGCATTACTCACAATTTTCGGTGGTTATAAATTTCAATACACATAAATTTCGATTTTTATACATATTCATTACATGAATTTATTTAGAAAAAAGTTTCTTTACATACGAATTTCGAAATGTGTATTTCTTTAGGTTTATAATTTTCTCAACATATAATTTTCAATATTTATAAATTATTTTAGATTAGAATTTCAATATTTCTAAATTTCTTTGCATCTAAATTTCGATATTTAGAAATTTCTTTGCATCCATATTTTAATATTTATAATTTTCGGTATTTATAAATTTCCTTCCATCGAATTTGCGAAATTTATCAAATTTTTATCAATTGAACCTTTTTTTCACAATCAATGTGATATTTACATTTTTTGCATCAAATTTTCGATATTTATAACATTCTTAGAATCGAATATTGCATATTTATAAATTTCTTTACATAGAAATTTCGATATTTATAAATTTCTTTACATATAAACTTTGATATTTATAAAAAAATTTGCATCGATATTTCTAAATTTGTAAATTTCTTTATATACAAATTTCACTACTAATGAATTTCTTTGCATCTATATTTAAATATTTATAATTTTCTTTGCATCAAAATTTCGATTATTATAATATTATATATCTTTAGGTTGAAATTTCAGCATTTAGAAATTTCAATTATATTTATTTCAATATAAACTGCATTACACACAAGTTTCTATATAAATTTCAATACATATAAACTTCAATATTAATAAATTTTTTGCATCGAAATTTCGATGTTTATATATATATTTTGTTTCATAATTGTACATTTCTTTGCATAGAAATTTCGATACTTATAAATTTCCTTGCATTGAATTTTCAATTTTAATAATTGTTTTTTGATACAAATACAACTTTGACATTTATAAATTTCTTTGTATCGATATTTCGATATTTATAAATTTTGGTATTTATATATTGGTATTTATAAATTTCTTTACATAAAATTTTCAATACTTATATATTTATAAATTTCTATCCATCGCATTTTTGATATTTATAAATTTCTTTGCATCGAATTTGCAAAATTCATCAATTCCTTTACAGACATTTTTTTGTGCATCAAATTTTTGTTATTTCCTTAACTGCAAATTTCAATATTCATATTTTTGCATCGAAATTTCAATGTTTATAAATTTAAAAAAAAATAGTTGTTTATAAATGTCCTAGTATCGAAATTTTGATATTTATAAATTTCGTTACATACAAATTTTGTTATTTATAAATATCTTTGCACCAAAATTTCGATATTTATAATTTGTTTGTAGTGAAATTTCGGTATTTACAAATTTTCTTAAATATAAATGTTGACATTTATAAATTTCTTTACATAAAAATTTCAATATTTATAAATGTCTTTATTTGCAAATTTCTGTAATTATAAATTTCTTTGCATCGAATTTTCAATATTTATAAATGTCTTTGCATACAAATTTTGGTATTTATAAATTAATCATCATCAAAATTTCGATATTTATAATTTTCCTAACATATAACTTTCCATGTAAATTTCTAATTTCTTTGCATCGAAATTTCTATATTTATAAATTTCTTCTTTACAAATATGTACATATTTATAAATTTCTTTTCATGGAATTTTTGTTATTAACAAATTTCTTTGCATAGAATTTTTAAAATTTATAAAATTCTTCAGAGAAAAATTATTTCATTAAATACAAATTTCAATATTCATATTCTTTTGCATCGAAAATTCGATGTTTATAAACTTCTTTACACAAAAGTTTCGGTAGTTATAAATTTCTTAGTATCGAAATTTTGATAATTATAAATTTCGTCACATACAAACATCGCTATTTATAAATTTCATTGCATCAAATTATCATTGTTTTTTAAATTTTCTTTGTATTGAAATTTCAATATTTGCAAATTTCCTTAAATAAAAAATTTGATAATAAAAATATATAATTCCTTTACGTTGTAGAAAATTAACTAATAATAAGAAAACAAAATAATAAAACTCATTTGTTGTAGATTTTACGAAATATTTTCGTGTTTTTTCTTATTATTAAAAAATTTGATATTTATAAATTTCTTTACATAACACTTTCAATAATTGTACATTTTTTAACATGAAATTTTTTTGCATCGACATTTTGGTATTTATAATTTTGCTTACATACAAATTACGATATTTATAAACTTTTTTTGCATCGAAATTTCGGTATTTATAATTTTTCTTAGATACTGATTTCGATACTTATAAAATTTCTAACATCAAAATTTCGATATTTATAAATTTCTTTACATACAAATTACACAGTTTATATAATTTTTGGCACCGATATTGTAAAATTTATAAATTGTTCACAAAATTTTATTTGCATGAAATTTTCGATGTTTATAAATTTCTTTGCTGAGAATCTGAAATTTTTAATTGTTTTTCGATTGAAAATTTAATGAATTAATGTTTAAATACTTCCTTACATACAAATTTTGATATTTATAAGATTCTTTGCATCGAAATTTCGGTATTTATAATTTTCTATACATATAAACTTCGGTATTTATAAATTTTATTGCATCGAATTTTCGAAATTTATAAATTTCTTTACATACAAATTTTGATATTGATAAGTCGAAATTTTGGTATTTATAATTTTCATTACACACAAATTTCAATATTTATAAATTTCGTTACATCGAAATTTCGATATTTATAAATTTCTTTACATACAAATTTCTTTATTTATAATCTTTTTTGCATCGATAATTAAATATTTATAAATTTCATTACACAAAAATGTCTTTATTTATAAATTTCTGTACATACAAACTTCGGTATTTATAAATTTCTTTACATACAAATTTCGTTATTTATAAATTTCTTTGTACCGAAATTTCGATATTTGTAAGTTTCTTTGTATCGAAATTTCGGTATTTATAATTTCCTTTACATAGAAATTTCAAATTTCGTTATTTATAAGTTTCTTTGTATCGAAATTTCGATATTTATAAGTTTCTTTGTATCGAAATTTCGGTATTTATAAATTTCTTTGCATCGATTTTTTAATATTCATAAATTTCATTACATGAAAATTTTATTATTTATAATTTTCTATACATGTAAACTTCGGTATTTATAAATTTCTTTACATACAATCTTTGACATTTATAAATTTCTTTACAGAAACATTTCGATATTTATAAATCGCGTTACACACAAGTTATAAATTTCTTAACAAATAATTTTCGATGTTTATAAACTTTCTTGAATATTAATCAATTTCTTTACATATAAATTTTGACATCTGTAAATTTCTTTGAATTGAAATTTCGATATTTATTTTAAAAAAAATTGCATTAAATTAAATACAAATTTTGGTGTTTATAAATATCTTTACGCATCACATAAACTTGGATATTTTAAAATTCCTTTGCACCGAAATTTCAATACTTATTAATTTCTTTGCATCTATATTTCAATATTTATAAATGTTTTTCATCGAATTTTCTTTACGTGGAAATTTCGGTATTTATAAATTAATTTCCAGTAAAATTTCGATATTTATAATTTTCTTAACATATGATTTTTGATATTTATAAATTCCTTCATATTATAGTTTCAATATTTCTAAACTTGTTTGCATATAAATTTCCTTGCATCGAATTTTCGAGGTTTATAAATTTCTTTAGAGAAAGTAGCGAAATTTGTATGTAAAGAAATTTATAAATACCGAAGTTTACATGTATAGAAATTTATAAATAATGAAATTTAGGAATATTAAAAAATCGATGCATAAAAATTTATAAATTGTGTAATTTCTATGTAGAGAAATTTATAAATGTGGAAATTTCGATGCAAGGAAAGTTATGAATATTGAAATTTCTATGTAAAAAAAAATTATAAATACCGAAATTTCGATACAAAGAAACTTATAAATATCGAAATTTCGATACAAAGAAACTTATAAATAACGAAATTTGTATGTAAAGAAATTTATAATTTTCGAAAATTCGATGCAAAGAAATTTATAAATATTGAATTTTCGATGCCAAAATGTTTATAAATAAAGAAATTTGTATGTAAAGAAATTTATAAATATCGAAATTTCGATGTAAGGAAATTTATAAACATTGAAATTTGTGTGTAATGAAAATTATAAATATCAAAATTTCGACGCAAAGAAACTTATCAATATCAAAATTTGTATGTAAAGAAATTTATAAATTTCGAAAATTCGATGCAATACAATTTATAAATACCGAAGTTTATATGTATAGAAAATTATAAATACCGAAATTTCGAGGCAAAGAATCTTATAAATATAAAAATTTTGTTTTCTTATTATTAGTTAATTTTCTACAACGTAAAGGAATTATATATTTTTATTATCAAATTTTTTATTTAAGGAAATTTGCAAATATTGAAATTTCAATACAAAGAAAATTTAAAAAACAATGATAATTTGATGCAATGAAATTTATAAATAGCGATGTTTGTATGTGACGAAATTTATAATTATCAAAATTTCGATACAAAGAAATTTATAACTACCGAAAGTTTTATGTAAAGAAATTTATAAACATTGAATTCGATGCAAAAGAATATGAATATTAAAATTTGTATTTATTGAAATAATTTTTCTCTAAGAATTTTATAAATATCGAAAATTCGATGTAAAGAAAGTTATAAATAACGATTCGATGCAAAAAAATTGTTTGTAAAGAAAATTATAAATTTTGCAAATTCGATGCAAAGAAATTTTGTAAATAACAAAAATTCGTTGAATAGAAATTTGTATAAATGTATGTATTTGTAAAGAAGAAATTTATAAATTTCGAAATTTCGATGCAAAGAAATTTATATCGAAAGTTATATGTTCGAAATTTTGATGTAATTAATCTAGTTATTATAAATACCAAAATTTCTATGCAGACATTTATAAATAATGAAAATTCTATGCAAAGAATTTTATGATTAACGAAACTTATAAATATTGAAATTTTTATGTAAAGAAATTTGTAAATACCGAAATTTCATTTCATGTTATAAAAGGCGAAAATTGTATGCAAAAAATTTGTCTTTAAAGAAATTTATAAATTTTGCAAATTCGACTTAAAGAAATTTGTAAATAACAAAAATTCGATGGAAAAAAAATATGAAAATGTATGTATTTGTAAAGATTTCTAAATATTGAAAATTTATGTGAAGAAATTTATAAATACCGAATATTATAAATATTAAAATATAGATGCAAAGAAATATATAAATGTCGAAATTTCGATGCAAAGAAATTTTGAAATTTATAAATATCGAAAGTTATATGGTAAGAAAATTATAAATACCGAAATTTTGTAGTAGATTAATTTATAAATACCAAAATTTGTAGGCAAGGACATTTATAAATGTTGAAAATTCGATGCAAAGAAATTTATAATTACAGAAATTTGCAAGTAAAGACATTTATATTTAAGAAAATTTGCTAATACCGAAATTTCAATACAAACAAATTATAAATATTGAAAATTCGACGCAACGAAATTTATAAATACAGAAGTTTGTATGTAACGAAATTTATAAATAACATAATTTTGATACTAGACATTTATAAACACCTTTTTTTTTGTAAAAAAATTTATAAACGTTTAAATTTCGATGCAAAAAATATGAATATTGAAATGTGCAGTTAAAGAAATTTTTCTGTGAAGAAATTTATAAATATCGAAAGTTGTACGTAGCGAATTATATGAGTATTGAAAATATTCGATTCCGAGAATGTTATAAATAACGAAAATTTGATGCACAAAAAATTGTCTGTAAAGAATTTGATGAATTTTGCAAATTCTATGCAAAGATATTTATAAATATCAAAAATTCGATTGAAAGAAATTTATAAATGTATATGTATTGAAAATTTTATGTAAAGAAATTTATAAATACCGAAATTTATAAATATTGAAATATCTTTACAAAGAAATTTATAAATGTCAGAGAAATTTATAAACAATTATTAAAATAGAAAATTCAGTGGAAGGAAATTTATAAGTATCGAAATTTTTATGCAAAGAAATGTATAAATTTGTAAATTATTGTATTTTTTTATGTAATTGTTTAATGGCCTCCGTAAGTAAAGATATTATTATTATTATTATTATATATAAACATCAAAATTTCGATGCAAAAAATGTATTAATATCGAAGTTTTTATATGTATTGAAATTTATAAATAGCGAAAATTGTGTGTAACGCAGTTTATAAATATCGAAAGAGTTATGTGAAAAAAATTCTAAATGCTGAAATTTCAACCTAAAGAAATTTATAAATATCGAAATTTAGATGCAAAGAAATTTAGAAATATTGAAATTTTAATCTAAAGAAATTTATAACTATCGAAAAGGATATGTTACAAAAAATTATAAATATTGAAATTTAGATGTAAAGTAATTTATAAATTCCAAAATTTTAACCTAAAGAAATATCGAAAATTCGTTGATTTCTTTTTATAAATATCGAAATTCGTATGTAAAGAAACCTTTCTCTAAGGAAATTCATAAAAATCGAAATTTCGATCTAAGGGTATTTATAAATACCTAAATTTGTATGCAAGAAGAAATTTGTAAATATTGAAATATCGATGTAAAGAAATTCATAAATAGAGAAATTTGTATATGAAGAAATACATAAATTTTGAAATTTCTATGTAAAAAAATATAAATATCGAAGTTTGTATGTAGAGAAATTTATAAATTCCGAAATTTCTACGTAAAGAAATTTATAAATATGGCAAATTCAATTCTAAGAATGTTACAAATATCGAAAATTTGATGCAAAAAATATTAATATCAAAATTTGATTGTGAAAAAAAAGATTAAATTGATAAAAAAATTATAAATTTCGCAAATCCGATGGAAGGAAATTTCGATGCAAATATGTATAAAAATCGAAATTTATATGTATTGAAATTTATAACCACCGAAAATTGTGATTAATGCAATTTCTACGCCAAGAAATTTATAAATATCAATAAGTCGTTGAATGATTTTTTAATAAATATCCAAATTTGTATGCAAAGAAACTTTTTTCTATAGAAATTCGTAAATATCGAAAATGAAATTTATATATACCGAAATTTGTATGCAAAGAAGTTTAAAAATTTATAAATATTGAAATATTGGTGCAAAAAAAGTCATAAACAGTGAAATTTATATATAAAGAAATTTACAAATTTCGAAATGTCGATGCAAAAAAAGGGAAATTTATAAATTCCGAAATTTCCACGTAAAGAAATTTATAAGTATGAAATATTCGATTCTAAGAATGATAAATATGATTCAAAAAAATTAAATATCAAAATTGTAAGATATTCATATATTTCGCAAATTTATAAAAATAGAAAAGTCGTTGCAAAGAAATTTATAAATACATATTGAAATATGGATGCAAAGAAATTTATAAGTATCGAAATTTTATTCTAAAGATATTTATAAATATCGAAAATTCGATGATTTTTTTAAATAAAAATCGAAATTTGTATTTAAAGAAACTTTTCTCTAAAGAAATTTATAGATATCGAAAATTCAATGTAAAGAAATTTATAAATACCGAAATTTGTGTGCAAAGAAGTTTATAAATTTATAAATATTGAAATATGGGTGCAATGAAATTCATAAATAGTGAAATTTGTATGTAAAGATTTTATATGTACAAAAATATCTTTTAAATATTGAAATTTCTATGTAATAAAATTTATTAATTTCAAAAATTTATATAATGGGATTTTAAATTTATAAATATCGAAAATTTGATGAAAGTTTCTTTATATCAAAATTTCCGTATTTATAAATTTCTTTACATACAAATTTCAATATTTATAAATTTCCTTACATCGAAATTTTCACATTTATAAATTTCCTTACATACAAATTAAACAATTTATAAATTTCTTTGCCTCGATTTTTAATTATTCATAAATTTTGTTGCATGAAAATTTCAATATTTATAAATGTCTATATATGTAAACTTCAGTATTTATTAATTTATTTGCATTGAATTTGTGAAATTTATAAATTTCTTTACATACAAATTTTGATATTTATAAGTTTTTTTGTATCAAAATTTCGGTATTTATAATTTTCTTTACATAGAAATTTCAATATTTATAACTTTTCCTTACATCGAAATTTCCACATTTATAAATTTCTTTACATGGATATTACATGAAAATTTCAATATTTATAAATCTCTATACATATAAACATCGGTATTTATATATTTATTTGCATCGAAATTTATAAATTTCAATTTCTTCACATACAAATTTCGATATTTATATGTTTCTTTGTATCGAAATTTTGGTATATATAATTTCTTTACATAGAAATTTCAATATTTATAACTTTCCTTAGATCGAAATTTCCACATTTAAAAATTTCTTTACATACAAATTACACAATTTATAAATTTTTTAGCATCGATTTTTCAATATTCATAAATTTCACTATATTAAAATTTCAGTATTTATAAATTTCTATACATATAAATTTCGGTATTTATAAATTTCTTTGCATTGAATTTTCGAAATTTACAAATTTCTTTACATACAAATTTCGAAATTCATAGGTTTCTTTGCATCGAAATTTCGGTATTTATAATTTTCCCTACATACAAATTTCAATATTTATAACTTTCTTTACATCGAAATTTCCACATTTACAAATTTCTTTACATACAAATTACACAATTTATAAATTTCTTTGCATGGATTCTTCAATATTCATAAATTTTTCTACATGAAAATTTCAATAATTATAAACTTCGGTATTTATAAATTGCGTTGCATCGAATTTTCGAAATGTATAAATTTCTTTACATACAAATTTCGATATTATTAAATTTCTTTGCAAAATGTATAACCTTCCATTCAAAAATATTTTCGATATTTATAAGTTTCGTAAATTATAATTGCGAAAAAAATGCAATTAATGTTTTGGTGCTAAAATAATAACAGCAACAATTGTTATCCAGTTGAGAATTTGATTTTGAAAAAGGAAACACTAAAAATAAGTTATTAAAAACGTCCATTTTAGAGTTTTGGTTTAATTATATTTTATTTGATAAATTAACAATTAAGACATGTTGACAATATATTAACGGTCAAAATTGAACTGAAATTCTAGATTGCTTTATTTATTTTATTTACTTATTACATCTTTGCACTCCTTTCTAACAAACAAAATTTCCAAAATATTACAAAATACGAAAATATACTCAAAATTTTGGCCGAAGGGATTACGGGCGGAGTACACTTCTTCGAAGGATCTTCCACTCAAAGCCTTAATTATGCATCTTCAATGCTGCTTCAAAATGCCATTACTTGCATCCATTGTATGTTTAATGCTTACACAAAGCATAATTTTGTCTTTAAACAGAAATATTTGTATGACATGCGTGCTGTCACGTTAGAAATAGAATGGCATTTACTTTTTGAAATAAATAAATTTTGTAAACAATAATATTTACTGATATCGGTGTTAAGAGATTTCAATGAAATCAATTTCGTACTTAGTAATTACGAAATTCCTATTCAGGCAATTGGAGCAGTTTGTAGAAAAATTCCTCCGGACAACAATTGCTTTGGAAATGTTTGTTTACCATGATAAGATTATCGCGTGGTCGCAGCAATTTTCCAAAGTGTTTATTAATATGCCCGTGTTGATGCGTACGCCGTCGTCGCCGAGCTGTTGCAGGAGAGAAATCAGAGCATTGGGTCAGGGGTAGGATCATGGTCATGACTGACTTGCACAATTCAGACTGTCCGCGCTGCCCACGCTCTTCTCAGCGCTTAGACCACACCACACCTCCGCGCATCTAACGAGATGACAATGGTGAAAAACGCGCAAAACAAGAAGAAGAAGAGTTGAGTTTTTCAAAAGCCCCGTATCGGTCGCACCTTTTGCGCGCCGGTTGCGCAACGGTTAATTTCGGGGTTCGCGATTGTGCGCTTCTAAAAATAAAACTTTTCAATTTTCGGCATGTAGGTTAACTCGAATTGGGCAATAAGTGCCAGAACGCGCACGCCTTGCAGATATTCTGTCTTCGCCATATATTTTCGCCAAGGTTGCCCCAAAGATTCATCGAGAGAGCGCGCGCCGTTTACATTTTGGAGCCCAAAAAAAAAATATATATATATATAAAACACTCACACTCATACGCGTAGTGTACTCCGGGCTGACAAAAAAAAAACCGGATTTTAACAACCTTCGGTCCGCGCGGTGACACAATTTTGCGCCGAACATAATTCATCGGCCCAAACAGAAGACCGCTGAAATTTTATATACGATATATATATATATATTAAAAAAAAATGGTGTGATCCCACGCGCGCCGCTCACATAACTCACCGACCCTTTTTTTTTTGTTGTTTCGTTGTTTGGTACCCAGTTCGAAAGGGTGGCTTTCGTTTCGTGGAAAAAAGGTCGGGGGCGCACAAAAAATTCGGGGTTGACGTCCTCGCGGCGACGGCCGTCGGGTCCGTTCACCCCCCTCGTGAGAATCGTCCGTTTCCCATATTTTTCGATCAATCAATTCGAACCGACCAGACTTTACAGGTTCCAACAGGCACCGGATTTAATCTCTCGTCCCGACCCCCACATTTTAAATTTCTTCTAGAATGAAAAGAAAGAGAGAAAGAGAAAGACGACATATTCATTTATTAAGACAAAATCTCTCAACAGGTAATTGACCAGAAGTCTTATAACTTGAAAGATTTTAAAAACACGATTATAAATGCAAAACTCTTACTTGTACAAAAATATGAAGAGAGCGAACGTCTGAGAACTGAAATTACGACAATAAAAGTAATTTTTATTATCATCAATACTACACCTATAAAATAATATTTAATTTACACGTTCAAATTAAGACGTTTGATGATTTCTACAATCACACAAATATTTAATCGTTAATTTAACTGCAAACCTAACGGCGATTAGTAATTTTAGTTAAAATGTATATGTAGGGTGGGTGGGTGGCCACTATCACACCCTCCAATCAGTAAAACATAAACAAGGGTTTTAATTATAAATATTATTACAATAAAATCGAAACAATTACAATTAAGTAGATGAATTATACTCAAGATTATTTAAATGAACTATCGCGTATGTTTTACTGATTGGAGGGTAGGATAGAGGCCACCCACCCACCCTACATATAAATTGATATTTCAATTACGGACCGCCGTGATAATCAAGAAATTAATTACAAAATTATTAGTGTGAGAACATAAAAAAAGAAATTAATTAATTTGATTGTTTTTCAAAATATTACATTCAATTTTCTACTGTTGCCATATTGTTTCCTGCAGTGCGATTTTGAATTTTGTAATTTGAAATTAAATATACGTCCATTGTGGACGTATTTTGTAATTTTTAAGTTAATTCCTGCTGGGGTTAATTTTATACAACGATTATAATCATCGAAAGCAATTTTATAATTTTAATTTTAAGTTTCCACCGTCGCCATCTTGTTTCCTGCTGTGCGATTTTAAATTTTGTAATTAATTATACGTCCATTGTGAACGTATTTTGTAATTTTTACATTGATTCCTGCAGGGATTAATTTTTTACAATGATTATAATCATCTAGTGCA
The DNA here is from genome assembly GCA_963969525.1 of Ontholestes murinus. Classification (NCBI taxonomy): domain Eukaryota; kingdom Metazoa; phylum Arthropoda; class Insecta; order Coleoptera; family Staphylinidae; genus Ontholestes; species Ontholestes murinus. Next base: position 2,914,722 of record OZ018393.1, read on the forward strand.
GTTTTATAATTTAAGTTATAAATGCAAAACTCTTATTTGTACAAAAATATGAAGAGAGCAAATGTTTGAGAACTCAAATTAAGACAATGAATGTAATTTTTATTTTCATCAAAACTACACCTGTAAAATAATATTTAATTTACACGTTCAAATTAAGAAGTTTGATGATTTCTACAATCACACAAATATTTAACCTTTAATTTATCTGCAAACCTAACGGCGATTAGTAATTTTAGTTAAAATGTATATGTAGGGTGGGTGGGTGGCCACTATCACACCCTCCAATCAGTAAAACATAAACAAGGGTTTCAATTATGAATATTATTACAATAAAATCGAAACAATTACAATTAATTAGATGAATTATACACAAGATTTTTTAAATGAATTCTCGCGTATGTTTTACTGATTGGAGGGTAGGATAGAGGCCACCCACCCACCCTACATATACATTGATATTTCAATCACGGATCGCCTTGATGATGAAGAAATTAATTAGAAAATTATTAGTGTGAGAACATAAAAAAAGAAATTAATTAATTTGATTGTTTTTCAAAATAATATATTCAAAGTTCTACTGTTGCCATATTGTTTCTTGCAGTGCGATTTTAAAATTTCTAATTTTGAATGAAATATACATCCATTGTGAACGTATTTTGTAATTATTGAGTTAATTCCTGCAGGGGTTATTTTTTTTACAATGTTTCTAATCATCGAAAGCAATTTTATAATTTTAATTTTAAGTTTCCACCGTTGCCATTTTGTTTCTTACTGTGCGATTTTAAATTTTGTAATTTGTAATTAAATATACGTCCATTGTGAACGTATTTTGTAATTATTAAATTAATTCCTGCGGGGATTAATTTTTTACAATGTTTATAATCATCGAATGCAGTTTTATAATTTAAGTTATAAATGCAAAACTCTTATTTGTACAAAAATATGAAGAGAGCGAACGTCTGAGGACTCAAATTACGACAATAATTGTAATGTTTATTTTCATTAATAGAGCACCTGTAAAATAATATTTAATTTACACGTTCAAATTAGGACGTTTGATGATTTCAACAATCACACAAATATTCAATCTTTAATTTATCTGCAAACCTAACGGCGATTAGTAATTTTAGTTAAAATGTATATGTAGGGTGGGTGGGTGGCCACTATCACACCCTCCAATCAGTAAAACATAAACAAGGGTTTTAATTATGAATTTTATTACAATAAAATCGAAACAATTACAATTAATTAGATTAATTATACACAAGATTTTTTAAATGAATTTTCGCGTATGTTTTACTGATTGGAGGGTAGGATAGAGGCCACCCATCCACCCTACATATACATTGATATTTCAATTACGAATCACCTTGATGATCAAGATATTAATTACAAAATTATTAGTACGAGAACTTAAAAAACGAAATTAATTAATTTGATTGTTTTTCAAAATATTACATTCAATTTTCTACTGTTGCCATATTGTTTCCTGCTGTGCGATTTTAAATTTTGTAATTTGGAATTAAGTATACGTCCATTGTGAACGTATTTTGTAATTTTTAAGTTAATTCCTGCTGGGGTTAATTTTTTACAATGATTATAATCATCGAATGCAATTTTATAATTTTAATTTTAAATTTCTACCGTTGCTATCTGTGTAATTTTAAATTTTGACCATAAATTATTAATTTTTTTTATGGTAGTAGTAGAGAGAACTTTCAAATGGTGGTCGTCTCGTTTTGAAAATTGTCGTGTAGGAATTGATGACGACGCCAACGAGAGGGACCTAGTGACCTGAAAACGGACCGGCGGGTGACGATGGGTGGGCGCTTGTATAATTCACACACACACACAAAAAAAGTTCGCACAGGGGGATCCATAACCTGCCGTAACGTGTCCGGCATTGCGGCGCCGATCGATTCGACGAAAATTTACATTCGCACAACGGGAACGGTTATAATACAAGCATGGACGGATTTCGTGTTTGGAATTTTTCGGGTGTGGTGACACACACACACACACAAACGAATCGCGTTTTTTTTTTTTAGCAGTAATATTGAAAAAATCCATGAATGCACAATTATGATTAACGATGAAAGAATTTAAAGCACCGAAACCGTTCACCCGTGACGGTTTTTATCATTAGATGTCAGGGCCGTGGCGACAGTCAAAATACGAATCCTGCTGCTGCTGCTGCAAGCCGATAAATACGACACGAAATAATATAAAAAAAGATGATTTAAAAGGCCTTTTATCGGGTAGGAAAATTCCCGCGGGAATCGATCAATCAACGTCGGGACGTTCGAATTAATTGCAATCCACTGATCGACCGATGACGTCGCTGCGTAATGATAATGAAGTGGAGTGAAAAAAGAAGTTGCCAGATTACCGCGGAAATTCGATAACGATAAACAGATGCAGTCAGGACGGGAATTTTATGATCAAAGTGCGACGTAGAAATATCTCCGGCGATTGTACGATTTGCATTAAATTAAGTTTACTGTTTGAAGTGTTACCATTTTCTCTATAGTTAGATTATGACTAAAATTTTTTAATATATTAAAAATACATCAGTTATGAACGTTTTAACAAATTTTGAAAGTAATAATTTGGATCATATGTTTTTTACAGTTGTTTAAATCACGAGTTGCAATATTCATTAAATGAAGTTCATAGTTTGGAGTGTTGCCATTTTGTCTACAGTTAAGTTATCACTATAATCTTTTAATATGTTAAAAATACATCAATTCTGAACGTTTTCACAAATTTTGAAACTAATAGTTTGGATGATATGTTTTTTACAATTGCTCAAACCACGAGTTGCAATTTTTGTTAAATGAAGTTCATAGTTTACAGTGTTGCCATTTTGTCTACAGTTAGGTTATGACTATAATTTTTTTAAATATTAAAAATACATCCATTTTGAACGTTTTAGCAAATTTTGAAGCTAATAGTTTGGATGGTATATTTTTTATAAACGTTTAAATCACGAGTTGCAATTTTCGTTAAATGAAGTTCATAGTTTGTAGTATTGCCATTTTGTATACAGTTAGGTTATGACTATAATTTTTTAATATATTAAAAATACATCAATTTTGAACGTTTTAACAAAATTTGAAGCTAATAGTTTGGATGGTATGTTTTTTACAATAACTCAAATCATGATTTGCAATTTTTGTTAATTGACGTTCGTAGTTTGCAATGTTGTCATTTTTTCTACAGCTGGGTTATGACTATAATTTTTTGATATTTAAAAATACATCAATTCTGAACGTTTTCACAAATTTTGAAGCTAATAGTTTCGATGGTATGTTTTTTACAACTGTTTAAATCACGAGTTGCAATTTTCATTAAATTAAGTTCATAGTTTGCAGTGTTGCCATTTCGTCTACAGTCAGGTTATGACTACAATTTTTTAATATTATTAAAAATACAACAATTTTGAACGTTATAATATAATTTGAATGTAATAGTTTGCTTGATAAGACGAAAAATTGTAATTTTTTTATTGTAAATATTATATCTCCAAATGTAGAGATTCGCGATGCGAAATTTTCACGCCGTATTGGGCAACAGCCGCTTGACCCGAATTCCTCGCGCCGAATTTCATTTCATCTCTATTCTTCGGCGGTCCGCGCCGCGATTGCCAAATTACCGTCGCGTACGGGCTCTTCTTTTTTTTTTTTTGGACACGCGTTTGTGTTTTGTTTAATTTCACACACACACATATCGCTTTTGCGTTATCCGATCACGGCGCCCCGAACCTCCTTGACATTGTTTAGTGGAGGTATCGAAAATGTTACGTAACCGTACGACGACCGTCGCAACCTTGCAGGCGCGCGCGCTCCTTCACCGGAGTCGTTGGTAGTCGACTCCGGGACCGATAGGTGGCGCCACTACGGTACGTCGAAAGGTTGTCGACGAGACTTTGACAGAACGCGGCCCGTACAGTCGGCACTCGAACACGCACACCATCCCCCCACTAAAATACGGTACTGTTGTTGCACGTTTATCCACCCTTACTTGTTAACGTAGAAGCACGTTAGAATCCCTAGGATTTAGTGTAAATGATAATTTTTTTAAGCACTCGGTTCAATAAAATTGCACTCGTGGTAACGTAAATATTGCAGGTGTGGTGTACATATCGACATCTATCGGCATTTAGCTGTAACAACTTACAAGACACCTAACGGCGAGTGTTTAAACTTCTTAGTCATTAACAATCCTACCATAATAAATATTTACATCAGTGTTGCCACAATTGGCTAAGTTACCAAGATTAAAGTATAAAACAGGTGTGTTCACTTTATATTTTAAAATACGAAATGATATCAAACAAATTAAAATAATAAAAATGTTATAAAGTCCCTTAAATTGTAGAAAATTAATTATTAATTAAAAAAAAACACAAAAACAGTTCGTAAATCTACAATAAGTAAATCTTATTAAGACTATAATTAAAACATTTCTTTTAATATAACGTAGATTAATCAATAATAAAATTTATTGAGCAAAAATAATTATTTAAACAATTAAAATCAATTATTTAAAGTCGCATATTAAAGTATTTCCAAAGAAAAACAATTTGATTACTTTTTATGATACTCAAAAAATTTTTGACAACAAATAAAATACATTCACGAGTTATGCTCCATTTCAATTTTCATTTTTATAAAAACAAATGACGATTATAACCGACTTTTACATTTTAAATTTTATGCAAAAAATTTTTGTTACTCTAGATCATAAAATTTACAATAAAAATAAAAAACGTTATTTTTCTAAAACAATTGGACAATTTTTATTAAATTACTTGGTTATGGTAATGTCATTATAAAAATACCCACTGATTTATTAATCAGCGTAAAATTCCATGAAATTTGAGTACAAACACGACACATTTATCTACAAAAACAAACGAGTTATGGCCGATTAAAATTTTAATAATTTAAAAACAAATGAACGTAAAAAGCTCCAAGTATTATTTATAAATAACTTATAAACTAAATTCAACTTAAAAAACGTATTTTTCTAATTATATATATATAAACATCGACATTTTTTTATTTGTTAAAGCATAACTCATTTGTTTCTGAAAATAAATATATCGTGTTGGTACTCTAAGATCATGAAATTAAACACACTTTACGAATATTTAAGTTTCAACATTGTAAATACCACCTAGTTATTGTAACGTTATAATTTTCTTTTTTTTCAAAATAAATAGTAGTATAACACAATTGTATTTCTATTCCTTCACATTTTACTCTATAAAAAAATAGTTTTATAATCGCTTAAACTTTTTAAATCATAGTAATATATTTTTCAGTAATAGTTGGCAACGTTGCATCTAATAACTACGTTATGGCGACGTAATTTTAAAAATGCATACGATTTTATTAATCTGCATGAAATTATAAGAAGTATGAGTACCAACATGATATACTTATTTTCAAAAACAAACGAGTTACGCTCAATTTAAAATCATTTGCCAACATCACAATAGTTTTTTTTCTCTCGAAAAATTTCATCATAAATTATATTACTATATAAATTAACTATAAATCATTTAAATTTTGCGAATAAACTTTTTCTGAAATAAAAATGGCAACGTTGCATTAAATTATTCGCTCGTTAGAAAATAATTTTAAAAAATAAATATGGTTTTATTATTCTGTGTAAAATTCCAAGAAATTTGAGTACAAACATGATATATTTATTTTCAAAAATAAAAAAGTTATGCTCAATTTAAATTTTAAGCATTTGAAAACAAATGATAAACGTAAGCAACATTCCATGCTTACTATTTTAGATTTGTTTTTACTAGTTTACTGTATTAATATTACTGATATTTTTTATAAATATATTCATTTGTTATTTTTTTAATCAATCATAACTCGTTTGTTTTTTGAAATAAATATATCGTGTTAATACTCCTAGATGACGAAATTTAATACACTTTCTGAATATTACAATTTCAACCTTGTAAACATCACCTGATTATTGCGACGTTGGTGATTATTTTAAATCAAGCATAATTCGCTTGTTTTTTCTTCTTAAAATTTTATAACCTTTTTTTATGTAATATTATATATATATATATATATATATATATATATATATATATATAAACCATCTGTAGAACATTAAAATTTTACCCATTAAACTTTTTCTGGAGTAAAAAATGGCAACGTTGCATTAAATTATTCGGTTATTACAGCATAATTTATGAAAATAAATACCGTTTCATTATTGCGCGTAAAATTCCAAGAAATTTGAGTATAAACATGATATACTTATTTACAAAAATAAACAAGTTATGTCTAATTTAAATTCTAAACATTTGAAAACAAATGATAAACGTAGACAACATTCCATGCTTAATATTTTAGTTTTGTTTTTATTAGTTTACTGTATTAATATTACTGATATTTTTTATAAATATATTCATTTGTTTTACCGACGTGTTATTTTTTTAAATCAAACATAACTCATTTGTTTTTTGAATTAAATATATCGTGTTGGTACTCCTAGATCGTAAAATTTAACACACTTTCTGAATATTACAATTTAAACCCTGTAAATATCACCCGATTATTGCGACGTTGGTGATTATTTTAAATCAAGCATAATTCGCTTGTTTTTTCTTAAAATTTTATAACCCTTTTTTATGTAATATTATATATATAAACCATCTGTAGAACATAAATATTTTACCCATTAAACTTTTTCTGGAGTAAAAAATGGCAACGTTGTATTTAATTATTCGGTTATTACAGCATAGTTTAAAAAATATATACGATTTTATTATTCCGGGTAAAATTCCAAGAAATTTGAGCACAAACATGATATACTTATTTACAAAAATAAACAAGCTACGTCAAATTTAAATTTTAAGCATTTGAAAACAAATGATGAACGTAAAAAAAATTTCACGCTTTTTTTCCAAATTACTATTCTACTGTATTAAAATTACAAGATTGAATTTATTTACAAATATATTCATTTGTTTTACCAACAAGTGTTTTTTTTTTTAAATTAATCATAACTCGTTTGTTTTTTGAAATAAGTATATCGTGTTGGTACTCATAGATCATGAAATTTAACACACCTTTTAAATATCACAATTTCAAGCCTGTAAACATCACCCGATTATTGTGACGTCGCCAATTACTTCAAATTAAGCATAATTCGTTTGTTTTTTTTTTCTCCTAAAAATTTATAACGATCTATATAATCTATATAATATTATATATAAATTATCTGTAGAACATTAAAATTTTGTCGATTAAACTTTCTCTGAAGTAAAAATTGGCAACGTTGCATTTAATTATTCGGTTATTACAACATAGTTTAAGAAAATAAATACGGTTTTAATATTCTGTGTAAAATTCCAAGAAATTTTAGTACAAACATGATATACTTATATATATTTATATATACAAAAATAAAAAAGTTATGTCCAATTTTAAGTGTTTGAAAACAAATGATGAACGTAAAAGCTTTCCACGCTTTTTTTTCAAATTACTATCCTGCTGTATTAAAATTACAAGATTGTATTTATTTATAAATATATTCATTTGTTTTACCAACGAGTGTTTTTTTTAAATTAATCATAACTCGTTTGTTTTTTGAAATAAATATATCGTGTTGGTACTCCTAGATGACGAAATTTAATACACTTTCTGAATATTACAATTTCAACCCTGTAAACATCATCCGATTACTGTGACCTTGACAATTATTTCAAATTAAGTATAACTCGCTTGATTTTTTTACTAAAAATTCTATAACTATCTTTTATATGATATTATATATGAACCATCTGTTAATTTTACCCATTAAACTTTTTCTGCAGTGAAAATTGGCAACGTTGCATTCAATTATTCGGTTACTACAACATAGTTTAAGAAAATAAATACGGTTTTATTATTCTGTGTAAAATTCCAAGAAATTTGAGTACAAACATGATATACTTATTTACAAATATAAACGAGTTATGTTCAATTTAAGTTTTAAGCCTTTGAAAACAAATGATGAACGTAGGCAATATTCCATGCTTAATATTTTAGGTTTGTTTTTACTAATTTTCTGTATTAATATTACTGTTATTTTTTTAAATATATTCATTTGTTTTACCGACGTGTTATTTTTTTAATCAATCATAACTCGTTTGTTTTTTGAAATAAATATATCGTGTTGGTACTCCTAGATGACGAAATTTAATACACTTTCTGAATATTACAATTTCAACCTTGTAAACCTCACTCGATTATTGTAACGTTGGTAATTATTTCAAATTTAACATAATTTGCTTGTATTTTTTATTACTAAAAATTATATAATCATCTTCTATATTATATTATATACAAATTATCTGTAGATACAAATTTTTTGTAGATTAAACATTTTCTGAAGTAAAAATGGCAACATTGCATTTAATTATTCGGTTATTACAGCATAGTTTAAAAAAATAATTACGGTTTTATTATTCTCTGTAAAATTCCAAGAAATTTGAGTACAAACATGATATACTTATTTACAAAAATAAACAAGTTATATCGAATTTAAATTCTAAACATTTGAAGACAAATGAAAAACGTAGGCAACATTCCATGCTTAATATTTTAGTTTTGTTTTTACTAGTTTACTGTATTAATATTACTGATATTTTTTATAAATATATTCATTTGTTATTTTTTTAATCAATCATAACTCGTTTGTTTTTTGAAATAAATATATCGTGTTGGTACTCATAGATCATGAAATTTAACACACTTTCTAAATATTACAATGTTAATCCTGTAAACATCACCCAATTATTGCGACGTTGGTGATTATTTCAAATCAAACATAATTCGCTTGTTTTTTTTTCTTAAAATTTTATAACCCTATTTTATGTAATATTATATATATATATATATAAACCATTTGTAGAACATTAAAATTTTACCCATTAAACTTTTTCTGCAATGAAAATTGGCAACGTTGCAATTAATTATTCGGTTATTACGACATATTTAAAAAAATATATACGATTTTATTATTCCGTGTAAAATTCCAAGAAATTTGAGTACAAACATGATATACTTATTTACAAAAATAAACAAGCTACATCCAATTTAAATTCTAAACATTTGAAGACAAATGAAAAACGTAGGCAACATTCCATGCTTAATATTTTAGTTTTGTTTTTACTAGTTTACTGTATTAATATTACTGATATTTTTTATAAATATATTCATTTGTTATTTTTTTAATCAATCATAACTCGTTTGTTTCTTGAAATAAATATATCGTGTTGGTACTCCTAGATCATGAAATTTAACACACTTTCTGAATATTACAATTTCAACCCTGTAAACATCACCCGATTATTGTGACCTTGGTGATTATTTCAAATCAAACATAATTCGCTTGTTTTTTCTTCTTAAAATTTTATAACCCTCTTTTATATAATAATATATATAAATCATCTGTAAAACAATAAAATTTTACCCATTAAACTTTTTCTGCAGTGAAAATTGGCAACGTTGCAATTAATTATTCGGTTATTACAGCATAGTTTAAAAAATAAATACGGTTTTATTATTCCGCGTAAAATTCCAAGAAATTTGAGTATAAACATGATATACTTATATACAAAATTAAACAAGTTATGTCCAATTTAAATTTTAAGTACATTTGAAAACAAATGATGAACGTAAAAAACTTTCCACGCTTTTTTTTCCAAATTACTATCCTGCTGTATTAATATTAAAAGATTGTATTTATTTATAAATATATTCATTTGTTTTACCAACGAGTGTTTTTTTTAAATTAATCATAACTCGTTTGTTTTTTGAAATAAGTATATCGTGTTGGTACTCACAGATCATGAAATTTAACACACTTTTTGAATGTTAGAATTTTAATCCTGTAAACGTCACCCGATGATTGTGACGTCGGCAATTACTTCAAATTAAGCATAATTCGTTTGTTTTTATTTTTCCTAAAAATTTATAAGGATCTTTTATATAATATTATATATAAATCATCTGTAGAACATTAAAATGTTGTGGATTAAACTTTTTCTGAAGTAAAAATTGGCAACGTTGCATTTAATTATTCGGTTATTATAACATAATTTAAAAAATAAAAACGGTTTTATTATTCTGTGTAAAATTACAAGAAATTTGAGTACAAACATGATATACTTATTTACAAAAATAAACAAATTATGCTCTATTTAAAAATTAAGCATTTGAAAACAAATGATGAACGTAAAAATACACTCTACGCTTTTGTTTCTAAATAATATTCTACTGCATTAAAATTACTTTATTGTGTCTTTTATAAATATATTCATTTGTTTTACCGACGTGTTATTTTTTTAATCAATCATAACTCGTTTGTTTTTTGAAATAAATATATCGTGTTGGTACTCCTAGATGACGAAATTTAATACACTTTCTGAATATTAAAATTTCTACCCTGTAAACATCACCCAATTATTGCGACGTTGGTGATTATTTCAAATTAAGCATAATTTGCTTGTTTTTTCTCGTCCTAAAAATGTATAACGATATTTTATATAATATTATATATAAATCATCTGTAGAACATTAAAATGTTGTCGATTAAACTTTTTCTGAAGTAAAAAATGGCAACGTTGCAATTAATTATTCGGTTATTACGGCATGGTTTAAAAAATAAATACGGTTTTATTATTCTGTGTAAAATTTCAAGAAATTTGAGTACAAACATGATATACTTACTTACAAAAATAAACAAGTTATGTCCAATTTAAACTTTAAGTATTTGAAAACAAATGATGAACGTAGAAAACTTTCCACGTTTTTTTTTTCCAAATTACTATTCTACTGTATTAAAATTACAAGATTGTATTTAATTATAAATATATTCATTTGTTTTACCAACGAGTGTTTTTTTTTAAATAATCATAACTCGTTTGTTTTTTGAAATAAATATATCGTGTTGGTACTCCTAGATGACGAAATTTAATACACTTTCTGAATATTACAATTTCTACTCTGTAAACATAACCCGATTATTGCGACGTTGGTGATTACTTCAAATTAAGCATAATTCGTTTGTTTTTATTTTCACCTAAAAATTTATAACCATCTTTTATATAATATTATATATAAATCATCTGTAGAACTTTAAAATTTTGTCGATTTAACTTTATCTGAAGTAAAAATTGGCAACGTTGCATTTAATTATTCGGTTATTACAATATAGGTTAAAAAATAAATACGGTTTTATTATTGTGTGTAAAATTCCAAGAAATTTGAGCACAAACATGATATACTTACTTACAAAAATAAACAAGTTATGTTCAATTTAAATTTTAAGCATTTGAAAACAAATCATGAACGTAAAAAATACTTAATACGGTTTTGTTTTTAAATAATATTCTTCTATATTAAAATTACCAGATTGTATTTGTTTATAAATATATTCATTTGTTTTACCAACGAGTGTTTTTTTAAATTAATCATAACTCGTTTGTTTTTTGAAATAAGTATATCGTGTTGGTACTCATAGATCGTGAAATTCAACACACTTTCTGAATATCATAGTTTTAACCCTATAAAATTCACCCTGTTATTGTAACTTTGAGAAGTATTTCAAATTAAACACTTAATTTCTTGAAAATAATATTATAACACATTTTAATCGTATATTTTATAGTAGTATAAATTATCCACATCTAAAATATAAATTTTTCACAACTTAATTTTTTTAACAATTGGCAACGTTGCATTTAATTATTTAGTTATTAACAGCATGCATAGTCTAAAAATTAAATTCAGTTTTATTATTCTGTGTAATATTCCAAGACATTTCTTAATTATTATCGTGTTTTAAAGAATTATTTTTCAGAATAAATGGCAACGTTGCATTCAATTGCTGGATTATTACAGTCTGGTTGAAAAAAATAAATACGATTTTAATATTCTGCATAAAAATCCAAGAAATTTGAGCACAAACACGATATATTTATTTTTAAAAACAAACGAGTTATGTTTGATTCAAATTTTTAGTATTGGAAAACAAATGATGAACGTAAAACATAATCCGTGATTTGTATGATAATTTTATTACTAAAATACTATAATTAATTTTACATTCTATTGTACTTAATACAAAATATATATTAATTTGTTTTGGCTTTATTTTTTTTTAAATTACTTCTAACTCGCTAGTTTAAAAAAATAAATATACCGTGTTGGTACTCTAAGATCACGAAATTTAATCTACTTTACGAATATTTTAATTTCAATACGTAATAAATCACTCACTTAATGCGAGGTTGCCAATTTTCACTTATTTTTTCTTCTATCAATTTTTTTTATAATCCATCAAATTTCATCATGCCACATACAAATTATCAATAAAACATTATATATTTAAAGTTTTAATTTCAGAAGAAATTGGCAACATTGCATTTAATAACTTGGTTCTAGTAGCGTAATTTCTAAAATTAAAAACAATTTTATTATTCTGTATAAAATTCCATGTAATTTGAGTACAAACACGATATATTTATTTTCAAAAACAAACGAGTTATGCCCAATTAAAATTTTTAATATTTGAAAACAAATGATGAACATAAAACACAATAAATAATTATTGTTGCAATGTTATTACCAAATGACTATTAAATTACACATTCTACTATATTATATGCATTTACATTCTACTGTATTATATGCTACACGATTGGAGTTATCTTATAAAAATATTCATTTTTTTTTTGCTGACATTTTTTTAATTAAGCATAACTCGCTAGTTTTTAAAAATAAATATACCGTGTTGGTACTCTAAGATCATGAAATTTAATTTTCTTTACGAGTATTTTAACATCAACACTGAATCAATTACTCAGTTAGTGCGATGTTGCCAATTTTCACTTATTTTTTTAAATATTTTTTTCATAATGAAATATTTAAACTATCTATAAAATGTGTATAAAAATTATATAAGTAAAGTTTTAATTTCAGAAAAAAATGGCAACGTTGCATCTAATAACTCGGTTGTACTAACGTAATTTATAAAAATTAAATACATTTTATTATTCTGTATGAAATTCCACAAAATTTGAGTACAAACACGATATATTTATTTTCAAAAAAAAACGAGTTATACCCAATTAAAATTTTTAATATTTGAAAACAAATGATGAACGTAAAACACAATAAATAATTATTGTTGCAATGTTATTACCAAATGACTATTAAATTACACATTCTACTGTATTATATGCTACACGATTGGAGTTATCTTATAAAAATATTCATTTTTTTTTGCTGATTTTTTTTAAATTAAGCATAACTCGCTAGTTTTTTAAAATAAATATACCATGTTGGTACTCTAAGATCATGAAATTTAATCTTCTTTACGAATATTTTAACATCAACAGTGAATCAATTACTCAGTTAGTGCGATGTTGCCAATTTTCACTAATTTATTTTTCAATTTTTTTCATAATGCAATATTTAAACTATCTATGAAATATGTATAAAAATTATATAATTAGAGTTTTAATTTCAGAATAAATTGGCAACGTTGCATCTAATAACTTGGTTGTAGTAGCGTAATTTATACAAATTAAATACATTTTATTATTCTGTATGAAATTCCACGAAATTTAAGTACAAACACGATACATTTATTTTTAAAAACAAACGAGTTATGCGCAATTAAAATTTTAAATATTTGAAAACAAATGATGAACGTAAAACACAATAAATAATTATTGTTAGAATGTTATTACCAAATGACTATTTAATTACACATTCTACTGTATTATATGCTACACGATTGAAGTTATCTTATAAAAATATTCATTTTTTTTTGCTGACATTTTTTTAAAATTAAGCATAACTCGCTAGTTTTTAAAAATAAATATACCGTGTTGGTACTCTAAGATCATGAAATTTAATCTACTTTACGAATATTTTTACATCAACACTGAATCAATTACTCAGTTAGTGCGATGTTGCCAATTTTCACTATTTTTTTTTTTCTATTTTTTTCATAATGCAATATTTAAACTATCTATAAAATATGTATAAAAATTATATAATTAAAGTTTTAATTTCAGAATAAATTGGCAACGTTGCATCTAATAACTCGGTTGTAGTGGCGTAATTTATAAAAATCAATACAATTTTATTATTCTGTATAAAATTCCATGAAATTTGAGTACAAACATGATATATTTATTTTCAAAAACAAACGAGTTATAAGCAAATATAATTGTAAATATTTGAAAACAAATGATCAACGTGAAACACAATAAATACTTAGTATTGCAATGTTATTAACAAATTACTATTTAATTCGACATTCTACTATATTATAGCTACAAAAAATATTCATTTGTTTTGCTGATTTTTTTAAATAAAGCATAACTCATTAATTTTTGAAAATAAATATATCGTGTCGGTACTCTAAGATCATGAAATTTAATCCACTTTCGGTATATTTTAATATCAACACTAAATCATTCACTCATATATATTTTTTTAAATTAAATATAACTCGGTTGTTTTTAGTATGAAATATGTCGTGTTGGTACTCTCAGATCGTGAAATTTAATACACTTTATAAGTGTATAATTTTTAAAACTGTAAAAAGTACCCAGTAAATGCGATGTTGTAATTTTTTTCAATTTAAGATATCTCATTTGTTTTTGAGAATAAATATGTCGTGTTGGTACTCTTAGATCTTGAAATTTAATACACTTTTCAAATATATAATTTTTAATGCTGTAATTATTCCAAAGTTAATGAAACTTCTTCTCAAATTAGGTATAACTGATATATTTTTTGTTGGTACTCTTCTAATATTTTGTTCAATTGTTGTAAATATTAGGTGATATTATTTATTATTTAACTAATCATAATTCTTATTATTGGCGCCCAATGCGGGGCTTGTATTTTTCTGGAAAAAAGTCTTGGTAATTGATAATAATTAATGTAATGATTTAAATATTAATCAATCGTGTGTGATATTATGTAACCATTAGAAGATACATTTTTGGCGCCCGATTCAGGGCACTATTTATTTTAAAATATTTTAAATTTAGTAGTTGATAATGTATTATTTTTTATATTATACGTAATACATTCATTATTTACATATTAATTTTTGGCGCCCAATACAGGGCCATATTAGGTTAACGTTTAAATTTTCGTTTTTCAGATGCATCAAATAAATTTGGAAAACACCAGCGATGGTGATGTAGTAACGCACCAACTCATCCTACTGAAAGGCTCCATCACGACCTCGACCAATGAATGCAAACCGACTGAAGAAATCCTCATCAACGGCCACCCGAACAAAGTGTCCAACGGTAACTTTAAATGCCTCCACGAGCTGGCGTTAGGTGTTAACACCGTCATCATAAAGTACTGCTGCGAATCACGCACCCTTCGCATATCCTACGAACCGCGCAAAAGCGAACTCTGCGTCCAACCCTTGTACGTGATTTTTGAGAACCACAACGGCAACTTTCAGGCGCCGCAGCATGAAAAAAACAACGCCGAAGACGCCGTCGCGAGGATCAACACGTCGTGCCAACTGTTGCAGACGGTGTGCGCGGAAAAACTCGCCGAGCTCAATTTTCCGAAAAAGACGTTCAAACTGTCACCGTGTAAAGTCTACAAGAGTAAACTCGAATGCGATGAGGTGAAGAAGATGGTGGAGAGGGAGTTGTGGTCATGTCTGGGGAGGGAAATTTTAGGCTCCAACATCGGTAGCGAGGATATGAAGTATCTAGCATTTGTTTCCTGCACGGAATATCATGGAGAGTTCTACAGAAACGAAATGTTGAGGCATGAAGATCTTATTAAGATCACCGATGGATACGTGGCGTTGGGTGGTGGGGGTTTGGCCATTTTTGGGACTGCGTGTTTATACACTTGGCCACGAAACTTCGATGAGGTCGTGCCAAGATTCACCGATGAAACCGTGGTGGATAAGTCGAAATTTCTAGATGATAGCGCTTACAGGTATGTAACACATTAAACACCATACACCGTAAAACACAATGGTTTAATTTTAACACAGAGGTACACTGGGTGGTTGCTTCTCAACGACCCTCGGATCAGTATTACACGAACTGTGCCACACATTCGACCTCGCCCACACGGACATCGGGATCATGGGTCGAGGTTTCGATAACATACAGAACATCTTTTTGCCCAGCGCAGCGAACGCACAAAGGGCTTCCAAGGTATCGTCTTCCAGCGACACTCAAGTCAGTATTAAAATCAGGGACGTCGACTCGAAGAGTTTCATCAGGCGGCCGCAGTTTTCCAACGAGGTCATCAACAGGACGAACACCACTGACGACACGTTTTTTACGAGGAGCGGCGCTTCTATACTAGCATATCACAAGTAAGTGGCGCCCAACGTGGGGCTTATTCCCTTCATTACATCTTTTATAGCAATTTGCACCCAATGAGGGGCTTATTATCTTCATTACATCTATTTTATGCTAATTGGCGCCCAATATGGGGCAGATTCCCTTCTTTACACCTATTTTATAGTAATTGGCACCCAACATGAGGCTTATTACCTTCTTTACATCATTTTTATAGTAATTAGCACCCAATGTGAGGCTTATTTTACGTAAAAAATAAAATTATAATTTGCTTTCATTTTCACCTTAGAAACCGTCGAAATTAACAATTAACAATTACCACTTGTTTAGATTAAACTATGCTATTCTTAATATGTCTCATCCCTTAAATACTATTTTTAAGTTAGCTTGCGTCTTAAAAAAACTGAAACACTGTTCTAAGTGTTAAGTAAATATTAAAACGCCATCTGTCAAATATTATTTTTTAGATAAGGTTAGTTTAGTGCGAAAAAAAATGAACATCAATTGGCAAATACTACTTTTAGGCTAATGTGAAAAATATGAATGTTAACTGTCAAATACTAATTTTAAGTGGAAATAGGTTTGTGAAAAAAGAAAACAAAACATATTTAAATGTCAACTGTCAAAGATTATTTTAGGTTAGTACGAAAAATTAAATGTCAGTTGTCACATACTACTCTTATTTTAAGTTTGTGTAAAATAAAAAAAATATTTGAATGTCAATTGCTAATTAATATTGAAATGTCAACTGTCAAATACTATTTTAGGTTAGGCTGGGTTAGTACGAAAAATTGAATGTCAATTGTCAAATGCTACTTTTAGGTTAGGCAAGTGTAAACGAAATCAAAATATTTGAATGCAAATTGCCAATTAATATTTTGTTTTAGTTAGGTTTGAATATCAACTCTCCAACATTATTTTCAGGATTAATATGAAAACAAAATCAAAATATTTGAATATTAATTGTCAAATGCTAATTTTACTGTTAGGTTATGTTAGTGTAAATTAAATAAAAAGTTTGTATATCAACTGTCAAATACTATTTCTAGGATAGATTAGATTATTGTAAAAAAATTGAATGTCGACTGTTTAATACTATTTTTAGGTTATGTTAGGTTAGTGTAAAAACAGATATTCGAAAAATGATTTTTAAATAATATATTGAGGTTAGGTTAGCATAAAAATCAAAATAATGAAATGCCAACTGCCAAATATATACTTTTAAGTTTGGTCAGGTTAGTCTAAAAAAATATTTGAATGTCATCTGTCAATTTTTTTAGGTCTAGTTAGTGAAATAAATTACACAACACTATTTAAATGTCAGTATTTAACTATCATGTCAAATATAATTTGTAGGTTATGACAGGTTAGTGCGAAGAAATGAATGTCAATTATCAAATATTAATTTTAGTTTAGTTGAGGTTTGCGTGAAAAAATGAAAATACTTGAATGTCAACTGTCAAATTTTATTTTTAGGCCATGTCATATGGCAAATTCTATTCTTAGGTTGAGTCGGGTTTAGGTTGGGGCAAATAAGTGCGAAGAAGTTATTGCCAATTGCCAAATACTAATTTTAGGTTAGTTTAGGTTTGCGTGAAGAAAAGACAATATATGAATGTCAACTGTCAAGTCAGGTTAATATGTTGAGAAACAAAATATATAATTGTCAACTGTCAAAACTCTAAAATTATATTTTATTTAGCTTGAGTCAGGTTAGTGTGAAAACAAAGAAACACTTAATATATTTCAATGTCAACTGTCATATACTGTTTTTAGGTTACGTTAGTTTAAAAAAGCAAACATTTAAACTGTCAAAATGCATTTATTAGATAACGTTAGATTAATGTGAAAAATAAAATTCTTGAAATATCAACTGTCAAATACTATATTTGGAAGGTTAAGTAGCGAGAAAAAATTTAGATCAACATCAAAAAAAAAATTGATGTCAAATGTCAAATTAGGTAAGTTTAGGTTAGATTAATGTAAAAAATCAAAATGAAATATAAACTGTCAGACACGAATGTTAGGTTAGGTTGTGTTGGTGTAAAGAAAGACACAAAATATTCAAACTTCAACTGTCAAACACAAGTTTTAAATTCATTTAGGTTAGTATCAAAAAAATATTTTTTTTTAGTGTCAAATATCAAATTAGGTTATTGTGAAAATTTTTCAAAACATTGAGTGTAAACTGTCAAATATTATTTGTAGGTTAGGTTGGTAAAAAAACTGTTAAATTAGGTTATTTTAAGTTAGATTGAAATGAGAAAATATTTTAATGCCAACTGTAAAAGAATGTCAAATTCAAACTATCAAATATTACTTTTTAGTTAGGTTATGTTAGTTTTGACAGAATATAATATTTTATATTTAAAGTAGATAATGTTAATGTGAAAAAGAAATTTGAATTTTTGAAACATCAACTGTCAAACACTATTTTTAGGTTAGGTTAAGTTAATGTGAAAAAAAGAAACAAAATATTAACACCTCAACTGTCCAATACTATTTTAAAATTAATTTACGTTAGGATCAAAAAATAATTATAAAATTTTTGAATGTCAAATGTCAAATATTTTTTTTAGAATTGGTTGGTAAAAAATACAAAATACTATTTTTAGGTTATGTGTGAAAAAATTCGAATGTTGACTGTCAAATTAGTTAGTATAAAAAAGGAAACATTTAATTATCAAATTCTATTTTTAGGTTAGGTTAAGTTAGTCTTACAAATTAAAATATTTAAAAGTCAACTGTCAAATTTTTTAGGTTAGATTAGATTGATATAAAATATTTTTTTTAGGTTAGTTTTAGATAAAAGAAATAAAATATTCACACGTCAACTATCAAACACTATTTTTAAATTAATTTAGGTTAGTATCAAAAAATTTAAAAATTTTTAATGATATAGACTTTTAAAATTCGGTTAATTAAGGTTAACTATCAAATATTATATTTAGGTTAGTAAAAACACAAAATACTAGTTTTAAATTAGGTGTAAATAAATTCAATTGTTAACTGTCAAATTAGGTTAGGTTGAAAAAAAAAATGTTTGAGTGTCAACTGTAAAATACTATTTTTCGGTTAGTTTAGTTAAGTGTGAAAAACAAATGAATGTCAATTGCCAATTTTAGATTAGGTTAGTGTAAAAGTAGAAAATTGTTAACTATCAACGGTCAAATTCTGTTTTTAGGTTAGGTTATTTTAGTCTATTTGTGTTAGTGAGGAAACACAAAATATGTGCATTTTAACTGTCAACATTTATTTTTATGTTATGTTAGGTTATTATGACAAAATAACAAAATATATTACTATCAAAAACAATGTTTAGGTTTCTTTTAGGTTGATGTAAAAAATAATACATTTGAACTGTCACATATTCATTTTTAGGTTAAGTTAGGTTAGTGTAAAAAACACTATTACTCTAGTTCTAGGATACGTTTATTTTATTGTCGTTATATCTAACTTTATTTATTATTTCTGTATAATAGATCTCTCCGTTAATTAAGTTTAAATAAATAAATAAATAAATACTTTTACTTTTAAGTTAAATTAGGTTAGAGTAGTGTGGCAAAAAGTAATCACATATTGAAATGTCAACTGTTAAATACTATTTTTAGGTTAGGTTAGGTTACTAAAACAAGCAAAATATTTGACTGACAACTGATAAATGCTACTGTTTATGCAATAAAAACCAGCTGTATTAGTATTTGGTTAAATTAGGTTAGTGTGAGGATAGCATAGACAAAATATTTAAATGGTGTCTGTCAAATACTATTTTTAGGTTGGATTAGATTATATTAGGTTAAATATTTATGAAGAAGAAATGAACAAAATATTTAACACTATTTTAGCTTAGGTTAGGTTGCTGTGAACAAGGTTAGGTTAAGTTAGTTTGGAAAAGAAAACAAAATATTTAAACGATCGCTGCCAATTACTATATTTTAGGTTAGTACGAATAAATTAATTCAATTGTCAAATACAACTTTTAGGTTAGGTTATTTGACAGTTGGTATTCAAATATTTGCACGTCAACTTAACCTAACCAAAAAAACTATTGGTTGATAGTTATTATCAACCAACATTTTAATATTAATTGTCAATTAATATTAATACATTTTTAGGTTAGGTTAATTATTTAAATTTACCAATATTTTTTGGTTAGGTTAAGTTGGCGTGGAAATATTTGAATATCAATTCTGAAATAATATTTTTAGATTGGGTTAATGTGAAAAGAAAAATTTTAAACGTTAGGTTAGGTTAGTGTAAACAAAAAAATATTGGAGATATATTAAAAATATATTAATGTCAATTGTCAAATACAAATTTTAGGTTAGGTTATATCGGTGTGAAAAAACAAAATATAAGAAAATGTTAGGTTAGTGTAAACAAATAAAATATTTAAATGTCATATTTAAACTATTTTGTTAGGTTAGGTTAATGTAACAAAATATTTGAAAATCAATTATTAGCTTAGGTAAGTGTAAAAGAATAAATGTTTGCATGTTAACTGTCAAATACTATTTTTAAATTAAGTTAGGTTAACAAAAATAAATTCAACTGTCAAATACTATTTTTGTGTTCGTTTAGGTTATTGTCATTAAAAACAAAATATGTAAATGTCAATTATCAAAATGCTAAGAACAACTTAGGTTTGTGTGTACAAAATACACAAAATATTTGATTGCCAATTGTCAAATACTATTTTTAGGTTGATTTACATTTTTGTAAAAAAAATGCCTAGCGTTATTTTAAAGTTATCTTAAATTAATATTTAAAACGAAAAATATATGTCATCTGTTAAATACTATTTTTGGGTTGGATTAGGTTATTTTGCATTACGTTTCGCCCAAGGAATAGTTGTTTAAATTATAAAGAGGAGGGTATGTATGTTTCAGTTATCGAATATTTTAACGTTAACTGTCAAAAGTAGTTTTTAGGTTAGGACATTAGATACAGACATTCAGTATGTAATGTCCTAACCTAAAAACTACTTTTGACAGTTAACGTTAAAATATTCCATAACTGAAACATACATACCCTCCTCTTATATATTCGGTCGAATTTCTTTGATAGAAATTTTAAAAATGAACTTATTGTCCACTTTTATTTTAGGTTTGGTTAGTTAAAGAGGGAAAATATTTAAATGTCAACTCTTGAATTCAATTTTCAGGTTGAGTTAGATTATAAAAATCGCAACATATTTATATGTCAACTGTCAAATACTTCTTTTAGGTTAGGTAAAGTTAGTCCAAAAAGAAAGAAACTATATAAACTATATACATGTTTTAGAGCTTTATTAATTATATAAATGTCAACTGTCAAATTTTACATTTTAGGTTATATTATTTGTTGCAAAGTACAAACTGTCAAATGCAGTTTTTTTTGGTTAAGTTAAATTAGATATTGAATGGGTGGATAATATAATATGCGTATTTTGTGTGGTAATTAAAAAATAGAAGGAAACTAGTAATTGGGAATTTCAAATTAAAATAAAATCAGGTGACGAAAAAGTTGTTTTAAAGGTTAGATTAAATATTGTGATTAAATTTTCTTGTGTTGTGATGATTGAGTTTTTAACCGTACATGGTTTTATAACAGTGTTGATGTAATTTCCTTCATCTCGATTGATATAAACGCGGTGTTTGAAAGTTGTATTGTGTATTTTTTAACTAAATTTATAATAATAACTGAATATATAGTCTGTTCGTTGGATCTTTCGTCGTACGTCACAAACTATCGCTTCGAGAAACGACGCAAAAACATTCAGTCTGATAAAGTAAACCAAATGCGTTAGAAAAAGAACGCACTGTAAAACTTTCGTCGTTTTTTGAAGCGATAGTTTGTGACGTACGACGAAAGATCCAACGAACAGACTATAGTTATTAGAATAGCTCATAAATTATCAAATAAATATACCACCAATTTTCACTTATTATATTATTTGTAGCCGAACATGGTTTTATATCGGTATTAACGTATATTTCTTTTTAAAACGTCGAAAACGATTATTCAAATAATATATATTCAATTGTGTGTAGTTTTAAAAAGTAAAATAAAGGCGTAATCGTATGAAAATAATGGTTAACACCATCTGTATCAGATTAACGACCGTTAAAATAAAATTACAGTGCAATAGGTTTTAAATTCGTAACCGAACATGGTTTTATAAGAGTGATAATGAATTTTTCATTTTGTCAGCACGTGACAGTTTAATAATCGATTAAACACATTTACGGTTTATAATATGTTTGTAATTTATTTATTTATTACACATTTGCACTCTTTTCTAACAAAATATCATAATTATAACATATGAAAATATTCTCAAAATTTTAGCCGAATATGGTTTTATAACCATAGAAAAGGTTGCACTTTTAAGTGGTTTAATTAATGAATATGTATTTGCGAGTTATGTGAAGTTTATTATTTAATTAAATAAACACAGTTATATTTCTTTATAGAGAAGAATGAATGAATGTTTATTAATTATTATTTTTTAATAATATATTTAAAGGATTATATTTTTAATTTCAGGTGGTTTAACGATTATCCACCATCTAGTACTTATAAGAAGAACGTCTTGACGTACGATAAATCCGTGAAATTACTCAAATCCACCGCAGGAATTCGCGTGGTCGAGCTGCGTACCGGCGATGAGGAATTGGTGACGGAAAGCTGGTGGTTTGGTGGTAAAATCCTGAAATACAACTTTCAAATCGACGAGGAATCCCTGGGCAAGTCCCAGGGTGAAAAAGTGGAGATTTTCGTTGAAGACAACGTCGGCAACATCCTGAAGACTTCAGCACTGTGATGATGATGATGGTGGAGGAGAATAATAAATATTAATTGTAGCGTCCAGCTGTTCAGTGAGATTTATAGAGCTATTTTTGCAGATTAGGCCAGCGTAGAGTTTTATAGATCGTTAACGAATAAAAAGTAATGTAGATGATGTTGTTTTTTTTTTTATTAAAACTACAAAAATAATAAATAATAAATAATCTTTTTACAAAACAGCGTAAGAAAGGTACAGTGGAATTAATAAATAGTTAAAGAAGCGAGCGTCCCGCGCTGAGCTAACTTCACTGGTCGACTCGTTGTAGCCGAGCCTGCAGATCTTCTCGGCGTGATCGGCGCCCCCGTTCGGATCACAGTCGTAGTCCAGACACAGGCTGATGTTCCTCTCGTCGAAGAAGTCCTGCATCGGCACGAAGAACTCGCAACGGAACTTATTACCTCCGAGCACGATTTCTCCGAGCTGTTCCAGCTTCCTCGCCACAACTTTATAGTTGAAATACGCCAAATTATTCGATTTCAAATCGAGCACTTGAAGGTGTTCGTGTCGACGTGTGCTACGCGACGCCGTTACATTCTTCAAGCGGTTCTTCTCCAACCATAACACCCGTAGTTTCGGTGTATCGGCGAGGACGTCGAGGGAAAATTTCTCCAAGCGATTCCCCATCAAATCCAAAACTAATAGTGCATCCAAACCGACAAATCCGCGCCTTTCCAACCTTTCAATCACGTTATTCCCTAAATACAAAAACTTGAGTTTCCTCAACCCGTTGAAGCAACTAGTGGGTATTTCCGCGAGCGTGTTATTCCTCAACTGTAGATCGATTAAATTAGGTAACTGCTTAAAATTGTACTCTGATAATACTTCTAAAGTGTTGTTGTTTAGATAAAGGTACTCGAGCCGGTTGAGATTGGTGAAAGCCAACGATCCGATCTCTTTGATTTTGTTGAATTCCATGTATAGGATCTTCAACTCAACTAGGAACTTAAATAAATAAGGGTGCACGAAGGTAATTTCGTTATTGTTTAGGTATAAATACTTCAAGCGGCTCAAACCGTTGAACGTGCGCGGATTCAACACGTTTATTCTGTTGTGGTTCATGTTGAGAACGTCCAGATTGTGCAGGTCGGCGAACAGGTCGTCCTGCAACCTCTCGATCCGGTTGTAGCTCAAGTCGAGCTGATAGAGTCGGGCCAGACCGTAGAAACAGCCGTCGTAGAGGTCGCGCATCGCGTTTCCCTTCAGTATAAGAAGCTTGAGAGCGGGCAGGTTCTTGAAGGTGCCCGGCCTGATCTCCTCGACGTGCGCTTTGGTGAGATTCATGTAGGCGAGGTGCTTGGTCGTGGTGAAGTTGAAGAGCCGCTCGTGCAGCTCGGGGAGATCACAGGAATCACAGCGGTACCATTCGGTGCGGTTCAGTTCTAACCGTTCAGTCTCTAAGTGGGAAGACGTTAAGTTCGTGCAGGTCAGCTGGCGGGAACCGGAAGGACCGCGTTCTATCTTACACGATGACGACGATGACGATTCTTTACAGACCATCAAGTTGATCAAGCCGTAAATGTAGATGATTTTAAACCATATTTCCATTTTTATTCACTACAACAAAAAAAATAATTTCATTAGTAATTTGCATCTACTTAATAATTAATTTAAGTAAGTAACCGTAACACGTGCCTAATTTCCATGTGTGTACATTAAACAGACCTCATAATTAGCGAGGTCGACTGATTATAATTAGCCCATTGTATTCTAATCTGATTCATTCATTAACTGTAAAACCCAAGGCCTTAATGAAGGCAGAGTAACGAGAAGGAGAGACAATGCTGTGCAAATAATCGACTGCGCTGTTCTCTGTGTTATCTTTCAACTGCCATGCGAAAATCTAACACTGAGTAAAAAAAAATGAAATAATAATGCAAAATGATGGTATAATATGAAATTTCTTAAAATTACAAAGGATTTGAACAATACTGATAAAATAATAACCTTTTTTTGTTGATAATTATTTAACTCACCCTCTAATCTCATCATTATAACGCTGGAAATTTACTGAGGAAAGAATTTATTATAGGAAAATTTATAATTGCAAATTCGAACTTTTATACATAATTTTTTCTCATAAAACTTTTGTTTGTGATGTAAATATTGAAGGGTGGGATAGTGGGCACCCACCCACCCTACATATACGTTGAAATTTCATCTAAAACACTGCGTTTAAATACATTAATTTCAATAGTAATATTGGAAGCCAGATTTTAAGAAATTAATATTGTAAGAGTGATAAAGTAAAGAAACATACATAGAATGGGTGGGTGGCCTCTAACCCACCCTCCAATCCCAACACCATAATCCAAAGATTTACCGAAAATTTTCAATTGTAAATTTGATCACCCTTTTTTGTCATACTGAAAGAATTTTTCAAATCCGGCTAATTTTTCATACTATGTATTGTCGAAAAATAATTGGAAATCGAATTTTACTTTTTCGTCTCGTCCACTTCTATTAGTCGAATACAGCACGTGTCTAAAAGAATTTACCAAATCGGAGCGTTATTTTCAAGAGTTATTATCAAAAAATTACAAACTTTTACGTTTTTTTACTGCATCCGCTTATATACAATTAGTACAGCACTTTTCTGCAGCAATTTATCAAATCCGACCATTCTTTTAAAAGCTATTTTTATTATAATATAAAAATTGAAAATTGTTTTTTAACTCAATCTACTTGCAATTCAAATAATACAACAAATTTCTAAAAGAATTTTTCGAATCCTAAAATTCTTTCAAGAGTTATGTGAAAAGAAATTGAAAAACAATTGAAGATCGAATTTTATTTTTCTACTCATCGAATATAGAGTACCGAACGTTCCCGAAAGAATTTTTCAAATCCGACTATAATTTTAAGAGTTATGCTCAAATACATGAAAAACAATTGAAGAACTGTCAAAAACAAGGCAGAAAGACCTTAGGACCTTTTGACATATGACGTTAACACACAAACACCTCATTTATTATAAACTATTTAAATGTTAACGTGTACATATGTGTCAAAAAGATGTATACTACTTCTACTACAATTGAAAATCGAATATTACTTTGTTTACCGCATCTACTTCTTTCTATTCAATGAGTAGAGCACGTTTCCGGAAGAATTTTTCAAATCCGAACATTTTTACAAAAGTTATTGTCAAAAAATAAAAAATAAAAATAGTTGAGAATCAAAATTGTTTTTTTTTTATATCATCCACTTGTATTTTATAAGTATAATACTAGCCATAAAGAATTTTGCACGTCAAACTATTCCTCTAATGTTTAGTTTGTGGTAAATTAATTAGAGGGTGGTATAGTAGCCACCCATCCATTTTGCATATACAATAAAATTGAAGCCAAATAAAACATTTGGTTAATTTTATGAAGATTAATAGAATCACTGGTAATAATTTTTTATGGAAGACAATATAGTAACAGTGATGAAAGTATCTAATATGTAGGGTGGGTGGGTGGCCTCGAACCCACCCTCCAATCCCAACATCATACTCCAAAAATTTACCGAGGAAAAATTATTTTTATAAGCAAAGTTACAATTGTAATTTCAATTTTTATATACAATTTTTTATAATAAAACATTTGTTTATTATATAGATATTTGAGGGTGGGATAGTGGCCACCCCACCCACCCTACATATATATATTAAACGAAAAACAATACTTTTAAATTCAATAATTTCAATAGTAATATTGGCGGCCAAATTTTAGGAACTTAATATACTAACAGCAATGAAAATTAAAAAACAATTGTAGGGTGGGTGGGTGCCCTCTAACCTATCCTCTAATCCCAACATCGTACTCCAAAGATTTACCGAAGAAAGAATTTTTTATAAGCAAATTTTCAATTGTAAATTTGATCTCTTCTACACATTTTTTCTAATAAATCTTTCGCTTGTGGTATAATAATTGGAGGGCGGGATAGTGGACACCCACCCACCCTGAATATATAATGAAATTTAAACAGATACATTGTGTTTAAATTCATTAACAACGACAGTGACACTGATGGCGATATTTTTATAAATTATTACAGTAACCTTGATGAAAGTTAAGAAACATATGTAGGGTGGGTGGGTGGCCCTAATGTACCCTCCAATCCCAACATCATATTCCAAAGATTTACTTAAGAACGATTTTTTAATAAAAATATTTTCAATTGTAATTTTTCTACACCATTTTTCTACTAAAACTTTTGTTTGTTATATAGATATTGGAGGGTGGGATAGTGGCCACCCACCCCACATATTCATTCAAATTTAAACTAATATATTGCGTTTAAATTCATTAACGTCGACAGTAATATTGGAGTCGATATTTTTGAAAATTAATTAATTAGTGATGAAAGTTAAGAAGCACATGTAGGGTGGGTTGCCTCTAACCCACCTCCCAATGCCAACATCACATTCGAGAGATTTATCCAAAGAAGAAATTATTATAAACAAATTTACAATTAAAAATTGACCGAGAATAGATTTTTTGACAAGAAAATTTTAAATTGTAAATTTGACCTTTTCTACACATTTTTTTTTTGATAAAACTTTTGTTTATTATATAGATATTGGATGGTGGAATAGTGGCCACCCACCCGCCCTACATATATATTAAACTTTCACATAAAACAATGCTTTTAAATTCATTAATTTCAATAGTAACATTTACGACCAAATTTTTGGGATTTAATATAATAATTGTGATGAAAGTAAAAAAAAACATATGTAGGGTGGGCGGGTGGCCTCTAACCTACCCTCCACTCCTAATATCATACTCCAAACATTTACCGAGGAAAGATTTTTTATAAGAAAATTTTCAATTGTACATTTCACACATTTTTTCTAATAAAACTTTCGCTTGTGGTACAATAATTGTAGGGTGGGATAGTGGCCACCCACCCACCCTACATATACAATGAAATTTAAACTGATAAATTGCGTTCAAATTCATTAACATCGACAGCAGCACTGGTGACGATATTTTTGAAAATTAATATAGTAACCCTGATGAAAGTTAAGAAACATATGTAAGGTGGGTGGGTGGTCTCTAATCCACCCTTCAATATCAACAACATACTTCAAAGATTTACCTACGAAAGATTATAATAAGCAAATTTTCAATTGTAAATTTGATCCCTTTTTACACATTTTTTTCCAATAAAAATTTTGTTTAGTATATAGATATTGGAGGGTGGGATAGTAGTCACCCACCCACCCTACATATACATTAATCTTATGCATAAAACATTAAGTTTAAATGTAGTAACATCGACAGAAACATTAGAGTCGATATTTTTGGAATTTAGTGTAATAATAACACTGATGAAAATTAAAAAAAAAAAAAAACGTGCATATGTAGGGTGGGAAGGTGGCCTCTAACTCACCCTCCAACCCCAACATCACACTCCAAAGATTTATCAAAAAATTGAAAAACAATTTTCAATCAAATTTTACTTCTTTTTATGGTATTTACTTTCCAAATCCGATCCTCCTTTCAACAATTATTGTTGAAAAACTAAAAACAATTGAAAATCTAATTTTATTCTCTTATTTCATCCACTTTTATTAATTAAGTGTAAAAGGTTACTGAAAGAATTTTTCAAATCCAGATAAATTTTCGGGAGTTATTATCGAAAAATATAAAAAAAACAATTGAAAATCGAACATTATTTTTTCGCTCTGTTCACTTCTATTGAACGAATACAGTACGTTTCTAAAAAATAATCCAAATCGAACCGTTATTTCAAGAGTTATTGTCGAAAAATTTAAAACAACTGGAAAAATTTCCTTTTTTCACTGCATCCGCTTCTATTCGTTTAGTAGAGCACTTTCCTGCAGAAATTTGTCAAATTCGACCATTCTTTTCATAATTTTTGTAACTATAAATTATAAAAAAATCCAATACCATGAATTAACACATTTTTGAAAGAATTTTTTGAATCCGGCCATTCTTTCAGGAATTAAATCAAAACAAATTGAAAAACAATTGAACAATCGATAAGTATAGCACATTTCTGGAAGATTTTTTCAAATCTAACCAAAGTTATTGTCAAACAATTTAAAAAGTTGAGAATCGAATTTGATTGTTTTTTACATCATCCACTTCTATTTGATTGAAGTACAATATGAGCCATAAAGAATTTTACGAGTCAGACTATTTTTTAAATGTTTAGTTTGTGGTAAATTAATTGGAGGATGGTGTAGTAGCCACCCATCCACCTTGCTTAGACACTGAAACTGAAACTAAATAAAACATTGGGTTAATGTCATTAACATTAATGGAATTACTGGTAATGATGTATTTGGAAAGTAATATAGTAACAGTGATGAAGTTAGGAAATTTATGTAGGGTGGGTGGGTGGCCTCTAAGCCCACCCTTCAATCCCAACAACATAATTCAAAGATTTACCGAGGAAAGAATTTTTTATAAGCAAATTTTCAATTGTAAATTTGATTTTTTCAACACATTTCTTCTAATAAAACTTTCGTTTATGATTTAACTATTGGAGAGTGGTATAGTGGCCACCCACCCACCCTACATAAACATCAAATCCCAATATCATAAACCAGAAATTTATCTATGAAAAATGTGTGTTGTTGCAAATTTACAATTGTAAATTCGATTTATTTTACACTATTTTTTCTAATGAAACATTTGTCTGTTATATAGATATTGGAGAGTGGGATAGTGGCCACCCACCCACCCTACATATACAATAAAATTTAAACTAATACATTACGTTTAAATTCATTAACATCGAGTGTAACAGTGGTGACGATATTTCTAAAAATGGATATAGTAGCTCTGATGAAAGTTGAAAAGCATATGAAAGGTGGGTGGGTGTCCTCTAATCCACCCATCAATCCCAATATTATATTCCAAAGATTTACTTAAGAAAGATTTTTTAATAAGCAAATTTTCAATTGTAATTTTGATCTTTTCTACACATTTATTTCTAATAAAATTTTTGTTTATTATATAGATATTGGAGGGTGGGATAGTGGCCACCCACTTACTTCACATATACATTCATATGTTCCTCTAAACCACCTTCCAATTCCAACATAACACTCCAAAGATTTACCGAGAATAGATTTTTTATAAGCAAATTTTTAATTGAAAATTTGATCTGCTCAACACATTTTTTTTCTAATAAAAGTTTCGTTTATGATATAAGTATTGGAGGATGGGATAGTGGCCACCCACCCACCCTATATATGAAATAAAATTTAACCTAAAGCATTGAGTTTAAACTCATTAACATCGACAGAAACATTAGCCGATATTTTTAGAAATTATTGTAGTAACAGTGATATACGTTAAAAAAAACATATGTAGGGTGGGTGGGTATCCTTTAACCCACTCTCCAATCCCAACATACTCCAT
Organism: Ontholestes murinus; assembly: GCA_963969525.1. Classification (NCBI taxonomy): domain Eukaryota; kingdom Metazoa; phylum Arthropoda; class Insecta; order Coleoptera; family Staphylinidae; genus Ontholestes; species Ontholestes murinus. The sequence continues at coordinate 2,945,332 of OZ018393.1, forward strand.
ATATTTACGAACGAAAGATTTTTTTATAAGTAAATTTTCAATTGTAATTTTGATCTTTTCGAAATAAAGTTTTTCTTACGACACCGGTTTATGATATAATTATTAGAGAGTGGGGGATAGGGGTCACCTACCCACCCTACAAATGCAATAAAATTTAATCTAAAACATTGCCTTTCAATTCATTAACATCGACAGAAAAATTAGAATCGATATTTACGGAAATTAATGTAGTGACAGTGATGAAAGTTAGAAAACACATGTCGTTTATGATTTAACTATACTACTGGAGGGTGGGATAGTGGCCACCCACCCACCCTTTATATAACCTATTTATTTAACCTAAAACACTGTGTTTAAATTCATTAACATCGACACTATCATTAGAGTCGATAATTTTGAAAATTATTTTAACAGTGATAAAAGTTAAGAAACATGTGTAGGGTGGGTAGGTGGCCAACCTTCAATCCCAAAATTCTAGATCAGACATTTATCAAAGTAAGAAATTATTGTAAACAAATTTACAATTTAAAATTGGATCTTGTTTACACAATGTTTTATAATTAAATAGCGAAAATAATGTGTTTAAATCTATTAATATTAACTGTAAAACTACTAAGAATGTTTCTATAAATTAATATAGAAACAGTGGTGGTCTTAAATATTCAACAGTTTTACCCATTTACAAAAATGGTAACTCTGCTGAAACTGAAAACTTTAGACCAATTTCTCTGCTGACTGATGAATCAAAAATTATAGAAGGAGTTATTTACAATAAAATTATGAATTTTATTCAAAAATATAAATTGTTAAGTGACCATCAACATGGCTTTAGAAAAGAATATTCAACTGAATCTGGAACCGTATCGTTTTTTGATTATATTTACAGTTGTATAGACAAAGGTAAATACGCAATTGGACTTTTCTCTTTTGATACATTTCGTCCAGAATTTATAATCGAAAAATTGTATAGCATTGGTATTCGAGGTCCTATGTTAAATTGGATAATATCATATTTATCGCACCGGAAACTAATTGTTAAAATTGAAGCAACTAAGTCAATCGACTACAATACAACTATAGGGGTACCACAGGGTTCAGTCTTGGGTTCTTCAATCTTCCTTATTTTCATAAATGATTTACCGAATTTTCTATATCCAGATCACATTGTGATGTTTGTTGATGATACTTCGGTTGTAATTGCATCAGCATGCCTAGAGGAACTTCAGCATAAATTAAACAGAATTCTAGATCAATTTAGTTTGTGGTGTAAATCTAACAGTGTTATCTTGAACTCAAATAAAACGGTGTTTGTAAACTTTTATAATCGCAAAAGTGTTCCAGATGAATTCTACAATATAAATTCTAATATTAAAGAATCCCATGATTCGTTTCTAGGAGTAATAACAGATTCTAAACTTACGTGGGGGAAGCAAGTGAATCAAGTTTGCAACAAACTTAATAGTGGCTATTACGCACTATTAAAATTAAAATATGAACTTTCTGGAGCAGCATTACTTAATGTTTATTTGGCATTATGTTATTCAGCAATGTCATATAACGTTATATTATGGGGAAATTGTACCAATAGCTCTAGAGTTTTAATCAGTCAAAAAAGTATTATACGACTCTTGTTTAATCTTAAGCCGACAGAATATTGTAAGAATACTTTTATAAATAATAATATTTTAACATTTCCTTGTATATACATATATAGAAGCATACTATATACAAAAAAACATTTGTCAAACTTCAACACACATTCCTCAAATCATGATTACCAAACGAGAAATGAATCATCTTTATATATTCCTAAACATAATACCTCAATTTATAAAAAAAATTTCAAAATACTCAGGTATACTTCTTTATAATAATCTTCAAAAAAAAAAATAAAAGACCAACAATCATATCAAAGTTTCAAAGGTATGCTCAAGGAATGGTTGTGTCAAAAGGGTTAGTAGTAACATATATTTATTGACAAATTCTGTACATATTTACATTAAAATGATGATTAATGAATGATGTGCTAATGTATTAATCTGTCAAAAGGCTATCGACCAGAGGTCTTTCTGCCTTCAAAAGGGTTATTACACTGTATGTGAATATTTAAGTGAATAACATTTAGTCAATTGTACTACTGTATCAATTAATTGTATGTTTTAGTTTACGTTTTATATAATGTTTTAATTGTAAAACTGTTGTGTATCTAACTAAATGTACTTTTATTATGTAACCGCATTTTTTTGTATTGACGAATAACATCTGTATTTAAATAGCTACGTAAATAAAGTTATATTATTATTATTATTAACAGTGATGGAAGTTAAGAAACATATGTAGGGTGGGCGGGTGGCCTCTAACCCACCCTCCAATCCCAACATCACGCTTCAAAGATTTACCCAGAATAGATTTTTGTATAAGCAAATTTTCAATTGTAAATTTTATATTTTTTACAATTTTTTTCTAATAAAATTTTCGTTTATGATACAACTATTGGAGGGTGGGTTAGTGGCCACCCACCCACCGTACAAATACATATTAAAGTTCAATCTAACATAATGTTTTTAAATTTATTAATATTGACAGTAGCATTACTAATAATATTTTAGAAAATTAATATAATAATAGTGATGGAAGTTAAGAAACATATGTAGGGTGGGTGGGTGGCCTCTAACCCACCTTCCAATCACAGCATCATACTCCAAAAATTTACAGAGAATAGATTTTTTAATAAGCAAATTTTCCATTGTAATTTTGATTTATTTAATAGAAAGTTTTTCTAATAAAACTTTGGTTTATGATATAACTATTGAAGGGTGGGATAGTGGCCACCCACCCACCCTACATAAACATATTAAAATTAAAGCTTAAATCATGCTTTTAAATTTATTAACATTGACAGTAGCATTATTAATAATATTTCAGGAAATTAATATAGTAATAGTGATGGAAGTTAAGAAACATATGTAGGGTGGGTGGGTGGCCTCTAACCCACCCTCCAATCTCAACATCATACTCCAAAGATTAACCGAGAATAGATTTTTTAATAAGCAAATTTTCAATTGTAATTTTGATTTTTTCAACAGAAAGTTTTTCTAATAAAACTTTGATTTATGATATAACTATTGGAGGGTGAGATAGTGGCCACCCACCCACCCTACATATACATTTAAAAATTCAAGCTAAAATAATGCTTTTAAATTTATTAACATTGACAGTAGCATTACTGATAATATTTCAGAAAATTAATATAGTAATAGTGATGGAATTTAAAAAACATATGTAGGGTGGGTGGGTGGCCTCTAACCCACCCTCCAATCCCAACATCATAATCCAAAGATTTACCTAGAATAGATTTTATTATAAGCAAATTTTCAATTGTAATTATGATCGTTTCAACACAAAGTTTTTCTAATAAAACTTTGGATTATGTTATAAAAATTGGAGGGTGGGATAGTGGCCACCCACCCACCCTACATATACATAAAATTTTAACCTAAAACACTGTGTTTAAATTTTTTAACATCAACAGTAATACATTGTTAATATTTGTGGAAACTAATGCAATAACGGTGATGAATGTAATTAAAAAAAATAATTAGAGTGGGTGGGTGTAATGTAATGGTATATCTAAATTATCATTTATTTTTCATTATCAAAAATCCGACCGCTTTATTTAACAAATTACGGTTTTTAACATATTCTTAGCATTTAATCATATAGTTTTCTGTGTGTTTTTGATTCAACTGTTTTTAAATGTCATTGAAATTTTGTCTCAATTATTTATTATTTATTACTTGAAAAAAACATTTCTTAAAGATTTTTATCAATTCCTAATCAATTCGTTGAATAGAATACGGATTTTGATTCAACTGTTTTTAAATAACATTAAATTTTTGTCTCACCTATTTATTTTAATTACTTAAATTTTTTTTTAAAGTTTTTCATTGAATGGAATACGAATTTTTCAAAAACATCTTTAATCGTTTAAAAATTATCGTCATAAAATAAAAAAGAAAAACAAACGAAGATCGAATTTTATATCTATTTTATTACCCTAATAATAATAATAATATATTTGATGAGCATAACACATTTTTTATTTTGAAAAATTTACCAAAAACTCTCGTTTCGTTTAGAAAATTTTGTCAAAAATTTAAAAACAATTGAAAATCAAATTTCGTTTTATCAATTTCTGTTTGATGAGTAAAAAACTGTTTCTTTAGGAATTTTTCAATTTTAACTTTTCGTTCATGAATTATAATCAAAAAACTAAAAAAACAATTGAAAATCGAATATACATTTATATGAATTTTTAATATATTAGATGAGTGAAATAAGAATCCCGAAGAATTTTTTAAAAATACTTTATCGTTTAAAAGTTATCGACAAATTTTATTTTTTTGTATTATCTTAACATATTCTATGAGTACATTACGTTTTTTCCATTATGTTTTCAAAAATACCGTTTGGTGCAGAAAATATAGTAGAAAATTTAAAAACAATTGAAAATCAATTTTCGTTTTATTATCCCATCATGTTCTGTCTGATGAATGGAAAACGTTCCTTGAAGAATTATTCAAATTTATCGTTTCGTTCGTGAATTATAACAAAAATGGTTAAAAAAACAATAGAAAATAGAATTTCTCCAGATGAAACTATATATACAGGGTGACTGACGAAAAACCTTTGGTGCTGTATCTCGCTTATTTTTTATCCGATTTTAATAAATAAAACATCAAATTAAACCATTTTTAAAAGACTTTAATAGGATCTCATCTAAAGTTTAAACAAACTATGTAATTGTATATGTCGGAGCGAATGCTGAATCACTATTCATTTTCTCGGATTTTATATTGTTTCTTTTTATTCAACTCAAACGTACAAATTAACACTAACTTAAACTTATAAAAACCACTGTTAACTAAACAAACTCGATTAACTAACTAATAACTATTAACTGTTTATAACTTGGCAAACTTAGCAGTCCAAAACCGCGTCTCACAGGGTTCACCGCTCTCTAGCTTCTCCCTGACTGTCTGTCCCCTCATTTCCCTGCTCCGCCGGTTTTGTTCTACTCACACACGGGGAAGTCCCTGTATTCCCGTGTGCGCGTTTACCAATTTCGGGGATCTACCAGTCCCGATGTCGATGCGCCGACATATATATGACTACAGTATTTTTTCCACCTTAAGAACTGCAAAACTTTAAATGATTTTCTTTATCGGCGTTATATTAATAATAAAATGTATTAAAATCCTTTAGTTCGTTGTAGAAAATTAAATAATAAATTTAAAAATACGAAAACATTTCGTGAATCTACAACAATGAGTCTTACTAAGACTACAAAACAAATTAATTTGAAACAACTACTTCTCTAGCTAATACTTCGACAGACATTGAATAATACAAATTAATTTGCGTGTTACAAATAGTACAACTATCAAAGCAACACTAATTTGAATGAAATTATTTCTGTTGAACAAACTAATAAATGATAAAATGTACTTTAGATTGTTTAAATGTAACTATTACATGAAAAATTATGAAAAATGTTTTCGTATTTTTAAATTTATTATTTAATTTTCTACAACGAACTAAAGGATTTTAATACATTTTATTATTCAATTATGCTCCAAGTGGGTATTTTTCCTTAATCCCGAACGTAATGATTTCTGTAGAACTCACTAATCCACCTCAGGTATAAAATCAGACCTTCAGTCGATTATATTTCATTCTTGTGTCAGTTGCCGTACATATCTGAGTAAGTTATTTATATTTCATTATATTTATTATCATATTTCATTATATTTATTTTAGTAAGTGTTTTTATTTGTATTTAAGATCAAATTTATAATAAAGCTGTACTGAAGAGAGCGAAAGTTCGAAACACGTGTCTGCAGATGATTATAAACTTGAATGCTAGATTTTTTTTAATTGCTTTTGCTAATTTAATTTAATGAAATCAGTTTAAAATGCATTTTTCATAATTTTTCATGTAATAGTTACATTTAAACAATCTAAAGTACATTTTATCATTTATTAGTTTGTTCAACAGAAATAATTTCATTCAAATTAGTGTTGCTTTGATAGTTGTACTATTTGTAACACGCAAATTAATTTGTATTATTCAATGTCTGTCGAAGTATTAGCTAGAGAAGTAGTTGTTTCAAATTAATTTGTTTTGTAGTCTTAGTAAGACTCATTGTTGTAGATTCACGAAATGTTTTCGTATTTTTAAATTTATTATTGTTATATTAATAATGTTGAGATCAAAATTAAATCTAATCCCAGAATTTTTTGGAATTACGTTAAAGAATCTAGAAAAACTAGTGGTTTTCCTAAACACATGTTTCTCGACAATTCATTGTCAACTAATTTACAGGAATGTGCTAACTTATTTGCTGATTTCTTCTCTTCAGTTTATGTAACTGACAGCGGATTTGCAATTCCAACTGTAAGTTCCAAAAGGCAGATTGATTTTAATAATTGGTATCCAATTACATTATCAGATGTTTTTGAAGATCTTACGAAACTAAATAACAGCACTAAGTCTGGTCCGGATGGTATTCCTCCTGTATTTTTAAAAAGTTGTGTTTATTCATTGGCCAAACCAATTTATTTATTGTTTCAAAACTCTTTGACTACTGGGCAATTTCCTGCTATGGAGTAGTTTTATTACTCCTCTTTACAAAGCAGAAGATAGAGGAGATGTAAAAAACTATCGGGGAGTATCGTTGCAGTCAACAATTCCTAAATTATTAGATTCATTTGTTACATCTCAACTAATTTTTGCTACTAAAAAGGTCATCATTGATGAGCAACATGGATTTTGTCAGGGCAAATCAACAATTACTAATTTGTTAACTTTCCAAGTTTTTGTACTTGATGCCTTAGAGAAGGGTGCTCAAGTGGATACGATATATACAGACTTCTCTAAGGCATTTGACCATGTTAATCACAGAATCCTTCTTAGTAAACTCCACTCATTAGGCCTGGGCTCTGCAATTGTTAAGTGGTTTGAAAATTATTTATTAGATCGGATTCAATATGTTAAACTCAATAACCGTGTTTCAAAAGCTATTCATGCGAAATCTGGGGTACCACAAGGATCACACTGTGGACCGATACTGTTCCTCATTTTCATTAATGATCTAATAGACTCCATCACTTATTCCCAAGTTTTATTGTTTGCTGATGACCTCAAAATATATAAAACCATTATAAGTAAATCTGATATTGAAAAGCTTCAGTTAGACCTTGTAGCTATTCACCTATGGTGCATGACAAATTGTTTGAATTTTAACCTAGACATGTTACCACATGATTTTTGGTAACAAACATCAAATTTTAAAAAATGATTACCATATTAATGGTTATATTCTTAATTGCGTCACGCAAATAAAAGATTTGGGAATACTACTTGATAGTAAACTTCTTTTTACTGCTCATATAAAGAATATTAGTTCAAAGGCTGCACGTACTCTAGGTTTTGTACAAAGATTTTCTAAAGCCCTGAAATATTTAAATTACTTTATTCAACATTAGTAAGACCTCTCCTAGAATATGCTTCTATAGTATGCACACCTAATTACAACACCACCCAAGTTGCAATTGAAAAAATACAAACTAAATTCCTAAAGCTTTTATGTTATCGTTGTGGCATTAACTACGATAGTAATTCATTACGCTCTTTTAATTTAATGTCCTTAAGTGAGAGACGGTTCGTTGGAGATATGGTATTCCTTTTTAAATTAACCAATTCTTTATTCTTTATTAACGGTAGGCCATTTAGAAGGAGACACAAAGTCAAGTACATAGAATATAAATTACAAATTAAGCACGACAATTAATTTTATAATAAAAATACACATTAAAATCTAAATTCACAAGCACAAATCAGTCAGATATAAAATAAATATAAGTCTATGAGCATAAATAGTACGTATAATACAATAACTGGTTGTACATTTAATTACATAGGTCGACTTTTAAAATGTCGTTGTAATAAAATTTAACAAAAATTAAACACAATAAAAAGAATTTGAAATTACAATTTAAGAAGTTGGGCGCGTAATTGCGAAAAGCTAACATAAAATAAATCAATATTAATCATGTTGCAATTTCTGAGTAAGCGCGGTATACCAAATTGGTTTGCATAATCGGTTCTTTTTCTTGTCTCAGAGAACAGCCGGTTAGTTCTAAGCGGCCTGGATGGAACATGTATATCAATATTGCTCACTAAATCTGCTGAATTTATTAACCCATTTAACAATTTATGAACAAAGATTACATCGCAATTAAAACGTCTTTGATCTAAAGTTTGCAAATTGAACATACCTAGTAGTTTTGGGTACGAATCGCATATCAAAAACTTAAAGGACAAATACTTTATATATTTTCTCTGAACAGTCTCAATAGAGCCTATATCACGGGCTGTATAAGGACACCAAATAATGGAGCAGTATTCCAGGTGGGGACGAACTAATGCAACATATAGTTTAATACGAGTGCTGGCATTTTGAAATTCGCTAGAATTTCTTTTTATAAATCCAAGCATTTGGGATGCCTTGGAGGTAATTTTAGAAATGTGCTCGGAGAAACTCCAAGTACTAGTAAAAGTTACGCCTAGGTCTTTTATTAGATTAACCGATGTTAGGCGTTTATTATTAATAATGTAGTGATTAAGAGCAGGGGTCCTAGTCTTATAAAAAGACATTAACCGACATTTTTCAACATTCAACAGCATATTGTTTGACTTACACCAGTCACTAAACCTATCAAGGTCTTGCTGAAGTAGTTGAGAGGAAATGCTGTTAGAGATTTTAGTGAATATTTTCATATCATCTGCGAAATAGGCATTTTGAATGTTTAAAACATGTAACCACATCGTTAATGAAGATATTAAAAAGGAGTGGACCTAGATGGGATCGCTGCGGAACCCCTGACGTAACGGATATTAAAGAAGACGTATAACCACCAAGACGTACCTGTTGAGTTCTTTGACTAATATAAGATTCCAACCACATAAGCAGAGATCCATGAATGCCAAATTTGCGAACTTTGGATAGCAATAGACCATGATCGACGGTGTCGAATGCTTTATCAAAGTCCGTATAAACAGAATCGACCTGGTAACTGTTCTCTAGCGCGTTTGTGATGTAGTTACCATATGTAATTAGGTTGGTCGCCGTTGATAGACCACGTCTAAACCCATGCTGCTCGCATGACATCAACCCATCAACCCTGGAGGAAATGTAACTGGTAATAAGTTTTTCGAAAATCTTAGGGATATGAGATAAAATTGAAATGGGTCTATAGTTTTCGATCCTATTTTTAGCACCACTTTTGTGAATTGGTGTAATAAGTGCATTTTTCCAAAAAGATGGAAATACCCCTCATTTTAATGAAAGGTTAAATATAATCCAGAGAGGACGACTTAGAGAAAAGGCACATTGTTTAAGAAGTATCGCTGGTACACCATCTGACCCGATAGACTTGCTCAGCTTGATATTAGACAGCTCTTCCAGGACAGTAGATATACCAATATCAGGCGCAGAATGCAGGTTTAGATGTGAATTCTCAACTTCGACCGTGTTTGCAAAAGGGGTAGAGTCTTTGTACACTGATCCAAAAAAATGCTGCAAATAGGTTTACAATGTTACCCTCGTTATTGGTGATCTTGCCATTGCATTCAAAGGAATTTGGAATCTCATCTAGTGCACGTTTTGACTTAACATATTTCCAAAATAAACGAGTATCCGATGCAATTCCATCTTCTATCGACTGCTGATAACGATCATGACAGGATTTTATCATGAGCTTGCACTGGGCACGAGTCCTCATAATCAGACTGGAGATTGGATTTTTTGTATTTGGAATGTGCAGTTTTCTTCAAAAATATCATGCGTCGCAACTCAGCACTAAACCATTTTGGAAAACGGTAGCTAAATGGGTTTTTAGACTCAACTACCGGGACAAACGTATTAATTGCTTCATAGAGGATATTGTAAAATATGTGAACTTGGTCGTTAACATTTTTGCTCTTAAATAGAAGAACCCAGTTTATATTAATTAAAAAATCATTAAGGTTTGCAAAATCTGTCCTTGAGAAATCATATTTTAAATGTGTATACCAATTAGTTTTGTTTGCAGAATCAGCTAAAAAATTTATAATTAATTCTAACGCTGGATGGTGCGAGTCACATGGAACGAGCGGATAATCCACCTTTGAGATTTCATAATTCTCCTTGCAGGTAGTCTGTAGAAAAATTAGATCTAGTAGAACCGAATTAACGTTAGAAACATTGTTTACTTGGAAGGAATTTGTGAAACCGAATGTGTCAGAGATTGTTTTCGCAGCTGGAAGCGTAGAATCTGTATACACACCGTATTCGCCATCTGACCAAGTAATATTTGGCAAATTATAATCGCCCATAACACAAACTTGATGATCCGGGAACAAGTCCACCAAGTTTTCAACTGTTTGACAATGTAGTTGATAAGACGAAAGATGTGTGTTTGGTGGAATGTAGACCCCACCCAGAAGTATCTTGTGGTGATCGATACTTAACGAAATAAATAATTCTTCACGGTAATCCGATATGATACTAACAGCATGTGATTTAAGGTGACGATTAATTGCAATGAGTACACCGCCACCACGCGACTTTCCAGTAATTGTATGATCTCTATCACAACGATATATATTATAATTAAGGAGACCTAATTCCGCATTAAAAATATCATCACATAGCCAGTTACCGCGGACAACTTAGTGCGAAGACCGCGAACATTTTGGTAATACATTTTTATACCACGTGTATTTCCTTGTCTTGGGGAATTGGCGCCAATGGAGCAGAGAGTGGCATCTCTTCTAAAAAATGTTTGCGCGAAATATTTTTATGCGAGTTATTCAACGAGATGGATGGATCCACATTACTGCTTTTATTTGGACTAACATAGTTCCGTTTGGTTTTATGATTGCGGCGACGATTCGTAAATAGACGAACGGTTACGCTTTTTGGCCATTTATCCGCATGTAGAAATTTATTGACATCAGAATCTAATATACCTACTTTAAAAGATCAATAAATAGAGTTAGCAGTAAGTGAAATACAAGTAAAATTGTAATACCGATATGATCCAATGGTCTGATTGATTGCAAATTTCTTTTATCTAAATTAAATTTCAATGCAACTTCTCTACATTTGCAGAGAACCCGATTAACTTTTAGACCTGAATATCACAGAACCAACTTTGGGATGAATAGCCCTATATGTAGGATGATGCGGCTTTTTAATTTATTATGTAAGTTTAATGTCGACTTGTTTAGTGTTTCGCTCAATAGTTTTAAGAAGCAGTGTAACAAAATCTTGTGTAGTAATAGTATTTTAAATCTTAACTAGTTTTTATTATGTTTAATATATGTATATGTATTATTTTTAAATTTATATTGTATAGCTCCCATTTTATCTATTTTATTGCTGTATTGGTAAATCCGTTAATAAATTTGAATTTGAAAATTTGAAATTTGAAATTTGATCTGAACTGTTATTTTTTCTCGCACCCAGTTTTTGACAAAATACGATCAACATTTTTTTTTAAATTGCACTGTATATATATTTTTATTGATTCGCAAGGAGATTTTTTTTCTGAATATAAAATAGTAGACAAATTTATCCATATATCAAACTTAAGTCGAGAAATTGAGGATTAAAAAAATAAATAAAAAGTCAAGTATCCATTGTAAACAATATACAGACCCTATTTTAAATGTCAAAAGTGACAGTGACAGCCATTGATACAATACTGCAATCATTTTTAATTATTTCATAATTGGAACATTGTACCAATGACTGACACTGTCACTTTTGACATTTGGAATAGGCTCTGTATATTGTTTACTATGGGTATTTGATTTTTAATTTTTTTTTTAATCTCAATTTCTCGACTTTGGTTTGATGAATGGATAAAATCGTTTACAAATTTAGATTCAGAAAAAAATCTCCTTGCGGATCAGTACAAAATATATAGGTGCAATTTGAAAAAAAAAAGTTGATCGTCTTTTGTCAAAAATCGGATGCAAGAAAAAATATCAGTACAGTTCATATTAAAGTCTTTTAAAAATCATTTAATTTGATGTTTGTTTTATTCAAATCGGATCAAAAATAAGCGAGATACAGCACCAAAGGTTTTTCGTCAGTCACCCTGTATAATATATGATTAGAATATCAAAATTAATATTGTTGCTGTTATTTACGTACAATAAATTTTACAATTCACAGAAATTTTTTACATTATTAGGCAAATAAAATTATTAGTTAAGAATAAGGAAAAACACTTTTACTTTTTAGTTAATTTTCTGCAAAGTAATTGATAATTATGTAGGAAGCGAATTAGTCTAGTAAATATAAAACAATTAGGGTTTATCAATTCTTCGCATATTAAAGTAAAGGACTTTAATATATTTTATTATTATTAGGCAACTTAAAATACACGCGAGTAAAATGTATACATACGTTAATTGTTTACCGTATTTTTAAAAGCCTGACATTTATAGTTTGTTATTGTATTCCGAGCGTAAACATTGTGTTTGCGTCTTTTTCTTTTAATATTCCCACTCATTCACTATGTGTTAATATTCGCGCGCACGTTAATTTCTCGTATTGTGCTCTTGTCGTTGTTTTTATTATTATAATAATCAAATTGTTTACTCACGTGCGTTGTTTGTGTGTATGTGTGTAGGACGTCCTTGGGAGCGCGCGTGTCCTTCGGGATTCGTCCTTCAGGGCATCGTTCGGACGGGAGACCGTCGTCGGGCCCTTCCGTTGTCTGGATGCATCTCGCGCCCGTTCGCAAACCGGACTGTGCTGCTGCGCCAGAGCGAGCGGCCGAACGAGTGGGGAGTTTCTGGCCCGCTCTGCGGCGCCCCCTCCGCCGCCGCCGCCACCGTCCGGGGGCTCCGGGTTTCCGTGGGAAAACCGCGCGCGCGATTATTTCGGTGTGTCCGGAGCGCGACACCCGATAACGCGATTAACTTTTGTTTCTCAGTTACTCAGTCAGCGTGTGTGATAGACACAAACTCACAATACAACACACACACAAACTCACACAACCAAACAAACAAACTGTAAGGTAAGGAGGTAAGCGCGCGGTAAACGTTAGAAACGCACAATGCCCGTACACTTCAAGGTCAAGCGTGGATTTGTTTCGGCGTCACGACCCGGCCGCGATAGATCGTTACAGTTCGAGCGCGAAGTGGATGGATACTGAAGAGGAAAAAATCATATTAAAAAAAAAAAGAACAGCACCACCACCACCGGGAGAGTATCGGAAAATTTCGCACGGCAGAGGGTAGGGGGGTGGGCGGAGGGGACGAATAATAATAAATGCCAATTTCGATTATCATAAATCAGGTGGTTGCGCGACGGCGTTTCGCCCGGATTTGCGTGCAGACGGGAAAAAATTAATCGATATTTAGGGTTCTTAAAGGCGCCCCCCTTTACCCCCCCATACGTACATACTCGATGGGGGAATAAATTCGCGCGCGATAGGTACACCCCGCTATATAATTATGCATTAAATAACGATCCTAACCACAAACATAAATTAAATAAAAGAGAAACAAACAATAAACAAACAACGTCAATTGTTTTTTTTATTCAAATAAAAAAAACGAAACAAACAAAGCAATTCATAGATAACACAAATGTTTAAATTAATTAAATTATTTGATTATAATTGACGAACGGAAAGTTAAAATTGAAAAATTCTTCAAGAAACGTTTTCTACTGATCAGACTCAACTTAAAAGGATAATGAAACGAAATTTTCATTCAGTTATTTTTTAAATTTTGGACTATATCGTCCACATAGAACGTAATTTTTGAAGAGTTTTAGTAAAAACATGCTGTACTCATCAAATATATTAAGATAATGCAAAAAAATAAAATTCGATTTTCAATTGTTTTAAAATTTTTACCGATAACTTTTGAATGTAACGACTTTTTCGTAAAATTCTTGCAGATTCGTATTCTACTCATCGAATACATTTAAAATTCATACAAATTAAAAATTCGATTTTCAATTGTTTTTTTAAATTTTTAGCGATAACTTTTAAAAGAAACTACTTTCTCAGAAAATTCTTCGGGATTCTTATTCTAATCATCGAATACATTAAGAATTCGTAAAAATAAAAAAATCGATTTTCAATTGTTTTTAGTTTATTGATTATAATTAATGAACGGAAAGTTAAAATTAAAAAATTCTTTAAGAAACGTTTTCTACTAATCACACTCAACTTAAAAGGATAATAAAACGAAATTTTCATTCAGTTATTTTTTAAATTTTGGACTATATCGTCCACATAGAACGTAATTTTTGAAGAGTTTTAGTAAAAACACGCTGTACTCATCGAATATATTAAGATGATGCAAAAAAATAAAATTCGACTTTCAATTGTTTTTTAAATTTTTAGCGATAACTTTTGAACGAAACGACTTTTTTGTAAAATTCTTTAGGATTCGTATTCTACTCATGGAATGCATTTAAAATTCATAAAAATTAAAAATTCGATTTTCAATTGTTTTTTAAATTTTTACCGATAACTTTTGAACGAAACCACTTCTTCAGAAAATTCTTCGGGATTCGTATTCTAATCATCGAATACATTAAGAATACATAAAAATATAAAATTCGATTTTCATTTGTTTTTTAGTTTTTTGACTATAATTCATGAACGGAAAGTTAAAATTGAAAAATTCTTTAAGAAACGTTTTCTACTGATCAGACTCAACTTAAAAGGATAATGAAACGAAATTTTCATACAGTTATTTTTTTAAATTTTGGACTATATCGTCTACATAGAACGTAAATTTTGAAAAGTTTTAGTAAAAACACGCTGTACTCATCGAATATATTAAGATAATGCAAAAAAATAAAATTCGGTTTTCAATTGTTTTTAAATTTTTAGCGATAACTTTTGAACGAAACAACTTTTTTGTAAAATTCTTTAGGTTTCGTATTCTACTCATCGAATACATTTAAATTTCATAAAAATTAAAAATTCGATTTTCAATGGTTTTTTTAAATTTTTAGCGATAACTTTTGAACGAAACGACTTCTTCGTAAAATTCTTCGGGATTCGTATTCTAATCATCGAATACATTAAGAATACATAAAAATAAAAAATTCGATTTTCAATTGTTTTTAGTTTTTTTGCCATAATTCATGAACGGAAAGTTAAAATTAAAAAATTCTTCAAAAAACGTTTTCTTGACATCAGAATCAACTTAATGGGATGATAAAACGAAATTTTATTTCAATTGTTTTTAAATTTTAGACTATATTTTCCACACAGAATGGAATTATTAAGAAATTTTCGAAAAAACATGATGTACTCATCGGATATATGAAAATAATGCAAAAAAATAAAATTCGATTTTCAATTGTTTTTTAAATTATTAGCGATAACTTTTGAACGAAACGACTTTTTCGAAAAATTCTTTTGAATTCATATTCTACTCATCGAAGACATTAAGAATACATAAAAATAAAAAATTCGATTTTCAATTGTTTTTTTAGTTTTTTGGCCATAATTCATGAACGAAAATTAAAACTTGAAAAATTCTTCAAGAAACCTTTTCTTGACATCAGACTTAACTTAATGGGTTAATAAAACGAAATTTTATTTCAATTGTTTTTTAAATGTTTGAATATATCTTCCGCACAGAACGTAATTTTTTTAAATTTTTCGAAAGAACATACTCTACTCACCGAATATATTTAGATAATACAAAAAAATAAAATTCGATTTTCAATTGTTTTTTTTAAATTTTTTACGATAACTTTTAAACGCAACGACTTTTTCGTAAAATTCTTGCGGATTCGTTTTCTACTCATCGAAAACATTAAGAATACATAAAAATATAAATATCGATTTTCAATTGTTTTTTAGTTTTTTGATTATAATTGAAAAATTCTTCAAGAAACGTTTTCTACTCATCACACAGAACATAATAGGATAATAAAACAAAATTTAATTTTCAATTGTTTCTACATTTTTAACTGTGCCCTCCGCACGGAACGTAATTTTTAAAAAATTCTTGAAAAAACATACTGTACTCGTCGGATGTATTAAAATAATACAAAAAAAAATTTGATTTTTAATTGTTTTTTAAATTTTTAGCTATAACTTTTAAACAAAACGACTTTTTCGGAAAATTTTCGGAAAATTCTTTTGGATTCATATTCTACTCATCGAAAACATTAAGAATTCGTAAAAATAAAAAATTCGATTTTCAATTGTTTTTTAGTTTTTTGGCTGTAATTCATGAACGAAAACTTAAAACTGAAAAATTTTTCAATAAACGTTTTCTTGACATCAGACTCAACTTAATGGTATAATAAACCGATTTTTTTTCAATTGTTTTTTAATTTTTGACTATCTTCCACGCAGATCGAAATTTTTGAAAAATTCTTCAAACAGCATACTGTACTCATCGAATATATTAAAATAATGCAAAAAAATAAAATTCGATTTTCAATTGTTTTTTAAATTTTTAACGATAACTTTTGAACGAAACGAATTTTTCGGAAAATTCTTTGAAATTCGTATTTTACTCATCGTATACGTTTAGAATACATAAGAATATAAAATTCGTTGTTCAATTGTTTTTTTGGTTTTTTGATTATTATTCATTAACGGAAAGTTAAAATTGAAAAATTCTTCTAGAAAAATTTTCTAGTCATCAGACTCAACTTAATGGGATAATAAAACGAAATTTTATTTCAATTGTTTCTTAAAATTTTAACTATATCCTCCGTACAAAACGTAATTTTTGAAAAAGTCTTGAAAAAGCATACTCTACTCATCGAATATATTAAGATAATACAAAAAAATTAAATTCGATTTTTAATTGTTTTTTAAATTATTAGCGATAACTTTTGAACGAAACGACTTTTTCAAAAAATTCTTGCTGATTCGTATTCTTCTCATAGAAAACATTAAGAATCACAAAAATAGAAAAATCGATTTTCAATTGTTTTTTAGTTTTTTGGTCATAATTCATGAACGAAAAGTTAAAATTGAAAAATTCTTCAAAAAACGTTTTCTTCACACCAGAATCAACTTAATGGGATGATAAAACGAAATTTGATTTCAATTGTTTTTTAATTTTTGACTATATCTTTTGCACAGAACGTAATTTTTTAAAAATTCTTGAAAAAACATACTATACTCATCGAATATATTAAGATGGTGCAAAAAAATTAAATTCGATTTTCAATTGTTTTTTAAATTATTAGCGATAACTTTTGAACGAAACGACTTTTTCGAAAAATTCTTTTGAATTCATATTCTACTCATCGAATACATTAAGAATACATAAAAATAAAAAATTCGATTTTCAATTGTTTTTTAGTTTTTTGGCCATAATTCATGAACGAAAATTAAAACTTGAATAATTCTTCAAGAAACCTTTTCTTGACATCAGACTTAACTTAATGGGTTAATAAAACGAAATTTTATTTCAATTGTTTTTTAAATGTTTGAATATATCTTCCGCACAGAACGTAATTTTTTTAAATTATTCGAAAAAACATACTCTACTCATCGAATATATTTAGATAATACAAAAAAATAAAATTCGATTTTCAATTGTTTTTTTTAATTTTTTACGATAACTTTTAAACGCAACGACTTTTTCGTAAAATTCTTGCGGATTCGTTTTCTACTCATCGAAAACATTAAGAATACATAAAAATATAAATATCGATTTTCAATTGTTTTTTAGTTTTTTGATTATAATTCCTGAACGGAAAGTTAAAATTGAAAAATTCTTCAAGAAACGTTTTCTACTCATCACACAGAACATAATAGGATAATAAAACAAAATTTAATTTTCAATTGTTTTTACATTTTTAACTGTACCCTCCGCACGGAACGTAATTTTTAAAAAATTCTTGAAAAAACATACTGTACTCGTCGGATGTATTAAAATAATACAAAAAAAAATTCGATTTTTAATTGTTTTTTAAATTTTTAGCTATAACTTTTAAACAAAACGACTTTTTCAGAAAATTCTTTTGGATTCATATTCTACTCATCGAAAACATTAAGAATTCGTAAAAATAAAAAATTCGATTTTCAATTGTTTTTTAGTTTTTTGGCTGTAATTCATGAACGAAAACTTAAAACTGAAAAATTTTTCAATAAACGTTTTCTTGACATTAGGCTCAACTTAATGGTATAATAAACCGATTTTTTTTCAATTGTTTTTTAATTTTTGGCTATATCTTCCGCGCAGATCGTAATTTTTGAAAAATTCTTGAAACAGCATACTGTACTCATCGAATATATTAAAATAATGCAAAAAAATAAAATTCGATTTTCAATTGTTTTTTAAATTTTTAACGATAACTTTTGAACGCAACAACTTTTTCAGAAAATTCTTGCTGATTCGTATACTACTCATCGAAAACATTAGGAATACATAAAAATAAAAAAATCGATTTTCAATTGTTTTTTAGTTTTTTGGCCATAATTCATGAACAGAAAGTTAAAATTGAAAAATTCTTTAAGAAAAATTTTCTACTCATCAGACTCAACTTAATGGAATAATAAAACGAAATTGTATTTCAATTGTTTTTTAATTTTTGGCTATATCTTCCACAGAGAACGTAATTTCTTAAAATTTAAAATGCGATTTTTTCATTTTAGTTTTTTGGCTGTAATTCATGAACGAAAACTTAAAACTGAAAAATACTTTAAGAAACGTTTTCTACTCATCGGACTCAACTTGATGTGATAATAAAACAAAACTTTATTTCAATTGTATTTTAAATTTTTGACTATATCCTCCGCACAGAACCTACTTTTTTTAAATTTTTGGAAAAAAACATTTTGCACTCATCGAATATATTAAGATGATGCAAAAAAATAAAATTCGATTTTCAATTGTTTTTTTTTTTAATTTTTAGCGATAACTTTTAAACGAAACGACTTTTTCGGAAAATTCTTCTGGATTCGTACTCTACTCATCGAATACATTTGAAATTCATAAAAATATAAAATTCGATTTTCAATTGTTTTTTATTAGTTTTTTGGCTATAATTCATGAACGGAAATTTAAAACAGAAAAATTCTTCAAGAAACTTTTTCTACTCACCAAACTCAACTTAATGAGATAATAAAATGAAATTTTATTTCAATTGTTTTTTAAATTTTTACCAAATTCGATTTTCAATTGTTTTTTAGTTTTTTTGCCATAATTCATGAACGGAAAGTTAAAATTAAAAAATTGTTTCTTAAATTTTTGACTATATTTTCCGCACAGAATAAAATTTTTGAAAAATTTAGTTAAAACCATGATGTACTCATCGAATATATTAAGATAATACAAAAAATAAAATTTGATTTTCAATTGTTTTTAGTTTTTTTGGCTATAATTCATGAACGGAAAGTTAAGATTGAAAAATTCTTCAAGAAACGTTTTCTTGACATCAGACTCAACTTAATGAGATAATAAAACGAAATTTTATTTCAATTTTTTTTTTAATTTTAGACTATATTTTCCACGCAGAATAGAATTTTTGAAAAATTCTTGAAAAACCATGCTGTACTCATCGGATATATGAAGATAATACAAAAAAATAAAATTCGATTTTCAATTGTTTTTAAATTTTTAATCACAACTTTTGAACAAAACGACTTTTTCGAAAAATGCTTACAGATTCGTATTCTACACATCGATTACATTAAGAAAACATAAAAATAAAAAATTCGATTTTCAATTGTTTTTTACTTTTTTTGCCATAATTCATAAACGGAAAGTTAAAATTGAAAAATTCTTCAAAAAACGTTTTCTACTTATCAGGCTCAACTTGATGGGATAATAAAGCGAAAGTTTATTTCAATTGTTTTTAAATTGTTTACTATAGTTTCCGCACGGAATGCAATTTTTTAAAAGTTTTTGGCAAAAACATGCTGTACTCATCGAATATGTTAAGTTGATACAAAAAAATAAAATTCGATTTTCAATTGTTTTTTAAATTTTTAGCGATAACTTTTGAACGAAACGACTTTTAGGGAAAATTCTTTGAAATTCGTATTCTACTCATCGAATACATTAAGAATTCGTAAAAATTAAAAATTCGATTTTCAATTGTTTTTTTAATTTTTAGCGATAACTTTTGAACGCAATGACTTTTTCGAAAAATTCTTCGAAATTCGTATTCTACCCATCGAATACATTTTTCACGTCCTACACTAATCGAAAACTGCCTGTCGCCTCTTGTTGTATAACGGCAATTTTAACTTTTTTTTCCAAACGGCCGCCGGCGTTCGTTTCTTATATAACAAACGAAACGCGCGCGTTTTAACATTTAAGCGCCGCGGCCGGCCAGGATGACTGTTGAAAAATAGATTAGAAAGCGACATTTCGCGTGTGATCTGAACTTTTCGTGTGCCGATGCTGATGATGATGATGGGTGGAAGTGGGCAGTAAAAAGTGGACCGAACAACGGAACGGAAGTCTATCACACGCACGCACACACACAACCAGAGAGTAACAAAAACAACGAAATCCGAGATGCGACGAGAGCAATTGTTCTGGAACGCGCGCACCGTCGCCATGGACACGCGATATGTTACCTTCACATCCGCGAAAATTCTTCAACTGAAACAAAACAATTATGCAAATGCGAAAGAGGATATTTTAAAAACATATTATTTATCTTGTTAGGCTAGAAACAAAAATAAATTCGTCCAAAATTGTTTACAAATAAAATAAAGAAAACAATTGTTTGTTTGAATCATAATTATGATTGTTAGCGTTACTATATGATAACTCATACGAGTGATTAAGATAATTTAATATGTAAACACTCAAATATTTCCTAATGTTAAATGTTTTGAATTGGTGTTTATTCATTGTCTTATCTTAATTACTGTAAATCACTAGTTATATTCCCATATCGCGAAAATGTAGGTCCGAATACAAATGCAGTCATGAATATAAGAAAAAAAAAACAAATGAAATGCTAAATAATATTTGACATTTCATCTGTCAATATCGTATAAAAATTTAAATATTAAATCTTAGAAAATGATTCACAAGTTCATTCAAGTTAAATTTTAATGAATGTAGGTAATTATTAATTTTCCATTATAATTTTATTTGCAATTTTTGGGGATAAAAACATAAATAAGTAATTGTGGAGGCTTTCATTTTGAACAATTTCATTCAAATTTCGCGCCTAAAAATATGTTGGTATTATTCTAATTATGTTTAAAAACCTTAAAATTACTTTAAGTATAGAAATTATGAGTTAATTAAGTAGATAATCGTAAGATTTTAGATGTAATAAATAGTAATATTAATAAAACCGAATTGTTATTAAAATATTATTGAATTTATTTGTGAAGTAATTTTTTTTTTATGTTGGCGACAGTGCAAAATGTCGGGCTGCTCCTGTCAGATGCGTCAGATGTGTCCGGTGTACAAAACATAAATGCGCTGCGTTTGGTGGTGCGCCTGAACGGACCCCCGAGTCACGGCGGAACGATGAGCGAAAACGGCGGCCCCATCTGTTACGTGATCGTCGTGGGCTTCCACCACAAGAAGGGCTGTCAGGTGGGTGTCCCAAGGTTCCTCCCCCCATAATAGCGGTGTTATCTCATTATTTATTTATTCGACGCCGTACATTCACACACCGCCAACAAAGAGCAAGCATAATCATTACCTCTAGATGTGAACAACCCCATAAAATCATATTTAATAAAAAAAAGAAAACGTTTTAGGTTATCTGATTCATTGGTATCGACACCCCTAGCAACAACAGTGTGTTGCAATTGTTTCTTTTATAAACGTTAATTATTTAATTATTGATTAAAAACGGTAAACTTAATTTATTACCGTTTAAAATATAAACACTAATCGCAAACGAAGTAATAAAAATGCAGCGTCATTGGACTACTACGTCTGATATATATTTAATGATGAGTGATGGCGTACAATCCAATAAAGTAAGACACATAAATATATTACGAAGACGGTGATCGATAGCCAATCACAACTTTTAGTATTAATAAAAACCAACAGTTTAATAATCTGCGATGATTTGAATTCATTTTTAATTTAATTTTAACAATCCTATAAATAAACAACATATTAATTAAGTTTAGAATAAATTATAACCTTAAAAATAAACACTGATTTATAATGTTTAACTTGTTTTCATTAGTGTAATTGTCAATTAAAAATTGCAAAATAATAAATCAGTATCATAAATGTCAATACATTACAAAAATAATCCACCTATTAAATGGGATCCAACCGGTGTGGTTCAGGTAAAAACACCTCCTCTAATGATATTGCCAATCGTTCAATCGAGTTCGATTGCGCACTGATCAGAATGCAAATCTTGAAATATAGTGGTACAAAAATAATCTTAACAAAAGTGTTTTGTGTGCCTGGATTATGATAACTCTTTAACTACTTCCCGTATATGTTCAAGGTATGTCAGTCACACGAAACGACTTTTAAAAATAATTGTGTAGGAAGAGGTTTACTGCTTTCACGATGGTTTAAATAGTAGGCAACCTTATGTACATAGTGTCAAAAGCTAAATTCAACAATTCATCTAGTTTTCTTTGATTTAAATAAAATAAACGCATTTTGTTATTATTAATTATTATTATTTTTTTCGTTTTACAGGTTGAGTATTCCTATCCACCACTGGTGCCTGATAGTCCGAACGAGTGCCCCCCAGGATGGAAGTACTTGCCGACGCTTGCCCTGCCCGACGGTTCCCACAACTACGACCAGGACACCGTCTATTTCCACCTGCCCAGCCTCACCAAGCCCAGGAAGACGGTCTACGGAATCTCGTGTTTCCGGCAGATCCCAATAGAGGTTAGAGGCATACATTACACGTGTAATAATCACACGTTCTATTTATTAATGATAATAATTATACGATTTCAGTTAAATTTCTTAAAATTATATACAAACATGGCGGCGGTTGTTTTTTTTTTTGTTGCTTACAAATGTTCCTAACCTAAAAATTATTATAATCAAGAACCCTATATAGATGCGGGTAGAAAAGGCCATTGAATGTGTATATATTCGAGGTGCAGAATGCTGGCTGTGACTCTTCGTTGTGTATTGGAGGAATCAGACACAAGTTTAGTCTTTCATTTTATTTTGTCCCAGTCAAGATAATAGAATGAGATAAATATTATTTGTTAAACCGTTCTTAGTACGAAAATGCATGCATGCGACGGCTCGACTATATTAAGTATGATTATAATCGATATATGCCTTTTGTCCTTCAATATAGGCATTAATTTTATCATTATTATATTTATTATTTACAAAAATGGGAAAGTAGAAAGTCCTAGTACAAATTATTTTAATAAAAATGAATTATTATTTTGAGGTTATTTGAAGATTAACATTTTTTTTTTTTACTGTATAAATGGATGGATTTCATTTTACTTGATTGTTTATTCCTTGCAGAAAATAAAGAATGTAACCTCGGACATAACCAGAGGCACCGTGCAGAAATCGGTGTGCGTGCTAAGTTCCTTACCTTTGTACGGCCACATCCAAGTCAAGATGGCACTGATCACACACGCTTACTTCGACGAGGGTGACTTCAGCAAGGTGTCCCTGCTCCAGGATACCTACCACCACCTTAACTCCGTGCTGCTGGCCAATGAATCACCTCAGCAGGCTTTTGTCGGTTAGTATAAGAACAAAACCCAAAATAGTTTAGTAGAAATAGTTTTATAAATCATAACTTGGAAGTGAATCAATTTTGAGGGGACAATATAGTTCAGGAAATAATAGTTGTGTTTAGATTCATAAATCGAAGCTAAATAAATGCCAAATAAATTTTGAGGTTATGGGTTCAGAATAATTTAGGAAAAATTAGGGAATCCATCTTGAAATATAAACGATTTTGGATGTCGAACAGTTTTGAGGTTATATCCAACTATACAACAATAGATCTGTTAGGTCGCAGTTCCCGAGAGGCTAACACACGTCACAAGTACCCCATTTAACCTATAACCTATATGCAACTAATTTTAAATCTATAATGAAAATGCATTAAAGTCCTTTACGTTGTAGGAAATTAACTAATAATTAGAAAAACACGAAAACATTTAGTTAATTTGTAGATTTTTTGAAATGTTTGCGTGTTTTTCTCACTTTAAATTGCTTGATTGAATTACATGAAGAACGAGTTACACTTTAAAAGTGTGAAGAAAAGTTATTAGTGCTTTATTCGTTAAATCAACTAATTTTAAATCAAACTTCTCTGAATGTAGTCTGTATTTAATCGATTCTGACTTTACCAATCTATTAATTTTAACTCACCTGATTAAGATAAGTTGATAGGCTAAAGCGAAATTTGATTCATTATTGTTTCGATCTATTTTGGATCTCATCCCTTGATTGTCTGCGGTTATCCACTCAAAGGGATCAAGTGCTACACTTAGACAATAGATGGCGCCTTTATGGTAATGACTTGAATCGAAATTTAATTAATTAAATATTTGACTGGCTTTGAACACATGAAATCTAATCTTTTCGGAAAATTTATGTTCATCTGATTCAATTATAGTTGTAACAATTTCGCAATCAATATTTTTGGTATATCTTGAAAATTCTTCCTCGGAATCTCTTCTTATATCAGAGACAAACATTTTAGATTCTGAGGTTGAAGTATTTCTTGATTCATCTTCAGCAATTCTTTCACTTAATTGGTTAGCTTTTGTAATAACAGAAACAACGATTTTAGCTTCTAACTTTGGGGTATTCTTTGATGCATCTTCAAATGATTGATGCAATTGTTCTCTAATGTACATAGGGTAAATAAAATAAAATTATTATCTACATTTATTTTGAGGATGAGGTACTCGGGTTCTCAAAGTAGATGTAAATAAAATTGTAATATTAAGTGGATTTCATCTGTTCAAACCATCGTTTTGTATTTTTAATTTAAGATATTTCATTATATTATTGATGGATGACTTATTTTTGTTTTTTATTAATTTAGGCCTATCAACCAGGGATTTCGTACTCCAGTGGCGGCACAAGGCCATACTGCTGTTCAAGCTGCTACTCTTGGAGAAGCGTGTGATATTCTACAAGTCTCCTGTGCATCCCCTATGCTCGACAATACTCACCCTACTCTCGTTGCATCCGGGGATGATCGAGCACGGTCTGGATGAATCGGCCTGTTTAAAGTAAGTATAATAATAATTTTATATAGAAATTTGTTGTTGAGTTACGTGAAGATATGTTTAAAACTTGATTAAAACACTTTCTTCACAATTAATGTTTATTTCACTAGATTTTAACTGTTATAAGCTATTGATAATGGGTGCATAGTACCCGAAATGTACATATAGCAAAATGAAAATTAATTGTGAAACACTTTCTTCACAATTAATTTTAATGTTGTGTTTTAATTAAGTTTTAATAAAATTTGTTTTCTAATTTGGTATGAATAAGTAGTAGTAGTAATAAGTGTTTATCTATCAGCCATATGTTCCTTCCGCTGTGTGTGTATATGAGCTTTTTACTTTAAATAATGATGTTTATTCAATCGTTTGTTTGCTTAAAACTCATAAGTTTATACATTACAATTTTATTTATCATCTAAAGTAAAGTTTGCCACCAAATTCTCATAGATTTTTATTTTGCAGTTTCTATAATATTGGTAGTGTATTTTTAAGTACTTTAAATTACTTCCCTAAATATATATGTTTAAATAAATATATTACATATTAGTTGAAGAGTAACACTTGTTTGTTCCAGTGCCTGACACGTGTTTCGGACGGTCTTCGGAGACCATTATCAAAGTTCAAACAAGTGTCAGACAACTGAAATTAAAAACATTATAGAACAAAATAAGTGTTACTCTTCACCTAATATTAATATCTGTTTCCATCAAGAGTGTAGCACAACAAACATCAATATATTACAATTTACCATTTTGCTTTGCTAAATCATGTTATGCAACTATATTTCTTGAATTAGTTTCTCATGTAGCACGTGGTGAAATATTTTGTAATAGAAATAATACAATTTACGCTTGGTTTGTTTCACTGTTTATTTATTTAATCTGACTAGTTTCGACAATTACGTCATTATCAACGTAATTGTCGAAACTAGTCAGATTAAATAAATAAACAGTGAAACAAACCAAGCGTAAATTGTATTATTTCTATTATGCAACTATGTTTACATATGGAACATAAGTGCGTTTCTTCATCAAACTTATACATCCAGTTTCATCAAGAATGTAGCATAACAAGCATTACCCTCATGTTTATACATTTTACATTTATTGTATTGGAATTTCAGTCGTCTATTTTTAAAAATCTATTTTCTCACGTGTTAATTATGCAACCCTATTCAAATTTATATCAAGAGTATGCAACCTTGATCGTTCTATTTATATAATGATAGCACCTTAGTACATAGTCCTTCCGCCGTATTATTTCTGTATTTATGTGTTTTCAGATATGTTTATTACTTTTAATTAGAGTTATAACCAAGTCCTGACGAAATGCTCAATTGCCTCACTTGTTAAATCATGATATGCAACCGTATAAACAGTTTGTTATCAGTTTATACATTAGTATCTTGTTTATTATCAGAGTTTTCTTGTAATTCCTGATACCTAAATTATGCAACCATATTCGCATTAATATTTATTTATACATCTTTAAACTCCTTTAAAAAAAATATATATATATAACAAATCAATTAAAAAAACATTCTTCAAATTTTGTGCGAAAGAAACACGGGCGGAGTTCACAATCATCAAGTGTTCTTCCACTCAAACATTTCTTTTTTCATGATCCTAAGGGAGCAAATTTTCTCTTGGACGTCCAGATTCAATTTATTAACGTTGAATGTTTAATATTATGAATCAATTTATACAATTTCGTTTACTGCTATTGGATATGCATCCATGTTTAAATTCTACGATTAGTTGATACATTGCGATTTCATCTGTCTATTTAGTTTAATTTTCACAAAATGTTTTCGTATTTTTTTAAATTATTATATTATTTCTCATGTGCCAATTATGCAACCCTATTTGCATTATTACAGTATACAAACTTGATCGTTGTGTATTCAACCATGTATTCAATCTGTCTATTTAATTTATGTAGTTTCTCATGTGTTAATTATGCAACATTATTCGCATCGATACATTATGAAACATTGATCGTTGCGTATGCAACCACACTCGCATTGGTGTTTATCTTTTAATTAATTTAATTCTGGCTTTAATTAAATAATATTAAGTTAAGTAAGAATTTAATTCATCATAAATAATATAAATTGAATTCTTGAATTTTCTTTTTTTTTGCTAAATCATAATATGCAACCGTTTTTACATTCTACTATCAATCAATGCACAAAATTTATTTATATTTTATTTATATAATTTTTATGTGTTTAGTATACTACCTTATTGACTTGAAAGTGTTGATGGTGTATAATTTCACATATCTTTTTATTTTGTGCTGTAATTGCTGATTTTTAAAGCATGCAACCTCATTCTCATTGGTATTATCTTCGGATTTATATGATGTTGATGGGATTCTTTTTTTATATTATTAAAATTAATCGAATACAATTTTATTTTTCACTAATTCATAATATGCAACCGTGTTTACATTCTGTTATTAAATAATGCACTGCAATTTCATTTTATTTATGTTTTATTTATATAATTTGTATTGTATGTTTTCTATACAACGCTATTTGCTTGAATGTGTTGACGGTGTGTAATTTCACATATCTTTTGAATTTATGCTGTAATTCCTGATCTTCAAAGTATGCAACCTTATTATCATTTGGATTTTCGAATTAATATAATGTTAGCGTTTTTTTAAATTTCAAACCTAAAATAGATTTACATATGATCACAATTTTTATGTATTTTTTACTTCTTATTAGCTTAGTTGTTGCGTCCAATTGTCAACATTTTAAGTACAAGTACTTGTTTCATGCTTTCCATTTTGGTTTTTTTTTTCTGTTTAACTATATTTAAATTTACAATGTAAATCTCAAAAATGTAATATCGAAGGAAAATTAATCGAATACAATTTTATGATATGCAACCATATTTACATTACACCAACAATTAATGCACTGCAATTTCAATTGTTTATTTCATTTATTATATATGTTTTGCTTTAATGTCTAAGGTATACAACCATATTTGCTTGAACGTTTGATAGATAGAATTTCTTTGAAAATTATTATCACCGAATATAATAATAAGAATCATAACAAGTGTTCTAATTTAAAATTACCTAATGTTATAATTTCGTTGCATCAAGAGTAAAGTATCTACCATATTGAATGTTTATAACTTTATGTATTATTTCTGTAATTCCCGATTTTTGAAGTATGCAACCACATTCTCATGAATATTTTATTTATCCTTGAATTCTTATAACATTAGCGGTTTCTTCTTATAATAGTAATTATTAATCAAATAAAATTTCCTCTTTATATCAAATTATCAATCAATTAATCATGTTTACATTCTGCAATCAATCAATAGATTTCAGTTTATTATTTTCATTTGTTTTATATAAATTTTTAGCGTTTACTATGCAATACTATTTGCACGAATGTGAACAAATTTATTCAACTTAGGAACAGTACATGATATAATTAACAAAAATGAAAAATAATTATAATTAATTCCATATCATCCGCTAAATGAATACGTATGCAACCTTATCTTATGCTTAAAGATATTGACGAATTATAATTTCATTTGTCCCAGAGTTTTAATAGTATTTTATTAAGTTGCGAAGTATGGTTGATTGAGTTACATGTAGATGAAATTAATTTAACGAATAAAGCACTCATAATTTCTATACACTTTTATTTGAATTACGAAATGTACATTTCGGACACCAAGTGACCGTTAGCTGTGCTAAACAATTGATAATGTACATTTGGTAATTCAAATAAGAGTATGACTAAAGGTTATTAGTGCTTTATTCGTCAAATTGTGAAGTATGCAACTATATTCGCATCTGTGTATATTTACCGTTGGGTTTTCATAATTTAACATTGAAATCAAGAACTCTCTATTAGTACTTCTTTTTATTTATTTATTATTGCCCTACAGCAAAATTCCAAACATATGTTGCCATGCACATATATATATGCTACCATATTTACAACCGAATCGGTTCTTTATTTTTCGTAACTTTTCTTACGTAAAATAAAGAACCATACTCGCATTGATTCTTTTAATTTATACAACATTTGTGTCTTGTTTACTTTAATTAATATAAATTATTATTGTACACTGTCAAATCTGTCAAATTCATCTGTCATTCTGTCAAATTATCGTTTTATCATCTGCCAAATTGCCATTCTATTGTCTGTCAAATTGTTGTACTGTCATCTGTCAATTTGCGTTTTGTCATTATGTCAAAATGCTCTTCTGACATCTATCATTCTATCAATTTATCGAAATGCCATCTGTCAAATTGTCATCTGAATTGTTACTCTGTTATGTCAATGTGTCAAATTTTCACTTAATTATCTGTCAAATTGTTGTTCTTCTATTCTATTTATTTTGTCATCCGTCCTTCTTTCAAATTTTCGTTCTGTCATCTGTCAAATTGTAATTCTATTATCTATCAAATTGTTATACTGTCATCTGTCATTATGTGAATTTTCGTTTCGTCATTCTGTCCAATTGCTCTTGCTCCGAAAGAGCTGTGAAATTTCCCGTGCTTTCAATTCTTAATATGCAACCATATTTACACATTCCTAATTGATACGTTATATATGTGATAAATAACACTTGGGTTTTGAGGATTTACACAATTTAATGAAAGGTAAATTCATTTATCATCTGCCTGAAGAAGCCACTGTGTGGCGAAACAATTGTCGCACACCCAAGTGTTTTATTTAACACCTATATAATGGAATTTCACGAAGTAAAAGCCTCATCAATCCAATTTGATACGTTATAATTTTATTCAACATTTATTTTTCTGTTGTAAAGTATGCAACCATATTTACATTATTACTTTGATGAAATGTTTGCAATTTACTTTTATTAATTAATACACTTCTTGATTGATATAAAATTAAGTCTGAAAATATGCAACCATATTCGCATTTATTGTAGTTACTTGAGTACGTGAAGGTTAAATATCACTTAATTAAAAACACAGTTATATTCCTTTCTTCACTTTTTTCACAGCTAAATGTACACTTCGGGCACTATTAGCTATTGATAATTGGTACATAGTGCCCGAAATGTACATTTAGCTGTGAAAAAATAAAAAGTGAAGAAAGGAATATCTGTTTTTAATTCGCATTTATACTTGTTGTTTGGTGGCGGCTTAAATTTCCTGCCTATGTTATGCAACCATACTTACACACATATCAAATAACACTCCTTAATTTCAACTCTTCTGAATTTGGTTAAAATTCCTGTTTCACAAAGTGTGAGTGTCTTTTCTTTGATCTAAATTTCATATGTATATTATGCTATCATACATATATATTTATTAACGCAGTAACATTTTATGTGTAATTCTAGATTTCGTTGTAGAGAGCAAAAAATATGCAACCGCATTCGCATGTATGTGTGTACTTATCGTTTGATTTATATAATTAAGAGCCGATGAGCTATGAAAATTCTTATTATTCGATTTGACCACGTGGTCCTTCCGCCGAGTTGTTTGTGAATTTGTGTGGGTGTGTAAATGGGCTTGTTACTTTAAAGAATTGCCCTCGTCACTCTAAAGCGCCATTAATTTTACCCCAATGGTGAATGGTACCGGTCACCCATCCAATTGCTGACCCGACCTGACGCTGCATCTTGTTAACGCTAGTTCGGCCACAACTATATGTGCCCACCACCGGCGGGTCTCTATATTTATTTATTGGTATTAATTTATATAATTTCACAAATATTTATTAATTTCGTTGTAATTCCTGTTACACAAAGTATGCAACCTAATTTGCTTGGAAATGCATTGTTTATGAAACCTTAATTGGATATTGCTATTAATTGATAATATAGCGTGTAATTTCATATATTCTTCTGAATTTCATTTGTAAATCCTATTATACAAAGTATGCAACTATATTTGTATCAATTTTACGGTATTCTGTCGATTTTTTGTAATTTCATTTCGTAAAGTATTGATATCAATTAATACAATATAATTTCACGTATCTTGAGAATATATGTGTAAGTTGATCCATTGTATTTTTTTCTGCAAAGTACGCAACCCTATTCCATTGATATTATACTTATCGTTTTACTTATATTTGATGTACGTTATATTACCATATTCAAACAAATACATAGCTATCAATTGTACAGTATAATTTCATGTATAATTAATTTTTACTTTCGTTGTAATTCCTATTACGTTAAGTATGCAACCATATTTACACGTTGCTATTAATTAATACAGTATAATTTTATGTATCTTGTTCATTACCTTATATCTTTCATATGAAGCCGAAATTTTTGTACACATGTGTTTTGTACCTATATAGAATTATTTTTAAGTCTCGAAACAGTTATATTCACATTGGATAAATAAATAAGTATCAAATGCAATAAATATATAAATATGTATGATCAAATTCTATCATATTTATATATTTATTAATGTCATATAATTTCATGTATAATTCTGACATTCATTGTAATTCATGTTGCACATAGTATGCAACCATATATGCATTAATAAATATTTTAATTTTGAGTGTGTTTAATGGAACCATAATTGGATATTAATTGGCAATAAAGTATAATCTCCTGTATCATTAAAAAAATTGTTGTAATTCCTCTTACACAAAGTATGCAACCGTGTCTGCGTTTATACTTATCAGTTAGATTCACTGTGTGTGTTCTGCAACCATATTTACATATGCCACTCAATTGTATTTGTCCTGCGGAATATAATAATAATTACTTGACACTTTTATTTGAAATTGCAAATATACATTTCGGACACAAATTGACCATTAGCAGTGATTCCTTTTGGGTAATATACACATTTCGATTTATTGTATATCTTATGCAACCTTATTTGCGCTGTGCCTAAGTTATATAATAATTTCGTTTCTTTTATTGATTTCGGTCTATTTTTTTTTTTTAAATGCGATGTATGCAACCATTATATATTATAATCTTCGATCTGATTTATATCAACATTTGATATATTGTAATAATCGATACTGCGAAGTTTTCTGAGTTAGTCGGAATTAATTACATATTAACATATTTCTATCAATGAATACGTGTTGATTTTATGTATTTATTTGATTTTTGTTGATGAACTAGTTGCATAAAGTATGCAACCATATTTACACATTGCTGCAAATTCTTTATAACTTTGTTTTTTGTTTCGCTTATAGCATATTTACAAAAAGCATGCATAAATTAATGATAGACTAACAACAAATTTAGACAGTAAGAATCACGGGCGGAGTTCATTGGTTTCCAATGATCTACTCAAACCCATATCCATCCAATGTCCAGTAAAACATGCTGACAGCTTCTGAATTCTTCATTTATAATGTATTTAAGCAAACACGCTGGTTTTGTCCCTTTTTGGGAGGTTTATTTGACATTAGTCATTGTGACAAATATATATAATTAATTTATTTTAGGTGCTTAAAGTTTGCAACCATATTTACATATGGGACTTAGTTAATGCATTATTTTTTCTGTTGTAGATTATCAAGGCCAATGTCGCCGATGCCGAATTTTTCGGACGACGACGGAACGCCGGAGGCCAGCCCCGTGCACAAACCGTCGCCGCCGACCCCGACGCCGGTCCAGGAGGTGGACGAGAGCACAGAGCCTGAAGTCGAGGAGGCGGTTCCGGATAACACGGAAATAGGCGTCGAACTTACGGAATCAGTGACCTTGAACGGTAAGGAGAAAACGAACGGCGAGGAGAAGAGCGGTTCTTTGAAGCGGGAAACGAGCACGGAGGGCATCACCGATCAAATGAGCAACACTCTCACCTATTTGGCGCAGGTCAAGCCGGAAAACTGCGGCCTGCCGCTGTCCGTGTACAAACAGGGCTACCTCTGCCTGCCCTATCTGTCGCTGCCCTACATGGACCTGCTGAGCGACGTTAACGTCAGGGGTTACATAGCGGGCGCCACCAACGTGCTGTTCAAGCAGAAACGGCAGCTCTACGACATCCTGGTGGACATCGACGCCGGGCGGATAGAGTGCCAGGATATGGAGCTGAGGAAACAGTTGCATTTGACCACGGAGGATTTGAGGTTCGCCGATTATATCGTTAAGCACGTCAGCGAGGAGAGGCACGACGTTTTCTTGGACGGTGTGGGATGGGAGGGTGGTGATGAGTGGATCCGGGCCCAGTTTAAAATCTACCTGATGTGTTTGATGAGGACGTCTTTATTACCTGGTGAGTAATTTATTTAATATTATGTATAGGTTAATTAACAATTAGAAAAGCACAAGAACATTTCGTAAATCTGCAACAAGACCTAGGTTGTTTAAATTGATTAAGTAATAAGTTAAAAATTATAAGCATTAGAAAATTACGATGTAGAGGTGAAATAATTATTAATACTATATTTTAAATCTACCGACAGAGGGCAGTCGTGAGCTGGACCATTACAACTCTAACTTCGTGTCGGCGTGGAAGGACACGTACAACTACAAGATGTGGAACAGCGGCGAGTGCACCGGTATCAACGAGGTCAGTCCCGGTCATCCCTTCGCTGGACAGCTGTCCGTTTCGGACATGAAGCTCAGGTTATCGCAGTAAGTAAAAGTTTGGTTCTTAGGGAATGTACACAAATACGGCTTAACCTACATAATTATACGTTCAGGTTTGTATTGTCGTATTGAGTAGTCTTAATTACTAATAGCTCGATGGTGTCGTGTAGTAGGTGTGTCTGCCTGCCTCTGTCTGTCACTGTGTTATTTTTATGAGAAAGTCGAACCCCGATTATCATGCCGTCTTGCCTTTACTGATATTTTGTAGCACGATCCATAACACGGAGAGCGGACGCAAAATCAATCAGGCGATGGTTTCGACAGGGAGAGCCGTCGCCACAACGAGTAAAGCCGTAGGTGAGAATATTTTAGTGATAAATTATAATCAACAATTGCTAATTATGTGTTTTAAACATTAAAATAATGTACAAAATTCAACTCGGGTATTTAGAGATGGTAACAGCGCCCTCTCTGAAACTCTGTAAACATCATTATGTATATAATATGTATATTATAGGTGGAGCGTTTTCGCACGCAAAGGGGGCGTTCTCGAGTTGGTTCAGTAATTTACTGGTCAGCCCGGAGCCGTCGGGGAAGCTTGAGGACGAGGCAGCGCAGCAACAGCTGCAGCAACCCCCCGACCACCAAGAATCCGCCGTTGCCGATAGCAAGCCACCGGAACCGTCGCCGGAGGTGAAGAAGAAGGTTGCCAAAACGACGGACTCGCTGAAAAAGAACGGCAGTGAACCGCCGCCGACGTGTAATAAAGAGAACAAGGTTGGTGACAGTGTGAAGCGGGACAAGGACATGGTGAACGGTTTCATCGTAAAGGAGATCCAGCAGGGCAAAATCGAGGCATACGACGCGACGGCGGCGGCGCACAAAATTAAGATCGTCTGAGCGCCAACGCGCGTCGTACTGAGAACAAATTTGTACATACATAGAACGGAAAAGAAAGAGAGGCTAGTATTTACCTTTATAAATATGTATATTTAGATTTTTCGGTAGAATTAATTCCGGCCTGGACTCGCCACCTCCCTCTCTTTTCGTTATTTTGTGATAGACTGAGGACGCGTGAAATCCGGGGCGGAACCGAGGCCGGATCTAGGTTTCTAGTGCCGTTCCCGACTTGTAAAAACTGCATATAGATTTTTGATACCGATGATGATGATCTTTTGCAAAAGTTGAACAATTTATAAATAACCAAGTGGTTACGTTCTGCAACCAAAAATAAAAATAAGAAAATTCATTCATAGCAATACCGTAGTTAAGAATTGTTTGAAATTAATAACTCCATGCAACATTAATTTAGAATAATTTTAAAAAATATATCACATATGATTATGCAACCAAATATACAACTATAGAAGTATGGTTGATAATTTATATTTATTACTCCAAAATTGAAAAATCTAATTATTCACGATTATATGGTGCGCGATTATACAACCAAATATACATCTGTTATAAATTATTGCGCTAAAATTAAAAATATTTCTGTTTAAATTCTGCAATTATTTTATGAAGTAAATAATTGCAGGGGAGACAGTAATATTGTTTTAACAATGCTAAATTAATGCAATATCAGTTTAGAGTAACAAAAATATTTGCAACCCAATATTCATATACGACAATTAAATATATAATAATTACCAATAATATGAATATACAACCCAATATGCATATTACATTTGTTTTTTAACTTAATTGTTGATGCCGTTGTCTGATAAAACAATTAAGTACTGTTAGTTATTGCATGGAGTTTCAATTAATGAACAATTTTTAATTCTAACCATTAACATTTTTTTACTTATACAATGTTTAAGAGAGTAGGAAATTGTAAAAATGTGTGTTGTGCAAATGTTTAAAACAAAAATTAAGCTGTGTTTGCTTCGATTGGACCAATTATGATGAAATTAATGAATATTTTTATCTATTTGCATTATTATTTAGTCTCAAATAATAACCAACTAACTAATGTGGAACCAATTTTGTAGATTTATTGCTGAACCAAACTTAAACTGCCAACAATCATGAGATTCGTTAATCAATTTAAAATGGTATATCGAAGAAGCTTCTCAGTAAAATCTTTTACAATTAGAGAAAATTATTTTATAATTAATTACAATTTATTAACACTTTAATTTTTACGATTTTCTTTTCCCTTTCATTTCGAATGAACGAGTGTGTTTTGCAGTGTGTTATCACAAAACGGAACTACTTGGCACCACTCAGTAATTTTTAAAAGTCACGGGGACGTATCCTACAATCATGTATAACTGTGTCGTGCTTTAAAAACTCACTATTTTCCCATAATAATGTGATGATAGCTTAGACTATAATAGTACGGATGGATGTGTAAAACAAAAGAAAAAATAAATGCGGCGCGTTTAAAAAGAAACCACAGGGTATTTGTAAAGCGCGGTTTTTTTTTATATACATTATATAAATTTGTGTTGTGTTTCAACGATAAGTTAATATTCTTTGTAATATTGGTACAAAATTATTTCAGATAATAGTGAATTTTGAATTTTAATTTCAATTACTTTATCACATACGTCAAATTTATTTTAAGCAGAGGATAATAATGAAATTAATTTATACCATAATTAACGATTTCCTTAATTCATAGCAAATTTAAGTTTGAGGTTATGTCATATTCTGGATTTAAATCTTAAATATACATTTTACCTCTTATATGTGAAAATTGCAACCTTAATGAATATAAACATCATATAATTACTGTGGTTGGTCAACAGGGCCATTAAGCTCGGAACACATACTAAATTGTATGCTTTATAAAATTTCCTTACGTTTAATATCGTATAATTTTGTACCGGTACGTGTAAATATTATAATTACCTACTCAAACTCTGTACATTTACTAATCGTACTTAAGCAAAAAGGTGTAACAATTGTAATACGTAACACATTTATGTTAATTTTTGTTTTTTATGTTATTACCCTCTACCCGGATCTAATGGAATGATGTCGTATCCGGTGTGCTGGGGTGCATATATTTATATTTGTATATTTTGTAAACTCGTTTATTTGTTATATTTTTTATAGTCTTTTATGTAAAGTAAAACCGATGCTGCTGTGCTGAATGAACGGATGATTAAAAGCAAACGATTATTAATCGGTGTTTCATTAAAACATAACAACCCACCCAAGAAATAATAATTTCTACCTAGGCGATAGTTTTTAATGGGCATATAATAAAGTTCGTGGGAGTATTTTCTTTCCTAATCGTTTGAATCGTTTAATTTTTATCAAATATCAATTGGTTTTCTTTCACAAGCATACTTCTAGTAGAATAATTATATTTCAAAATGTATCACAAAGTGACAGCCTCCAAAATTACTTATTTAATAATTATGTATATAATAAATTTAAAAATATGAATTATTTAATTTTCTACAACGAACTAAAGGATTTTAATACATTTTATTAATAATTATATATTAATCTCTCATGCTATTGATCCATCCCTTTTCCAATTTACTCCATAATAATCTAGAGTACTCTTCACGTATTCCAATAAACAAATTAAAAGATGTAAGCAAATAAACTTTAGCGTACTCCTGACCTATCCTAACAAAAAGTTCATCGACCCTACGGATACACCGCGCTGCTATATGAATTAACAGCGCCCTCATAGCGAAGGTCAAGGTCGCGCCGAGCCCAATACGTTATCACTTGAGGTAGGTCAAGAGTACGCACGGTTAATATGGAATTTGTTAGGGTAGGTCAAGAGTACGCTCGGTAAGTAAATAGTTTGTTGGAGTAAAAGAAATGTGCGCTAGGCTAATATGGACTTTATTAAGGTAGGTCAAGAGTACGCTCGGTAGGTTGATATATAATTTGTTGAGGTACGTCAAGTGTACTCTAGGTTAAAGTGGAATTTGTTAAGGTAGGTCAAGAGTACGCTCGGTAAATGTATTATTCCTTGAAGTAGGACAAAAGTACGTTAGTTTGGTGAAGAAAAGCGCTTGTTATGTTCTACATTTTTATAAAAATATGGAACATAGCAAGTGCTTTTCTTCACCAAACTTATAAATCCCGTTCCATCAAGAATGTAGCATAACAAGCATTATCTTTAAAAGTATGTTTGGTT
Organism: Ontholestes murinus; assembly: GCA_963969525.1. Lineage (NCBI taxonomy): Eukaryota > Metazoa > Arthropoda > Insecta > Coleoptera > Staphylinidae > Ontholestes > Ontholestes murinus. The sequence goes on from OZ018393.1 coordinate 2,983,249, forward strand.
AATATAGGATTTATTAAGGTAATTCAAGAGTACGGCAGGTTAATATGAAATTTGTTATTTGACGAACTCAAAAACAATAGAATAAAGACAATTACATGTTGAAGTCCTTATGTTTTTATCAGTATACAGTATATAGATTAATAATAATAATAATATATTTATTCCCAACAGGTACAAACCTTATATAAGGAATATTAAAAAGAGTATATAAAATAATACAGAGAATGCAATTATGTATAAATAAAACATAAGAGAAATACTATGCGCTAATAATAATAAAACATTGTTTTTTTTTTCAATTCAATTAAATTGAATTCTCTATTCACTTGAGCCACCATATACACTTTTGTGTTCGTTTATTTATTTGTTTTTATTTTTATTTCTTATCTCCTTTATTTTTTCATTGATTCTCTTATTATTTTTGTTGACTTTTTTATTCCTAAGGTTTTTTTGAATTTTTTCTCTCGTTTTTATTCTCTTTATTTTTCATTTTTATCTGTGGCATCATTTAATAGTGTTTTTTTTATTTCGCATCATTTCCATTGCCTATTTTATTGATTTTCTGATTTTTTTCAGTGTTTTTTGGAAGTGTTTATTCTCATGTTTTTTCTTCTTTGCTTTTATGGATTGGCCGTCTTGATTTTTTTAATTTAAAAAATGTTACTTAAAATTGAGAGTTCAGTTTGATGTTATTGTCAATTACCAAAACAGATCAATTGACGTAACAATTGATCTTTTTTGGTAATTGACAATAATCTCAAACTGAACTCTCAATTTTAAGTTATTTGTGAAGAATTACTGTAGAAAATAATTATGTAGTATTTTTTTTATTTTTTCAAGTTGATTTATTACCATTTTTTGTAGTCTTTTTTATTGATTTTCTTGTATCTTTTTAATGATTTTATTGATTGAATCAATCTATGTTGTTATATAGCATATTGCTAAATAAAGATTATTATTATTATTTCTTTCTGTTTTTCAAAAAAAAAGTTATTTTTTGTGTTTTTTTTTTTCTTTCATGTTCAATCGTGACGTTATTTTGGTGTTGATAAACCTCCAATATTATATTTTGTTAATTCTTTTATTTTCTAATTAATTTGTTTTTCTTTTCTTTTGTCTTTTTGATTATTTTTTTTATTGATTGTCTTTTCCCTTTTTTCCATTGATTTTTAAAAATATTTTATATTCGTTCGTTTATTCATTTGTTTTTTTATATTATATTTTTCATTGATTCTCTAAAAATTATTTTTCATTGGTTTTTTTAATCTGTTTATTCTTGTGTTTCTCAAAAATGTTTTTTTTTTCTTATTTTTTAAGAATTTTCTATCAACAATTAATTTTCTTTATTTTTTGTTTTGTTTTCTCTTTGTCGGTGTTTACTTGGTGGTAGATTTTGATTAAAATTAAAAAATAAATAAATACTTTTCACTTTGTTTTATTTATTTTTAATAAATTATTTTTTAAATAAATTTGTTTATTATTATTTTTTTTTCATTGCTTTTCTTGATTTTAAACTGATTCCTATGTTTTTTAAAAAAATTTTATTTTTGAGTCATAATTTTTTTAAATATTATTTTTAGTTTTTAAAGTGTTAATTTTTTTTAAATTTTATTTGAGAGGTCAACCTTTTTGTTCTGTTGTTTATTAACCTCAACATAAGACTTTTACAATTGCGTCTTAATTTTAAATTTCGTTTAAAAAAAATAACACTATTCTTTTGTTTTTAAGTTCGTTTATTCATTTGTTTTTGTTTTATTTCGTACATTTTTCTTTTCATTTATTCACTTGATTATTTTTTTCATTGATATTTGTGAGTCTGTTTATTCTCAGAATTAAAAAAAATATATTTTGTCTTTCATTTTGAATTAAGACGTCAACTTTTTTAATTTTTGCTAATTAATAAACATAATACTTAATTAAGTGAAGAAAAAAATTATAATAAAATTAATAAAAACAAATGAATAAACGGACTTAATTTTATTATAATTTTTTTCTTCTCTTTAAATTTTATTTAAAAAAAATAACTTTAACATGTAATTTTGGGTCCGTTTATTCATTTGTTTTTTTTTTTCTAATTTAATATTGTTCTTTTTTTATTAATTCTCTTGTTAATTATTTTCACTGGTTTTGTGTCTGTTTATTCTTACGTTTTTCAAAATTGTGTTTTATTTATTTTTTTCCGATATTTTTTCTTGTTTGTTATTTCATTTTCAATTGTGATGCCAACTTTTTTTTATTTTGGTATTTATTACTCTCCAACATTTAATTTTGTACATTCTTTTGCTTTTTAAGTTTGTTTATTCATTTGTTTTTGTTTTATTCCGTGTCTTTTTTATTGGTTTCTTTGAGTCTGTTTTGTCTCATGATTGATACAAATATTTTTTATTTTTTTTTTAACGTATTTATCGTCATTTTTCCATTTTCAATTATGGCGTCAACTTTTTTGTTTTGCTAATTAATAACCTTTACAAAAACTGTTACTGTCACTTGTCAATTATTATAAATTTATCATTTGTCACTTTTAATATGCCAATGTGTCATCTGTCATCTTTGTCAATCTGTCACCTGTCACTTGTCAATTATTATCAATTTTAATATGACAATCTGTCATCTGTCACTTGTCAAGTATTATCAATTTGTTACTTTTAATATGTCAATGTGTCATCTGTCACTTGTCAATTATTATCAATTTATCATTTGTCACTTTTAATATGCCAATCTGTCATCTGTCATCTTTGTCAATCTGTCACCTCTGACTTGTCAATTATTATCAATTTTAATATGACAATCTGCCATCTGTCAAACTGCTAGGTCATCTGCCACCACCGATTGTTTGATAGTTTAAATATATGTATAGGGTTTTTTTTGTTTTGTTTTTCTCTTTTTAATTTTAAATTTGGTTATAAAATACATGTAATTTTGTTTATACTTTTGTTTTTTTATTGTTCTTTTATCATTGATTCGTCTTTTCAAAAAAGTTTGTTTCTTATTTTATTTTTTCGCTTGTTTTTTCTTTAATTTTCAATTATTATGTCAACTTTTTTTATTTTGGAATTTATTGACCTAATTTATTCATCGTTATAGCGTAATTTTGGCATATTACAATAAATAATTAATTATCCTAGTGTATTTTTGATCTATTTTAATAATTAATTTATAACTCTAGAGGATTTGTGATCAGTTTCCATAGTTAATTTATTATCGTAGCGTACTTTTGACTTTGTCCAATAACTTTATTATTGACTTAGCGTACTCTTGACCTATCCCAATAAATTATTTAATATCTACTTAGGTAACTACTTTATCAATTATTTCATTGCTTTTGCCTACTCCCAACCTTTCTTAATGTAAATTGTATTGCCCTAGCATACTTAATAAATAAATCTTTTTCTTAGCGCAATCTTGACCGTCCCCAATAAATAATTATTTGTCCTAGCTTAGAAGTTTTAAGGAATAAGATTTAAAAATAAAATTATTGATGCAATAAAATATATGTCCATTCTATGATGATGTTTTACTGTTTGGAGGGTGGGATAGAGGCCACCCACCCACCCTATATATATACCGCACTTCAACCAGTGATACTACTTAAGTTTTTCTTAACCATCATCTCTATTATTGTTGGTGTTGCCGAAAAATTTAAAAGCAGAGTTTTGGCTTAAGTTTCATATGTATATGTAGGGTGGGCGGGTGGCCTCTATCCCACCCTCCAACTTTTAAACACTATACCCGCTTTTACTGAAATTAAACATAATTAGAAAAGCATTGTTACTTTGTTCATTACTTAAACCTTCTCTTCTACGTGTCCTATCTATTCCATAAAATCGTCGATCGTGTTTTAATAATTGGAAAGGTGGGATAGAGGCCACCCACCCACCCTACATACACACTGCACCTCAACCAGTGATACTACTTTAGGTTTGTCTAACCCTAATCGTTATTATTGTTGGTGTTGTTGAATAATTTAAAAGCAGAGTTTTGGTTTATGTTTCATATGTTTATGTAGGGTGGGTGGGTGGCCTCTATCCCACCCTCCAACTTTTTAACACTATTCCCGCTTTTACAGAAATTAAACATAATTAGAAAAACATTATTGCTTTATTTATTACCTAAACCTTGTCTTCTACTTTTCCTTTCCATTTCACAAAACCGTCCATTGTGTTATAATAACTGGAGGGTGGGACATAGGGGACATTATTGTAAAGAGTTACTTTAATTAATAATTTCGTTTATTATTTTGTTATTTTTTTATTTCTTGTCCTTTTTATTGATTTTTTGTTTATTAATAATTTAAAAATACGAAAACATTTCGTGAATCTACTGTTTTCGTACTTTTAAATTATTAATTAATTTTCTACAACGAACTTAAGATTTTTAATATATATTTTATTTTTGTTTATTGATTCTCTTGTTTTTCTTTTCTTTTTCACTGTTTTTATCATTATTTTTTCTTTCATTGTTTTTCAAATCAACTGTTTATGCTTTTCTGGGGAGAACATCAACCGGTTGACCTGTTTTTTGTTATTAATTCTAGATTCTTTATAATTACCAAGACTTATTTATTTAGTCGATCCATTTTAATTGATGAATCGCCCTTTAAATTCTTTTCGCCCCATCGTGCAGTGAATTTCGGAAACGTGACAACGCCGCCGGTCGTAATCTGTGCGCGCGTGTCTCTGTGTCTTGTTAGGTAAATGATCGAGAAGTAAACAAACTATTATACCGACACCGGCTGCCGACCGCCCTCTATTATTGGCCCGTTCAAGCGGTCGCCGTTTATTGGCAGCGGCATTGGCGGCGGCGGCGCGCGTGCGTTTTTTTATGGGAACCGTAAATCAAACGCAATAACGACGATTAAAACCGCCGAAAACAATAAACTTCAATGAATGTTAATTTTTTGTTTTAAACGTTTAGCCTTTGTTTTTCTTATAAACGACAACGGGATGGTGACTTGGGCATTTGTTTTTACATAAATAAAACAGATACGAAATGATGAGGTTAAATTAGCTAAATATTTTTTCAATATTTGTATTTTATTGAAATTTGATGCATGTTGAGCTACACTCTTAATGGAAACAAATATTAATACTAAACAACCGTTAATAAATGACGGATGACAATTGACAAGTGACAAATGACAGTCGAAAATAAAGCATTAATAGCAGTAAACAATATGAAAAATGCAAGTTGATATTGACAATAGCTTACACAAAAGTAATGTCCGATAGACGGATAAGAAATGACTATAAAAGGTAAAATTTGACACAGACAATAAACGACATAACAAATATGATATAATAAATGCTAGAAAATATCAGATATCACAGATCAGAAATGACAAATGATAGCGTTGAAAGGTTATAATTGATAATGACGTTTAAGGTTATAAGTGCCACATTAGGATTTCACAGATATATTATGACAGTCAACTGATGACAATTGACAAGTGACAAATGACAGATGGCGATGGCAGAAAATAAATGAGCAATGGCAGATAACAATACGAAAAATGCCAGTTGATATTGACAATAGCTGACACAAAAATGACTATTGCAGATAAAATTTGACACAGACAATAAATGACATAACAAATATGAGATAATAAATGCTAGAAAATATCAGATATCACAGATCAGAGATGACAAATGACATATTACAATTGACAAATGACAGCGCAGAAAGAATATCAATGAGAGGACAGAAAATAAACAAATGATAGATTACAGTTGACAAACGACAGCTGGAAGGATAATAATACGAGAAAATAAATAAATCACAAGTGATCGATTACAGTTGACCATGATGATAAAAATGACATGACATTGGAGGTTATAGATGCCAAATAACAGATGGCGTTGGTAGAGGATAAATGATTTGCGGCAAATAACAGATAATAACAAATGACAAATGCAACGATACAAAACAAATTCCTTTTAATCGATGGCAGATGACAGATATAAAGTGATACGATGACATATTATAGATTAAATCAGAATTAAACAAACAAATGACAAATGGTAGATTATAATTGACAGACGACAACTAACAGATAATTAATAACAAACAGTTTTCAGTCAATAAATGATAGATGATATATAAGGTTACAGATAACAAATGACAAACTAGAGCAGAATTAAATAACAGATTTTACAGATGAAAGATGACGAACAGTTGTAGCAGTGAACTGGTGACAAATAACAGACAAAAATGAATCAATAAAGATGACAGATGACAGAAAACAAATACCACATGACAGTAGACAGATAACAAATGACTTTTGACAGATGACAGTTGACAGATTAACCAATAATAAATGGGAAATGTAAAGTGGTAGATTACAGATGACAAATAAGCAATTACAGTAGAATTAAACAATAGATGTCACAGATATAAAATGGTAAAAGCAAAGATGACAAATTATAGTAGAATTAAATAACATATTTTATCATAAAAGATGACAAACGAGAAATATATTGATGACAGATGACAGTCAACAGATGACATGACAGATGCCAGAAAATAAATGATATATGACAGTAGACATGTGACAAATGACTGACACGTAAATATTGATAGAAAACAAATGACTTAATAAATATGAGATGATGGATGAAAAATTATTAAATATCAGACATCTTAGATCAGAGATGGCAGATCACTGATTACAATTGACAAACGACAGATGGGAGGATATCAATAACAGAAAATCAATAAATGATATATTATAATTAACAGATGATGATAATAAATAGTGTAGAACTGTTTAGACAATAAATGACAAATGTAAAGTAATAGATGACAGATAAGAAATAACATATGATAGTTCACACATGACTAAAGACTTGTGAATGACTTTTTATGTTAAATTACAGTAGAATTATTAACAGACTAATAAAAAACCACAAACGTCAAATTATGACAGCCAAATGATTGACGGAAGGATTACAATTGAGAAGTTAGCAGATAATTAATAACTTGTGACAGTTGACTTATAAAAATGACATGTGAGGTTATGTATGCCAAATAACGGATGATAATGTTGGAAAGTAAATGATTTATGGCAGATTTTAGATGACAATAAATGACGGAATGATTGATGATGGCCGATATTCCACAGAAAATGACATGTTAGGTTAATTACAGTATAATTAATAATAGATTTTAAAGAAAAAAGGCAAACGCCAAATGATGACAGCGAACTGATTAACAGATTACAATTGAGAAGTTAGCAAATAACCACTGGCATGTGACAGTTGACTTAAAAATTGACATGTGAGGTTATGTATGCCAAATAGCGGATGACAAAGATGGAAAATAGATGATATATCGCAGATCATAGATGACAACAAACGACAGAATGATTGATAATGGCCAATACGCTACAGAGCATATGATAGACAATAACTGAAAAATGTCAAATATAAATTGAATTAATGGCAGATTACAGAAAACTAAACAACAGATGAAAATGACAATTGATAGACAATAAGTGATAGATATGTGAGGTCATAAATGTACACTAGAATTAATAACAGATTATTTAGCGATAAAAATTGACAAACGAAATGTTTGACAGATGTTAGCAAATAACCAATATGACTGATGAAAATGACATGTGAGGTTATGTATGCCAAATAACGGATGACAGTGATAGAAAATAAATGATTTATGACAGATCATAGATGACAACTTAATGACAGAATGATTGATGATAATCTATAGGCCACAGGGCATATGATAGACAACAACCGACAAATGTCAAATATAAATTAAATTGATGACAGATTACAGAAAACTAAAACAACACATGAAAATGACAATTGATAGACAATACGTGATAGATAGATGTGAGGATATAAATGTCAAATGACAAATTATAGTAGAATTAAATAAATCGAATATAAATTATGATTGACAGACGACAGTCCATGGTGAATAAGGATAGACACCAAAAAAAAAAACAGATGAAAATGACAAATGACGGATTTTGATTAAAAATGACAGATGGCAGATTACAATTGACAAATGACAGCCAGGAGGATATCATTAACAGAAAATAAACAAATGATATATTAAAGTTGACAGATGACAACATATCACCTAGTAAGAAATGACAAGTGTAATTCGTTACATGACATAACATATAGTTGACACATGGCAAATGACCAGTGACAGGTGAGTGACGTGTTAGTTTAAAAATGACATGTGAGGTTATAGACAACAATTGACAAATGTCAAATATAAATTGAATGGATAACAGACTACAGAAAACTAAACAACAGATGAAAATGACAATTGATAGACAATGAGTGATAAATAGATGTGAGGTTATAAATGTCAAATGATAAATTGTAGGAGAATTAAATAAATCGAATACAAATTATGATTGACAGGCGACAGTCAATGGTAATAAAAAATAGACACAAAAAAATTAGATAATATTGATGGATTTAGATTAGAAATTACAGATTATAATTGACAAATGACAGCCGGGAAGATATCAATTACAGAAAATAAACAAGTGAAATATTAAAATTGACAATTGAAAACACACTACTTAGTAAGAAATGACAAGTGTATTTCGATAGATGACATAACAAATAACATATAGTTGACACAATGACATGTTAGGTTAAAAATGACAATTAAACAACAGATGAAAATGACAAATGATAGATAGATGTGAGGTTATAAATGTCAAATGAAAAATTATATTAAAATTAAATAAATTGAACATAAATTATGATTGACAAACATAAAGGTAGACACAAAAAAAAACATGAAAATGACGGATTTGGATCAGAAATGGCAGATGACAGATTACAATTGACAAATGAGAACCGGGAGGATATCAGTAACAGAAAATAAACAAATGACATATTAAAATTAACAGTTGAAACCACATTACCCAGTAAGAAATGACAAGTGTAATTCCATAGATGACTAGATGACATAACAAATAACATATAGTTGACACATGGCAAATGACCAATGACAGGTGAGTGACATGTTGGGTTATAAATGACGTGGGAGTTTATAGATGCCAAATAACAGATGACAAGGATGGAAAGTAAATGATTTATGGCAGATCATAGATGACAACTTAAAGGCAGATTAATTGACGACTTCCGATATGCCACAGGACATATGACAGACAACAACTGACAAATGTCAAATGCAAATTAAATGAATGACAGATTACAGAAAACTAAAACAACAGATAATAATGGCAATTCATAGACAATAAGTGATAGATAGATGTGGGGTTATAAATGTCAAATGACAAATTAAAGCAGTATTAAATAAACCGAATACAAATTATGATTGACAGACGACAGTCAATGGTGAATAAAGATAGACACAAAGAAAACGGATGAAAAAGGCAAATGATGGATTTAGATTAGAAATGACAGATTACAACTGATAAATGATAGCCGAGAGGATATCAATAACAGCAAATAAACAAATGAAATATTGACAGATGAAAACACATTACATAGTGCTGATGACAGCTGTTAGACAAGAAATGACAGGTGTAATCTTTGCTATTTGTTATGTCATCTATCGAATTAAACCTGTCATTTGTTTTCTAACAGCTGTCAACTAGGTTATGTGTTTTCTCATTGAATATGGAGGCTTCTACTTCGTTATACATTTTAATCACAAATTAAACACAATAATTACTTTGTTTTGTATAACAGTTATTTATTTATATGGTGACCATTGGTATCAATACATTCACGTATCATTTTCAAACCGAAAGTGTTTCACCTGTCAACTTTAATATGTCATTTGTTTCTTTTCTGTCGTTGACATTCTCTCGGCTGTCATTTGTCATTTGTAATCTGCCATCTGCCATCTTTGATCTAAATCTGTCATTTGACATTTTCATCTGTTTTTTTTTTGTGTCTACCTTTATTGACCATTGACTGTCCTCTGTCAATCATTATTTATTTTCCTTTTTTATTTGACACATGGCAAATGACAGGTGAGTGACATGTTAGGTTAAAAATGAGATTTGGGGTTATAGATGCCAAATAACGGATGACAATTATGGAAAATAAACGATTTGATGACAGATTGATTTATTATCATAGCTCATATGACGGATAACTGACAAATGTCAAATATATATTCATTTTAGATAACAGATTACAGTAAAATTAAACAACATATCTGACAGATGAAAATGATAATTGACAGACAGAAATTGATAGATATGTGAGGTTATAAATGTAAAATTATAGTAGAAATCAATAAATCGAACATAAACTAAATGCCATTCATAGTTTTTGTTCGATTTATTGATTTCTAATATAATTTGACATTTATAACCTCACATATCTATCAATTTTTTGTCTGTCAATTATTCGACAGCGAACGGGAAAATAATGATAGACGGCAGAAAAAAAGCTGTGATAGATGTGACGAGAAATGACAAAATTGACAAATGGCACCCAAGAGGATTTCAATAACAGAAAATTGACAAATGATAAATGACATATTGCAGTTGTCAAATGACGATAGCAGATAACAAATTACATAGGCAGGTGACAACTGTGATTGATGAAAGATATGGGATATGACAGTTGACACAATGACAGGTGATAGTGACTGATAAAAATAATAGATGGCGTGTGTGGTTATAAACGCCACGTGAGAAATGAAATGACAATTATAGTAAAATTAAATAAAGCATAGATGATTTATTTTCTGTCATCGTCATCTGTTATTTGCCATCTGTCATAATTTGTCCTTGAATTATGACACCTGATAACGAATGACAGATGACGATGACAGAAAATTATTTATTTATGGCAGATAACAATGATGACAACAAATAATAAATGCAACGTGATATCGACAAAACAATTACAGATGACAGATAATAAATGACAGATGCCATATATAAAGTGATACGATGACAGGTGACAGTAGAATTAAACAACAGAACTCATAAGTGAAATATGACAAATGGTAGATTACACTTGATAAACGGCATCTAACAGATGACAAATGACAGGCAGTAAATGATAGATAATATGTGAGGTTATGGATGCCAGATGAAAAATTATAGTAGAATTAATAAACAGATTTCACAGATAAAAGATAACAAATATGATTGACAGACGATAGTCAACAGACTACAAATAACAGATGGCGTTGACAGATTGACAGGCAACAAATGATAAATGACAAAATATGAAATATCAGACATTAATATAACAAATCACAGTTGACAAACGAAAACCGGAAGAATATCAACCACCAAAAATGAACAAATGACAAATGACAGATTATAGTTGACAGATTAAAATTAAATAGTCAATTTTACAGATGAAATATGACAAAAGACAGATTACAGTTGAAAGACGATAACTGTCAGATAAAAAATAATTCAATGACGGATTACAATTGACAGATAAATGATAGATGTCTGATGACAGTTTGTAGTTGACACATGATCATAACTGATATCAAATTAACTATGACAGGTGACAGCTATTAAGCAACAAATCATATGATAGTTGACAGATAGTAAAATGACAGGTGACAGTTGACTGATAAACATGACAAATGGCATGTGAAGATATAGATACCACACGAGAAACGATAAACTAGGTAACAAGTGACAGATGGCGATAACAGAAAACAAATTATGTACGGCAGATAAGAGATGACAACAAATGGCAGATGCAAGGTGGTGATTGGTGTTAGCTAGCACAAAACAAAAGCACTGTGGCAGATGACAGATAACAAGTGACAGATGCCAAATAAAAAGTTTGATGATGACAGATTCTAGTAGAATTAAACAAAAGATATCACAGACGCAAAATGACAAATGACAGATTACAATTGGCAGGCGATAACTAACGGACGATTAATAACAAACAGGTAAATAGCTGATATGCCATAGAGCAAATGACAGAAAACAACTGACAAATATCAAATATTAAGTGAATAATATGTTACAAATGAAAATGACAATTGACATACAATAAATAGATATGTGAGGTTATAAATGTCAAATTACAAATGACGAATTATAATAGAAATAAATAAGTGACAAATGTCAAATATAAAGCGAATAGATGCCGGATCAAATAAAATATCTGACTGATGAAAATGGCAATTGACAGACAATAAATGGTAGTTATGTGAGGTTATAAATGTCAAATGTGAAATGACAAATTAAATAAGTGACAAATGTCAAATACAAAACCAGTAGATGCTACATTAAACAAAATATTTGACAAAAGAAAATGACAATACATGGTAGATATGTCAGGTTATAAATGTCAAATGAGAAATGACGGATTATGGTAGAATTAAATAAGTGACAAATGTCAAATATAAAACGGATAGATGCCAGATTAAAGAAAATATCTGACAGATGAAAATGACAATTGACAGGCAATAAATGGTAAATTTGTTAGGTTATAAATGCCAAATGAGAAATAACGAATTATAGGAGAATTAAATCGAATACAAATTATAATTGACATACGATGATAGACAACAAAAAAAAAACATATGAAGATGATAAGTGACAGATGCCAAATAACCTATGACAGTTGATAGGTAACAAATGATTACGGCAGGTAAAAATTGTCAGATAATAAATAAGCGAATAAATATTTATTTAGGTGATAGTTGACAGAAAATTAAATATTATACCTCGTAAATCAGAAATGAAAAATGACAGAAAACCGTTGACAATTGACAACCAAAAGATATCAATGACAGAAAATTAACAAATGACAAAATACAATTGACAGTTGACAGATGACAACTAACGGACGATTAATAATAAGCAGGTGGTGAAAGTTAACGGACAATAAATGATAGAGGTTGTGAGGTTATAGATGTCAGATAACAAATAACAAATTATAGTTTCATAGATAAAAGACTATACTCAACAGATAATTAATAACAGATAACAAATAAATTGGAAAATCAAGTACCAATATGTTTAGAATTAATTCAGTAAAACTTTCAGTTATATACTTAGAATTAAAGATGCGAAAGAAGTCACTCATCCACTTTACACATATGTTTTTGTATCAGTGTTGCTCTTTTGTTTGCCTAAATACTTCAACAGTTATTTACTAATGGCAGATAACAGTTAATAGATAGAAACATATGACAAATAACTGATTTAACCTATAAAATGTGACAAATGACATTTTTAAAACTATTATTAATAATTTATAAAAGATACGTGAACAAATAATTTTAATACATTTTATTATTAAATAATGTTTAAGCTATTTTTTGTTTTTTTAATGTCATGATTCGTTGCGTCGTTTCCGCGTTTAGTTTAGGCGAATTGAGTTCGGGGGGCGGCGGGCGAAAGAAGTGATCGGCGGCGGAAGGGGGCGGTTGGTCGGTTATCGATGGTCGCGGGGGACGGGGGGTGGGGACACGAGATACCGCGCGCGGGGAATTCAACTGGTGAGAAGTGGCAACGCCGGCCCAGTCCTGTCACCGTCTTAACGTACAGGGATGGCTTACATCTCGTGCTACTCTATGCAAAAACACACGAAACTAGATCAATCAGTGTCTACGTCTGTGATTCCATCCGGCGCGTAGATTGGACCGTAAAGACGACGGAATCGAGGAATACGACGACGGTGGGCACCATCGCGCACCTGAATAAACGAAAACGGACGGCGACCGACGGCAACGGGAAAAAAACACCACCACCACCAACAACACGGCGGCGGCGGACTCTACCTTCTCCCCCAGAAAAGTGCATCACCTTGTTGACCAACACAAATACGCTGTGATGTGACCGTGAAAGAAAACAATCCAAACGTCGTCGCCTGTCGGTCCGCGCGGTCGCCATCTTAATCGCGCCGTGTGCGAGACAATTTTTCCTTCTCTCGAGGGACGACATTATGCACCGCGGCTAATTCCACTTGTGTGTTCAGTGCCCCGATTTTTTTTCTACGATTGCTACGCCTTCCGTACGTACACCGCAGTCATCCGCTTTTCCGTGGAGCCATCGATCCGTTCCGGCCCCGTCTGGAATTTCGGCCTAGTCCCGGAAAAACAGGTGAGTCTCCATATTTATTCGCCCCCCCGGAATCCACACGACAATAGGGAACAGAAAAAAAATTATCGATCGAAATCGAGTGGGCGGACACTACCTATCTCTGTGTGTGTGTGTGTAATGGCGAGCAACCATACGTTTTTTTTTTCGTCGACTTCATTAAAACGATCTAATTTACTAAATTAATCGTGCGTTTTCCTCTCGCCGCCGGGGGGAAAAACGGAAAACGGCGATCCACCACGTGACGCCATTTTCACGGGTCGGATCGATGGTGGCCGCACATACACACACACATCCATAATTCTCCCCGCTTTTATCAAAGCAGCCACTTTCCAGAGACACGGTGCATTCTCGTTGCATAATTCGGAAATCGCCGGGTGCCCCCACGATTAAAATACCGGCGCGGTTTTTGAATCGCAATCGCACACAGACACATTCATCAGTCCTCAACTCATTCATTCATCAAATTACTTGATTGAATCATAAAATCATAAGGTGGAAGATGTAATTAACTTACCCCGCTAATCGTGCGCGTAGCAAATACACAATTTATTAAGGAATGCAGCCAGAAAGTTCTTCAAACCAGACACCAAACCAACGAAAACGTTTTGTTTAAATAATTGAAACTTGACAGTGTGATAAACAATGAATTACAAAAAAAAAAAACAAGGTGACTTAATTTTTATGCATAAGTATTAAAATCGTTATTAATCATAACGATTGTAATTAAAATTATGCTTATTAAAAAAATATCACGCTTAGAATTTATTACAATGTGTTGATTCTGTAAGGTAATCATCAAGTTAATAAAATTCCATTTGCAATATTAAGTTAGGTTAGTTTTTTAAATTTCTTAATTAATCATATTAACGAGTGTTAATGATTGAAATCAGTAAGTGTTTTATTAATTATTATTCCACCAGCCAATTATTTACATAACATTTAAGTGATAAAACGGTTTTTATTAAAAGTAAATAACATAACCTCACAAACTTTTACGAAGTGCTCGTGTTCGAAAATAAAATGTGTAGTAATCATTTACACGATGAGCTATTGATAATGATAGATGGATAGATAGATAATTTATTCATTTTATTAACAAAAATTTTTATATGTCTAAAATAATAGACGATTAGAATAATAGATAGAAAATGTGAAAATTAAATTTACACAAAAATACTACTCGCAATAAATTAAGGGTCAAACGATATAATCCATGTACGAGATTAAAGCACAAATATATTTTATCAAAGCATGCATGTGGAAAATAAGTAAGTGAATTTTACAATCATGAATACATAGTACTTGAAATGTACAAAATTAATTGTGAAGAAAGTGTCACTGTTTTCATCATATTAAGTGTATTATTTAAGTAAATAAAGTGGTCGAACAAAGTCATCGTGTCTCCTTCTTCATTATATTCAAGATGTACCACAAAGTAAACGCCTCCACAATTAAACATTTAATTTGCAAAGGTTTTCTTTTTCATATTAACGTTCAAAAGTAGACAGTCGTAATTAATATCCAAATTCAATTACAGGTTTGTTTTAAACGTGAAAAAAATATGGAGAGTAAAGTTAAAATTCTCATAAATTTACCATCAAACAGTTAGTTCATTAGTGCTCGATTTCTTGCTATTGAAATAATCAATTTGTTCTATAAACTATCATCTAATTAACACAACCGATCACTGAATACATAACCTCACATATAAAAAATCCTTTTTAAAACATTATGGCAAACTTGAAGATTAAATTATTTAATTGAATCATACGGTTAGGGGATGTAATTAAACTTACCTTATTGATTATGTTCGTGTGTAGAAAATCCAGAATTTATTGAGGAAAATTATCAAAAAGTTCTTCAAAGCAGGCAAACAAAAATGTTTTCTTTAAACAGCTAAAAACTTCATTATTTCTATAGCAATGATGAATACTCATCTGCCTGGTGAAGCCACAGTGTGGCGAAACACGTTGCAGTGTTCAACAATAAGTGTGTAGACTTCAAAAGTGGTTTGTTGTAGATTTTACGAAATATTTTCGTGTTTTTTCTAATTATTAGTTAATTTTCTACAACGTAAAGGACTTATATATTTTATTATCAAAATAAGTGTGTAGTTTTATTTCAATGTTATGGAGTTTCATTATGTGATTGCATTGTGTATAAATATTCATGATTAAGCGGCGATAAACGATTTATTTGATTCGTTATAAAAATATTCATTCGATTGCCATATACAAAACATAACCTAACAAATATAAACAAAAGACTACTTTTAATAAACCAATGAGTTAATTTCGAAGATCAAAATCCTGGCTTGAATCATAAAGTAGAAGATATAATTAACTTACCTAACTAATTGTGTGCCTAAAATATTAGAATTTATTGAGGAAAATAGCCGACAAATACTTTACATCGAAGGAACCAATAAAATGGCACTGTTTAAACAATTGAAACTTGACAGAATGATTAATTAAAGTTTGTAGGTTAAGTTAAACCATACCCATACATTTTCACCTCCGTCACTGTTACCGTTTTATTTTTCTAGATATTACATTAGTGTATTGAAGTTATCAAAAAATTTTAAAGCGATAAAGTTTTTAAGACATTGTAGAGCGGGTTGGTGACCACTATCACACCCTCCTATTTAAATGATTTAAGTGAGGAATTCTTGTAAACATATATTACAGAAAATGCAGTAACTATGTTTCTAATAAATGATTAAATTTCTTATTATAATAAGTAATATATAATAAAATATATACAAATTATGTATGAAGTCACATTATGCAGTCCTCTAGTTGGGCCCATTATAACACCTCCAGTGATGGAAGAATTGGTTCTTTACTTACGGACAATATCCTTTTTACAAAAATATTAAACGTACAAATTTCAATTATTCAAAGGAAATTTTAAAAATATTTTAATACTTTGTTTTCCTGGCAAAACTGATTGCTTTATTGTCTAAAAATTCAATTGTTCAAAATACATTTTTTTTTCTTTCAATTCTAATTGTTTAAGGTTAATTTTATGTTTTCAATTGTTTTTTGTAGCTGATTTCAATTGCTTTTTTATGTATTTTTAAAATAAATGATAATTCTTTATTTGCTTGAAAAATTGCAATTTATCTAAAAACAATCAATTGTTTTAAGTTTTCAACTGATTTTTTTATATGGTAAATTTTAAATAAAAACTTGTTGTTTTTAAATTTTTCATCCCTTTTTATTGAAAAATTTCAATTCAACAAAAGCAATTTTTGAAAACCTGTTTTTTTTTTAATTTTAAACTGTTTTTTTATGTTTACAAATTTCATTTGTTTAAATCAAATTTTAATTATTTTTTTAAATGTTCAATTTCATTAATTTTTTTCAGAAAAAATACCTACAATAATAATATAATAAATATATATTTGTGTTAATAATAAATAATTATATATTTATGTTTTTAATACTGTTCTTTTCTTGAAATATCTATGGTTTTTTGTCAGACATTTAAATTATTTAAAGTAAACTTTTAACGTTTTTTTTATGACAAATTTCAATTTATTTTGTATCAAAGTTTTCAATTGCCCCAAACAAATTTTAAACTGTTTTTTGTTTTTAAAAAACTGTTTTTTCACTTTGAGAACGATCGTAAAAGTAAAAAGAATTGATTTTTTGAAAAATGGAAATTAGCTGGAAAAAAAAACTGCTAAAATTTATTTCGAACAATTGAAATATTCAACAAAAACAATTAGAAAAATATAAAATCTTAAAACAATTGAATTTATAGATTAAAAATAATTTAAATGATCGTAAAAGATCGAAACACGTGTCAGGTAACTGAAAATAAAATTTTGGAACATAACAAGTGCTTTAATTTACCCAATTTGTCAAAAATTCAATTGTTTAAAACAAATTTCAACGCTTTTTGTTTTCAACTTTTATTTTATGGTAAATTTCAATTATTATAAATATATAATAATATAAATCTTTCGTGTTTGATTTTCGATTGTTTTTCTATCCAAAAAATCTATCTTTTTCTCTTATCAAAATTTCGATCTTTTCTTTCGTACAAATTTTAAAATGGTTTTCTAAATTTCATCTGTTTTTTTTTTCTTGGCAAATTTCAATTGTTTTCTGTCAAAAATTTCAGTTCAATTTCAACCCTAAAAATTTCAATTGTTCAAAATAAATTTAAACATTTTTTCTTGTTTCAATTGTTGAAAGGTAGTTTTAATAATTTTTTTGTTTTCAATAAATGTTTATTTTGTTTTTATCAAAAAAATAAATTGTTTATTCAGCAAAATTCAATTGTTTCCGTCAAAAAATTCAACTGTTCAAAACAAGTTTTTAAAAAAAATTTTAGTTCAAGTTTTAAACCGTTTTTACCTGTAATTTGATTTTTTTTAATTTCTTTAAACCCAATTTTGTTCTTTCTTGGAAAATTTAATCAATTTTTCAAACTTTGTTCTTTGCTATTTTCAATTGTTTCTTTTTACTGTTCAAAATTTAAATTGTTTCAAGAAATTTTAAGCCGTTTTCAAAATTTCTTTTTTACATAGTAACTTACACAATTTTTTAAATGTAAATTATATGTAATTATAAAGTTTTCACTTGTTTTTTCTCTCTCTGAAAAATTTCAATTGTTTTTTTATGGAAAAAATCCATTGATTTTTTAACAAAAAGCAAATTTTAATTATCATTTTTGTCAAAAATTTATTTTGTTTAAATAACAAAATTTTATTTTTGATTTTTTTAATTTCCAATTGTTTTCTTTGTTAAATTTTTGTTTTTTAAAAATTTAAACCATTTAAAGCAAATATTTAACCGGTTTTTTATTCTTGGAAATTTTAATTGTTTACTTTGTCGAATTTCCATTTATTTTTCAAAAATTTCAATTGTTTAAATCAAATTTTTTAAATGTTTTTTTTTTCCCGTTTTCAACTGTTTTTATTTTTTTTTATTTTAAAAGTTGTCATAAATTTCAGTTGTTAAAAGCTTATTTCGACCATTTTCAATTTTTTTCTTTGATGTTGAAAATTTCAATTGTTTTCAATTGTCAAAACTTTCAGTTATTCGAAATAAGTTTTAATCATTATTTGTTTCAATTTCAATTGTTTAACGCTAATTTCAACTTTTTTTGTTTAAGTTTTCAATTGTTTTTTTAAGAGATAATTTCATTTGGTTTTTTTATTAAATTTTTAAAATTTTTCTGTTATTGAAAATAAATTTTAACCATTTTTAAGTTTTCAGTTTATTTTGTGGTAAATTTCAATTGTTTTATAATAATGTCAAGACTTCAATTATTTAAAAAAAATTGTAAACCTTTCATCTGTTCTTTTTTCTTAGAACTTAGCAATTGTTTTTTACCTGAAAAATAATTGATTTTAAACCGTAAATTTTAATTGTTTTGAATGGTTTTCTAAATTTTCAACTATTGAAAATTTGAGTAATTCGAAGGAATTTTGTTTTTTCTAAATTGCGTCCAAGAACACTTTTAATTTTTTTTTTTGGTCAAAAATTTAAATTGTTTAAATTAATTTGAGCTTTCAACTGTTTTTTTTTTTGCAAATTTCAATTGCCCTTTCTTAAGCCGATTTCAATTGTTTTGTAAACGTCGAAAATTTTAACTATTTAAAACAATATTGAATCCTTTCATTTGTTTTTTTCTTGAAAAATTTCAATTGTTTTATTTAAAGCAATTAATTCTTTTAAGTTTTCAACTGTTTTTTAATACCAAATTTTAGTAGTACTAGTAGTAGTGTTAGGCAATCGACCACGTGGTCCTTCCGCCATGTGTTATTTGTGTATACCAAATTTTATTTAATTGTAATTGTCAAAAATTTCAAACAAGTTTTCAATTTTTCTTTATAGTTAATTTCAATTGTTTTTTAAATGTTAAAATTTGAATTATATAAAACAAATTATAAATATTTCATTTGTTTTTTTTTTCTTGGGTTGTTTTTTGCTGTATGAAAATCACTTGTCATTATTTTAACTGTTTTAAGAAATCTGAGGGGGAGTTAATTCCACAGAGTTAAGCTCTCTCCATGCTTAATTTCAGATCTTCGATTGATTGTTTTATTTTAAAGTATTATTTCGAGAAATAATTAAATCGAAACACATCCATTACTATAGTCAGTCACCATGGAAACAATGATAAAATATATTTCATTAATTGCTCACTTAACCCGTGGTGAAACAAACCAAGGGTCTTTAATTTCTAAACAATAATGAAATAACTTGTAATCACTTCCTCCACAAAAATTATGGAGAATGTGATTACAAATTATTATTATTGTATCATCTTCATGTAACTCATCAATTAACATTACGTAAACAATAATTCAATGTTTTAATTTTGTTGAATAAGTGTGTGTCAGAAAAACATAACCTCTAAGAGTACCAACATCAATATTTGAAAAATATTATTATAGAAACAAACAAATATTTTTACTGTAGTTTCTTTATAATAATAATAATTATTATTGTCCAACGGAAAGAACAAGTAAATTACAACCATTATAAATAATAAACGAACATAAAATAGGTAAACAAAAGAATAATATATGCTTGAAAAGATAAGTAAATACTAATGCTAATCATATTAACTTACAAACACAAACGTAAAATCAAACTATTATTTATTTATGAGAAACCCTTGTTTAAATTGAAGAATGGGATAGTAGCCACCCACCCACCCTATATACTACTTGTAATCCAAACCACCATCACCGTTTAAGTTTCCTAAAAACTACAGCAGCGTTAATGTCTAAACATTTTTTAAAAACAATTCTTTTGTTCGACTTTTAATAAAAATTAACCTCTGATGATAATCATTTCGTCTACAATTGTATGGTGTATATAATCCAGTTTAAAATTTGAATACCGGTAGGATTGTGTTAAAAAATCTTAATGTCACACTAATTAAAACTACTTTCAGTTTGATAATGATTAACACTCGATTGAAATTATTGTTGCTATATAATTAATTAAATAAAGTTGTAAGATGAAGTAATCGTGTCTCCTTCCACAATATATTTCAAGTTGCCTCCACAATTAAGCAAATAATTAATTGTGTAACTGTTTTGATTAAAATTATTTTAAATGCACTAAGTAAAGTAGTTTTTAAACATAACCTTAATGTTAAAGAGTTAGCAATAGGTTGGTTATATAAATCATAATTGATGTTTAACATGTGTGAGATATTTTGATGTGATCGTCAGCATAAATGTGTGCTCAATGCTTTTCGTTAAGCCGAAGAATACATTTACAATTTTGTATTAACCGAATGTAACATATTGGATGAAGTTCAACTCTTTGTTTCATTCCGTAGTGTTATTATTTACCACATTAATTCAATTGCAATCGTCATCCAGAAAACAAGTGTTTTACTTTTCTAGGTTAGAAAAGTCAAAACAAATAGTTGTCCACATTTCATCCACTTGCTTTATGTACGTTTTGGTGACAAGGTTACATTTATTGGTTAGCAAAACGATCTAATGAAAATTAATGTAGTTTAATTGAAGGAAAATGTTCTTACCTAATTATTCTATCGCCTAAATGCAACTTTTGACAGTTCAATTGTAAACAGTAGATTGATGGTGTTTGTTTAAAATTCACGGCCTACTTGATTTTTATTGTGATTACAATTTAAATCATCGATTTTAACTTATTTATTCTACCCATAGAGTTATTATGTAATAATTCATGATATAATTAATATTAATAATAATTATGAATAATTATATAAAATATTAGTTTATTCAAAACATTATCATCGGACGACACTAGTTAGATGCACACAGCTGTTTACAGTTATCTTCGTTCAAACTTTTGCTTTAAATTAATTTAAATATATGAATTCTAATTAGTGTTTTAATTAATTACATTTCTCTTTATGTAATTGCAGTCTCTGTATAGTAAAAACAAAGTAAATGTTTCCAACCTCAATCAGTCACTTTAAAAACAATTGCAAGACTGTGATATTGATGATGGTGGTGGTGAAACTCGTGGGCGGATCTAGAACTAAACCGGTGATAATAATAATCCGCGTCCGGGCGTTCGTCGAAATGTGCACGTAAAAGAGAGAGGGACGGACGGCAAATCCATAGAAAATGTAGAATCCTACCGTTTCTGTTGTGTACACACACACACACACGTATATATTAGTGTGTGTGTGTGTGTGTGTGTCTCTCTGTATCGGAACGAATTTTTTTTTTGCCGTTATCGTCTTCCGCCACTTAACAACAGATGGCAGATTCGTCCCGGCGGGCGCGCACACTTGATTTTTTCGCGCATATTTTAAATGGGGCGGATTTCGCTCGACGCTTACTCCACTTTTCCGTAACAAACCAGATTAACCGATCGTGAAAGCGGTGTAAGGTCAAAAGGGCAACAATCTTCTCTCTAATAACAATAATAATAATAACAACACAACCGTTATTTTTCCACGATCTTAAAATACGAACCGTCGAACCAGAATAAATCTACGTTTTTCTCTTGTATTTTTTTTCTATCTTTACATGTTTTACATAACTGAGCATCTTGTGCACCTACGGTATGTATGTATACACGTAGGTATGTATACATAAACAGAGAGTGCTGCTCCACTATCGACCTGCAGCAGCGGGTGCGGGAGGGTGGCGTGTTTTGGGGGTGGTCGGCGGTGCGGGGTTTTTGGGACGGCTGTTGTAGGAGGTGGTGTGGCGGGGCAGCGGCGGGCCGACCTTAAAATTCAATACATTTCTCCGTATCTCTCTGGGCGTATTACAACACGCAAAAGACGCTCATGTCTGCACAGTGGAGGAGGAGGAGGCCACCTTTCCCGAAAGACCCGAGCTACTACTGTTACACCACCACCCCCGGACCAACAAGTCACAACGCCATCTGTTTCAAAATTTCGTCCTGAAATCAGAATAGTTTAGCATTACGTTACAATTAATTTGATTTAAAAAAAAACTCAATTGTTTTTTACTTCTTTTCATTATAATTTATGAACGAAATGATAAAATTGTAAAATTCTTCAAGAAACGTCTTCTACTCATCAGACAGAACATGCAGGCATAATAAAACGAAATTCGATTTTCAATTGTTTTTTAAATTATGGACTATATTTTCCGCACGAAACGGAATTTTTGAAAAATTCCAGAAAAATCACGTCGTACTCATCGAATATATTAAGATAATACAATAAAATAAAATTTGACTTTCAATTGTTTTTATATGTTTAGCGATAACTTTTAAACAAAACGACTTTTTCGTAAAATTCTTTGCGATTCGTATTCTACTCATCGAATACATTAAGAATTCATTATAATATAAAATTCGATTTTCAATTGTTTTTTAGTTTTTTGATTATTACTCATGAACAAAGCGTTAAAATTTAATTATACTTCAAAAATGTTTTACTGATTGGAGGGTGGGATAGAGGCCACCCGCCCACCCTACATATATACCTAAAGTTCTGACACTGTTAGTGTTTTGGTTGCCAGAAACAATCGTAGCATTTGTGTTGATGACAAGGAATTTATAAGCGGTGTTTTAGTTTAAGTTTAAATATGTATGTAGGGTGGGTGGGTGGCCACTATTCCGCCCTCCAATCAGTAAAACATAAACGAGGTTTGTTTAAAATTTTTAAAAAAATAGTGTGAGAATGTTTAGTTAATAACTAAAGCCAAATTCTTGTAATAATTAAAAAAATCTTCAAGGATACTTAGCGAATATTTTACTGATTGGAGGGTGGGATAGAGGCCACCCACCCACCCTACATATACAAGAATACATCTGTCACTAGTACTGTTAAGTTTCCAGAAATTTAAAGCATTGTTTCTGTTGATGTTTATGGAGTTATAAGCAGTGTTTTAGTAAAAGTTTATTTGTATATGTAGGGTGGGTGGGTGGCCTCTATCCCACCCTCCAATTATAAAAACATAAACGAGGGATTTTCTAAAAAAAACTAAATTGACGAGCTAGAATATTTATGTAAATAATAAAGCTGAAAACATCTAATGATTAAATAATTTTAGAGCAATAGTCGCTCGTATGTTTTACTGATTGGAGGGTGGAATAGAGGCCACCCACCCACCCTACATATACATCTAAACTTCAGCCACTGTTGGTGTTTTAATTTCCAGAAACGATTGTAGTATTTGTGCTGATGACAAGGAATTTATGAACACTGTTTTGATTTAAGTTTAAATATATATGTAGGGTGGGTGGGTGGCCACTATCCGACCCTCCAGTCAGTAAAACATAAACGAGATTTGTTTGAAATTTCCAAGAAAATAGTTAGAGAATGTTTTATTAATAACTAAAGCCAAATTCTTATTATAATTAAAAATTTCTTCAGGGATACTTAAGCGAGTGTTTTACTGGTTGGAGGTTGGGATAGAGGCCACCCACCCACCCTACATATACAAGAATACATCTGTCACTGCTAATGTTAAGTTTCCAGAAATTTAAAGCAGTATTTCTGTTGAAGTTTAAGAAATTGCAAGTAGTGTTTCAGTATAAATTTAATTGTATATGTAGGGTGGGTGGGTGGCCTCTATCCCACCCTCCAATCATAAAAACATAAACGAGGGTTTTTCTAAAAAAAAATCGAAATTTACGAGCGAAAATTTTTACGTAAATAATAAAGCTGAAAACATCTAATGATAAAATAATTTTTGAGCAATATTCGTTTGTATATATAAATACTCTCGCTCGTAAATTTCGTTTTTTTTCAGAAAAACCCTCGTTTATGTTTTTATAATTGGAGGGTGGGATAGTGGCCACCCACCCACTATACATATACAATAATACATCTGTCACTACTACAATTAAGTTTCCAGAAATTTAAAGCAGTGTTTCTGTTGATGTTTATGGAGTTACAAGCAGTGTTTTAGTAAAAGTTTATTTGTATATGTAGGGTGGGTGGGTGGCCTCTATCCCACCCTTCAATTATAAAAACATAAACGAGGGTTTTTCTAAAAAAATCGAAATTTACGAGCGAAAGTATTTACGTAATTAATAAAGCCCAAATCATCTTATTATTAAGCCATTTTTGAGCAATAATCGTTTGTATGTTTTACTGATTGGAGGGTGGGTTAGAGGCCACCCACCCACCCTACATATACTCTCAAACTTCAGTCACAGTTAGTGTTTTAGTTTCCAGAAAGGATTGTAGTATTCGTGTTGATGGCAAGGAATTTATAAACACTATTTTGGTTTAAGTTTAAATGTATATGTAGGGTGGGTGGGTGGCCACTATCCCACCCTTTAATCAGTAAAACATAAACGAGATTTGTTTATAATTTCTAAGAAAATAGTGTGGGAATGTTTAATTAACAACTAAAGCCAAATTCTTGTTAGAAATACAAATTTCTTCAGTTATACTTAAGCGAGTGCTTTACTGGTTGGAGGGTGGGATAG
Organism: Ontholestes murinus; assembly: GCA_963969525.1. Classification (NCBI taxonomy): domain Eukaryota; kingdom Metazoa; phylum Arthropoda; class Insecta; order Coleoptera; family Staphylinidae; genus Ontholestes; species Ontholestes murinus. The sequence continues at coordinate 3,008,701 of OZ018393.1, forward strand.
AGGCCACCCACCCACCCTACATTTACAAGAATACATCTGTCACTAGGACTGTTTAGTTTCCAGAAATTTAAAGCAGTATTTCTGTTTAAGTTTAAAAAATTACAAGCAGTGTTTTAGTATAAGTTTAATTGTATTTGTAGGGTGGGTGGGTGGCCTCTATCCCACCCTCCAATTATAAAAACATAAACGAGGGTTTTTCTGAAAAGAACGAAATTTACGAGCGAAAGTATTAAGGTAATTAACAAAGCCCAAATCATTTTATGATTAAATAATTTTTGAGCAATAATCGTTTGTATGTTTTACTGATTGAAGGGTGGAATAGAGGCCACCCACCAACCCTACATATGCATCCAAACTTCAGCCACTGTTAGTGTTTTAATTTTTAGAAACGATTGTTGTATTTGTGTTGATGACAAGGAATTTATAAACACTGTTTTAGTTTAAGTTTAAATATATATGTAGGGTGGGTGGGTGGCCACTATCTCACCCTCCAATCAGTAAAACATAAACGAGATTTGTTTATAATTTCTAAGAAAATAGTGTGGGAATGTTTAATTAACAACTAAAGCCAAATTCTTGTTATAATTAAAAATTTCTTCAAGGATACTTTTGCGGATGGTTTATGGTTGGAGGGTGGGATAGTGGCCACCCACCCTACATATACAAGAATACATCTGTCACTGCTACTGTTAAGTTTCCAGAAATTTAAAGCAGTATTTCTGTTGAAGTTTAAGAAATAACGAGCAATGTTTTACTATAAGTGTTATTATATATGTAGGGTGGGTGGGTGGCCTCTATCCCACCCTCCAATTATGAAAACATAAACGAGGGTTTTTCTAAAAAAAAATCGAAATTTACGAGTTAGAATATTTATGTAAATAATAAAGCCCAAATCATCTAATGATTAAATTAAATTTTTGAACAATAGTTTTTTTATTTTACTGATTGGTGGGTGAGATAAAGGCCACCCGCCCACCCTACATATACACCTAAACTTCTGTCACTGTTAGTGTTTTAGTTTCCAGAAACGATCGTAGTATTTGTGTTGATGACAAGGAATTTATAAACACTATTTTGGTTTAAGTTTAAATGTATATGTAGGGTGGGCGGGTGGCTACTATCCCACCCTCCAATCAGTAAAACATAAACGAGATTTGTTTAAAACTTCCAAGAAAATAGTGTGAGAATGTTTACTTAATAACTGAAGCCAAATTCTTGTTATAATTACAAATTTCTTCAAGGATACTTAGCGAATGTTTTACTGATTGGAAGGTGGGATAGTGGCCACCCACCCACCCTACATATACAAGAATACATCTGTCACTACTACTGTTTAGTTTCCAGAAATTTAAAGCAGTATTTCTGTTGAAGTTTAAGAATTTACAAGCAGTGTTTTAGTATAAGTTTACTTGTATATGTAGGGTGGGTGGGTGACCTCTATCTCACCTTTCAATTATAAAAACATAAACGACGGTTTTTCTGAAAAGAACGAAATTTACGAGCGAAAGTAATTAACAAAGCCAAAATCATCTTATGATTAAATAATTTTTGAGCAATAATTATTTGTATGTTTTACTGATTGGAGGAGGGTGGGATAGAGGCCACCCGCCCACCCTACATATAAATTTAACTTCAGCCACTGTTAGTGCTTTAGTTTCCAGAAACGATGTAGTATTTATGTTGATGATAAGGAATTTATGAACACTGTTTTAGTTTAAGTTTAAATATATATGTAGGGTGGGTGGGTGGCCACTATCCCACCCTCCAATCAGTAAAACATAAACGAGATTTGTTTAAAATTTCCAAGAAAATAGTGTGAGAATGTTTACTTAATAACTGAAGCCAAATTCCTTGTTATAATTAAAAATATCTTCAAGGATACATATGCGAATGTTTTACTAGTTGGAGGGTGGGATAGAGGCCACCCACCCACCCTACATATACAAGAATACATCTATCACTACTACTGTTAAGTTTCCAGAAATTTAAAGCGGTATTTCTGTTGAAGTTTAAGAAATTACAAGCAATGTTTTAGTACAAGTTTAATTGTATATGTAGGGTGGGTGGGTGACCTCTATCCCACCCTCCAATTATAAAAACATAAATGAGGGATTTTCAAAAAACAATCAAAATTTATGTAAATAATAAAGCTGAAAACATTTAATAATTAAATAATTTTTTAGCAATAATCGTTTGTATGTTTTACTGATTGGGAGGGATAGAGGCCACCCACCCAACCTACATATACACTCAAACTCCAGTCAGTGTTAGTGTTTTAGTTTCCAGAAACGATCGTAGTATTTGTGTTGATGACAAGGAATTTATGAACACTGTTTTAGTTTAAGTTTAAATATATATGTAGGGTGGGTGGGTGGCCACTATCCCACCCTTTAATCAGTAAAACATAAACGAGATTTGTTTAAAATTTCCAAGAAATAGAGTTAGAAAGTTTAATTAATAACTAAAGCTAAATTCTTATTATAATTAAAAATTTCTTCAAGGATACTTAGCGAATGTTTTACTGGTTGGAAGGTGGGATAGTGGCCACCCACCCACCTTACATATATAAGAATACATCTGTCACTACTACTGTTTAAGTTTCCAGAAATTTAAAAGCAGTATTTCTGTTGAAGTTTAAGAAATTACAAGTAGTGTTTTCAGTATAAATTTAATTGTATATGTAGGGTGGGTGGGTGGCCTCTATCCCACCCTCCAATTATAAAAACATAAACGAGGGTTTTTCTAAAAAAAAAATTGAAATTTACGAGCGAAAGTATTTACGTAATTAACAAAGCCAAAATCATCTTATGATTAAATAATTTTTGAGCAATAGTCGTTTGTGTGTTTTACTGATTGGAGGGTGGGTTAGGGGCCACCCACCCACCCTACATATACATCTAAACTTCAGCCACTGTTAGTGTTTTAGTTTCCAGAAACGATTGTAGTTATTGTGTTGATGACAAGGAATTTATAAACACTGTTTTAGTTTAAGTTAAAATGTATATGTAGGGTGGGTGGGTGGCCTCTATTCCACCCTCCAATCAGTAAAACATAAAACGAGATTTGTTCAAAATTCCAAGAAAATAGTGTGAGAATGTTTACTTAATAACTGAAGCCAAATTCTTGTTATATTTACAAATTTCTTCAAGGATACTTATGAGAGTGTTTTACTGGTTGGAGGGTGGGATAGTGGCCACCCACCCACCCTACATATACAAGATTACATCTGTCACTACTTACTGTTTAGTTTCCAGAAATTTAAAGCAGTATTTCTGTTACAAGTTTAAGACATTACAAGCAGTGTTTTAGTATAAGTTTACTTGTATATGTAGGGTGGGTGGGGGGCCTCTGTCCTACCCTTCAATTATAAAACGTAAACGAGGGTATTTCTAAAAAAATCGAATATTACGAGGGAGAGTATTTACGTGATTAACAAAGCCAAAATCATCTTATGATTAAATAATTTTTGAGGAATAGTCGTTCGTATGTTTTTACTGATTGGAGGGTGGGATAGAGGCCACCCGCCCACCCTACATATACACTTATACATCAGTCACTGTTAGTGGTTTTGGTTTCCAGAAACGATCGTAGTATTTGTGTTGATGACAAGGAATTTTATAAACACTGTTTTAGTTTAAGTTTAAATATATATGTAGTGTGGGTGGGTGGCACTATCCCACCCTCCAATCAGTAAAACATAAACGAGATTTGTTTAAAATTCCAAGAAAATAGAGTTAGAAAGTTTAATTAATAGCTAAAGCCAAATTCTTGTTATAATTACAAATTTCTCCAAGGATACTTATGTGAGTATTTTACTGGTTGGAGGGTGGGATAGTGGCCACTCATCCACCCTACATATACAATTATTCTTATACTAAAACACTAATTGTAATTTCTTAAACTTCAACAGAAATACTGCTTTAAAATTTCTGGAAACTAAACAGTAGTAGGGGCAGATGTAATCTTGTATATGTAGGGTGGGTGGGTGGCCTCTATCCCACCCTCCAACCAGTAAAACATTCGCAAAAGTATCCCTGAAGAAATTTTTAATTATAACAAGAATTTGGCTTTAGTTATTAATTAAACATTCTCACACTATTTTCTTGGAAATTTTAAACAACATAACGATGTTTTTACTGATTGCAGGGTGGGATAGTGGCCACCCACCCACCCTACATATACATTTTTAATTTAAACTAAACAGTGTTACAAATTCCTTAACATCAACACAAATACTACAATCGTTTCTGGAAACTAAAACACTAACAGTGATGGAGGTTAAGAAACATATGTAGGGTGGGTGGGTGGCCTCTATCCCACCCTCCAATCCGAGCGACTATTGCTCAAAAATTATTTAGTCATAAGATGGTTTTGGGTTTGTTAATCACGTAAATACTTGGTGTTGATGTTAAGGAATTTATAAACACTGTTTTAGTTTAAATTAAAATGTATATGTAGGGTGGGTGGGTGGCCTCTATCCACCCTCTAATCAGTAAAACATAAACGAGGCTTGTTTAAAATTTTCAAGAAAATAGTGTGTGAATGTTTAGTTAATAACTAAAGCCAAAATTCTTGTAATAATTAAAAAAAATCTTCAAGGATACTTAGCGAATATTTTACTGATTTGAGGGTGGGATAGAGGCCACCCACCCACCCTACATATACAAGAATACATCTATCACTACTACTGTTTAGTTTCCAGAAATTTAAAGCAGTATTTCTATTGAAGTTTAAGAATTTACAAGCAGTGTTTTAGTATAAGTTTACTTGTATATGTAGGGTGGGTGGGTGGCCTCTATCTCACCTTTCAATTATAAAAACATAAAACGAGGGTTTTTCTGAAAAGAACGAAATTTACGAGCGAAAGTAATTAACAAAGCCAAAATCATCTTATGATTAAATAATTTTTTGAGCAATAATTGTTTTGTATGTTTTACTGATTGGAGGGTGGGATAGAGGCCACCCGCCCACCCTACATATATACCTAACTTCAGACACTGTTAGTTTTTTGGTTTCCAGAAACAATCGTAGTATTTGTGTTGATGTTATCGAATTTATATACACTGTTTTAGTTTGAGTTTAAATATATATGTAGGGTGGGTGGGTGGCCACTATCCCACCCTCCAATCAGTAAAACATAAACGAGATTGTTTAAAATTTCCAAGAAAATAGTGTGAGAATGTTTCATTAATAGCTAAAGCCAAAATTCTTGTTATATTTACAAATTTCTTCAAGGATACTTATGCGAGTGTTTTATTGGTTGGAGGGTGGGATAAGAGGCCACCCACCCACCCTACATATACAATAATACATTTGTCAGTACTTGTGTTAAATTTCCAGAAATTTAAAACAATATTTCTGTTGAAGTTTAAGAATTTACAAGCAGTGTTTTAGTATAAGTTTGATTGTATATGTAGGGTGGGTGGGTGGCCATTATCCCACCCTCCATTCAGTTAAAAACATAAACGAGGTTTGTTTAAAATTTTCAAGAAAATAGTTTGAGAATGTTTAGTTAATAACTAAAGCCAAATTCTTGTAATAATTAAAAAAATCTTCAAGGATACTTAGCGAATGTTTTACTGGTTGAAGGGTAGGATAGTGGGCCACCCACCCACCCTACATATACAAAATTACATCTGCCACTACTACTGTTAAGTTTCCAGAAATTTAAAGCAATGTTTCTGTTGATGTTTATGGAGTTACAAGCAGTGTTTTAGTAAAAGTTCATTTGTATATGTAGGGTGGGCGGGTGGCCTCTATCCCACCCTTCAATTATAAAAAACATTAACGAGGGATTTTCTAAAAAAATCTAAATTGACGAGCTAGAATATTTATGTAAATAATAAAGCTGAAACATCTAATGATTAAATAATTTTAGAGCAATAGTCGCTCGTATGCTTTACTGATTGGAGGGTGGGATAGAGGCCACCCGCCCACCCTACATATACACCTAAACTTCAGACACTGTTAGTGTTTTGGTGCCAGAACAATCGTAGTATTTGTGTTGATGACAAGGAATTTATAAACACTGTTTTAGTTTAAGTTAAAATGTATATGTAGGGTGGGTGGTGGCCACTATCCCACCCTCCAATCAGTAAAACATAAACGAGGTTTGTTTAAAATTTCCATGAAATAGAGTTAGAAAATTAATTAATAGCTAAAAGCCAAAATTCTTGTTATATTTACAAATTTCTTCAAGGATACTTAGCGAATGTTTTACTGATTGGAGGGTGGGATAGAGGCCACCCACCCACCCTACATATACAAAAATTACATTTATCACTACTACTGTAAGTTTTCAGAAATTTAAAGCAGTATTTCTGTTGAAGTTTGAGAAATTACAAGCAGTGTTTTAGTAGAAGTATCATTGTATATGTAGGGTGGGGTGGGGTGCCTCTATCCCACCCTCCAATACTAAAAACATAAACGAGGGTTTTTCTAAAAAAAATCGAAATTTACGAGCGAAAGTACTTACGTAATTAACAAAGCCCAAATCATCTTATGATTAAATATTTTTTGAGCAATAGTCGCTCGTATGTTTTACTGATTGGATGGTGGGATAGAGCCACCCACCCACCCTACATATAAATTTAACTTCAGCCACTGTTAGTGCTTTAGTTTCCAGAAACGATGTAGTATTTATGTTGATGATAAGGAAATTTATGAACACTGTTTTAGTTTAAGTTTAAATATATATGCAGGGTGGGTGGGTGGCCACTATCCCACCCTTCAATTAGTAAAAACATAAACGAGATTTGTTTAAAAATTCCAAGAAAATAGAGTTAGAAAGTTTAATTAATAGCTAAAGCCAAATTCTTATTATATTTACAAATTTCTTCAAGGATGCTTATGCGAATGTTTTACTGGTTGGAGGGTGGGATAGTGGCCACCCACCCACCCTACATATACAATAATACGTCACTACTACTGTTAAGTTTCCAGAAATTTAAAGCAGTATTTCTGAAGTTTAAGGAGTTACAAGCAGTGTTTTTAGTATACGTTTATTTGTATATGTATTATAGTATTTGTGTTGATGACAAGGAATTTATAAACACTGTTTAGTTTAAGTTTTAATGTATATGTAGGGTATATCCTACTCTTCAATCAGTAAAAACATAAACGAGGCTTGTTTAAAATTTCCAAGAAAATAGTGTAAGAATGTTTAATTAATAATTAAAGCCAAATTCTTGTTAGAATTACAAGTTTCTTCAGGTATATTTAAGCGAGTGCTTTACTGGTTGGAGGGTGGGCTAGAGTCCACCCACCCACCCTACATGTACAAGAATACATCTGTCACTAGGACTGTTTAGTTCCAGAAATTTAAAGCATTATTTCTGTTAAAGTTTAAAAAATTACAAGCAGTGTTTTAGTATAAGTTTAATTATATATGTAGGGTGGGTGGGTGGCCTCTATCCTACCTTCCAATTATAAAAACATAAACGAGGTTTTTCTATAAAAAACAAATTTACGAGCGAAAGAAGGTAATTAACAAAAGCCCAAATCATTTTATGATTAAATAATTTTTGAGCAATAATCGTTTGTATGTTTTACTGATTGGAGGGTGGGTTAGTGGCTACCCACCCACCCTACATATACAAGAAAACACTGTCACTGCTACTGTTAAGTTTCCAGAAATTTAAAGCAGTATTTCTGTTGAAGTTTAAAAAGTTACAGAGCAGTGTTTTTAGAATAAGTTTTACTTGTATATGTTAGGGTGGGTGG